>CM038146.1:117338584-117871109 GCA_021437245.1 Aegilops speltoides | reverse complement strand
CCCCGCGGTGGCGGCTGTTGCCATGACCCCTGACCAACCAGCGTCATTAGAAGCACGACTCTGATAATCCGCAGCCCGGCAAGACCCCCAGCGGCGGAACAAGACTTCTCGGCCCGTGCCGAACAAAGTCGGCGGGGCCCTGTCAGCGGGCCCCGGCGGTCGGCGTAGAAAGGCGGCGGCTGAGAAGACGGCCTGGGACCCGTGCCCGACGGTTATGGTTGTACCCACAGGGTAGGCTATATAAACCCCAGGCACCCATGCAAAGGTTGAGACCATTAGCACTAGACCAGGACCGATAGGAAGGGAGCTAGCCTTGCCTTCTCCTACCTCCGAGGATACAGCTCAAGGAGCAACCTTGTACTCACTTTGCCTTAGTGATCATGCGGAGACCCAGCGAGCGGCAGTGATGGGTTGTTATCTCCTCGGAGAGCCCTAAAGGCTGGGTAGATCCGCCGGCGTGCATGACTTTGCCTCATCCGTTTCCGGGCACCAGCGGCGTTCTACTCGCCCCCCACCATGATAAGCCATCCCCTTGGCATATATCGCACCAACCCCGACATTTGGCGCCCACCTTGGGGCTAGGTGCACCGTCATTCGGAGACACTTGCAGGGCCAGAACCCTTTTTCTCCTAGCGGCGCAGCCAGCGAACACGCTAGCGGAGTCTCGTCTACGCGCTGCAGCGCTGAGGTAACCTCGTAGCTAACTACCTCACCGAACTTGTCGGCAAAAGTTAAGCCTCTCAAGCGAAACCTACATCCGGCCAAAGCCTTTGGCGGCCCCAAACCTCCTCGCGGGCCTCCTCGACCGGCTCCACGTCGCCGGCGAGCCCGCCGTGGACTTGGAGTCCGTAGGCTCCACCGACCCGATGCTGGTCGACTCTGACACCGCATCGCTCGACGCGTTCCGCACCAACGTGGTGGTCTACGACGAGCCGCTCACTAACGAGGAGAGCGGCGGAAGTGCCATCCGCGAGTGCTCGTCATCGATCTTGGCGAGCATTCGGTGAGGCTCATAACCCACTCGGCCGGTTCTCTGAGACCGACGCGCCTATTCCGGAAAAGCCTTGAGCGGCGAAACACGAGCGTGCCGCCTACTGAATCGTCGTGGCGCGAATAAGCTAGCAAGCATGAGGCGCTTGCCGAAATCCTACCGGTGTGAGATGGATCGCCTGGCGGCGTTCGCCCGGCCCGTGGGCCTAACCGCCTAAGCGGCGGTCAGCAGCAGCAGCGTAGCCATCGCCAACATGTTGATGCCAATCGCCCGTGTACTCACGCTGCGGAGAACATCCAGCGCCGCCCGGCGGCGGCATCTGAAGCTGAACAACCCGAAGGTGAAGAAGCGCCGCTGATGACGAGCGAGTCAGCAGCTCCTCGGCAGCGGCTACGCGCGAGAATGCAACCGACTGCCGCGCCGGCGCCTAACGACAAGCAACGACTGCCTCCCGCCGAGATCAAAGCGCGGCGTCTCGGACACCGTGGCGGTGTCCGCGGAAAAAAAAAGACAGGATCCGGCTGTCAGCCACGGTCGGACTCGCATCACCATCGGCGCGACCAAGGCGGCCGCCCAAAGCGATGGAGCGGCGGGGTGACTATCTGCCTCGCCACCTCGAAGAAAAGCGAGTCTCTCCGCCACCCGTTGAGCATCCGACTCGGCGGCCGCCTTGGCGCCGAGAGAATCGAGAATAGCGCCCTGCCGGATCGACCCGACTCCACGATCCTGGCGGCTGGAAGAAAGAAGGCGAGTTAGGTCCGCCCTGCCCGGACCTCGCATTGGATGAGCCCTTTCCCAAAGGTTCACGCTCCCCTGAGACACGCCAAGTATCACGGCTCGCGGCCGGAAGACTGGCTAGTTGACTACTCCGGACCGTCGACATAGCGAGCGGCAACAAGCGTGTTCTTGGTGAAGTGATTCCACTCATGCTCCAAAGGCACGGCTCGGACATGGTTGAACAACTGAAGCCCCATAACATCAATAGCTGGAGTCGACTTCACGAAGCCTTGTTCGCAACTTCACGAGCACGTACAAGGCGACCTCCCAAGCCTCGCCGACTTTCCTTGTGCGTGCAAGGCCCGGAGTCAACTCACGACTACCTCACCTTGTTGGGGCGAGCCGGAACTCCTGCGGCGTGGGCGAGTGCAGAGCTATCGAATACTTCACGCCGGGTGCGAGAAGGCACCCTCCTCAAGCACAAGCTCATTTGCGGCAGGCCAAGACTCTCGGCGAGCTACGCTGATCATAGCAAACAAGTATGCCATGGCCGACTCCTCCATGAAGGCGGAGATCCAAGTTAGTCTGGTTGGTAAAGTGGCCCCTCGGGCTCCCGAGAACTCCAGTGGAGGCCCGATTGGCGACAACAACGAGCGATCCTGGCGCAAGGCCCGCAGCGGCTTCGGCGGCCGGCAAGTTGCGACGATCGAAGGCCGGACAACCGGAGGGCAGCCTCCGACCAAGCGACGAGAAGGTGGCAAGTCAAGCTGGTTGCGGCCTTCTCCCTCTGAGCAGACTCTAGATGGTCCTGCCAAGTTCCACAACAGCCTTGAAACCGTCAAGCCACACTACCGGAAGTGTCAGCTGGCTCGCCCAGAAATCGCCAAGGGAGATGGCCTCCTGCCTCCTCCGCCTGCTGGGCCGCCGCCTCCACCGCCGCCCGACAGCCGTATCGAGCCGGTCGGCGCATTACAAGACGAGTAGCCGGAAGAGCATCGAGCCTATGTAGTGTTCACTAGTGTGGTGACGATCGGCCTTGTGCGGCGGCAGCAAGAAGAGGTTAATCACGGTAGCATCGAAACTCGAGTTCATGCCTTTGGTCAGAAGCCTATCGGTGGGCGAGGTGACCACCGAGGTGATGCTGGTCGGGCTCCTCGCCTTGGTATTAGGCGCCACTTTGAAGCCAGATAGGCGGGCCACTCGCTTCGCGAAGTGCTGATAAACGAAGCGTAGCATCAACATCACATACAAGGATACCATGGAGAAGTTAGGAATCAAACAAAGACAGCTCGAGCAGCTGAAGCGTGTTCCACGGCATTATGCACAGCCTTTCTCGCTTTCATGATCGGCAAGATCTGATAAACATCCTCTTGAGGGACAAAGATCATTTCCACGAGAGCCAGTTTGGTTTGAGTGGTGGACCTCGAAAGCTTTGTACCATGTGTTGCTTGGCGACCGCTTTGGCCAAGTTCATGGCGATCCCCTCTCGCCTACCTCAAGATGAAAAGCCGAGTTCAAGTGGATTACATTGTGGCGGCGACTTCTGAGTAAATCGCTTCACGCTTGAAAGTAGTCGGCTAGCCGAATCCCTGGTGATCGCAGCCGAGAAACGGCTTCTTTATCGGGTTGTGGCGATGGCCGGCAAGCAGCCCGAGATGTCGCCCGACCCCAAGGAGTCGGAAGATGAGGGTTCGTTTAAGCCGGCCAAAGAAACAAAGAAGATACCCTTGGACCTAGAGCACCCAGAGAGGTACGCTGTCATGGGTACAAACCTTGAGAGCAAATAGGAAGGCGAGCTCGTCGATTTCCTCCGTGAGAATCGAGACATCTTCGCATGGTCCCCTAAAGACATGCGAGGTGTCACAAGCCGGAATTCGCGAGCACAAGCTACATGTCGACTGATGTGAAGCCCATCGAGGCAGCCCTTACGCCGCTGTCAGAAGAGAAGAGAAGAGTTGTTGGAGAAGAAATAGCCCGGCTCCTAGCAGCCAGCTTCATTATGGAAGTATTCTTTCCAGAATGGTTAGCAAACCTGGTCCTGGTCTTTGAAGAAGAACAAGCGATGGCGGATGTGTATTGACTACACAAGCCTCAACAAATCTTGCCCCAAGGACCCATTTGCTCTGCCGAGAATTGACCAGGTGATAGACTCCACAGCCGGATGCGAGCTGTTTAGCTTCTTAGATGCATATTCAGGATGTCACCAGATCAAGTTGAACCGGTGTGGTGAAAGCGCCTTCATCCGCCGTTTGGAGCCTTACGCTGCGACCATGGCGTTCGGCGAGGAATGCGGCGCCACCTTTCAACATTGCATGCGAAGTGCCTCCTCAAGCAACTCGGCGAAGCGCCCACATCTCGTAGGCGATGTGGTGGTGAAGATGGAAAAGTGTGGAACAACTTTGGAAGACCTCAAAGAAACCTTTGAGAACCTCGCCCGATTCGGATCAAGCTCAACCTGAGAAGTGCGTCTTGAGTACCAACCGGCCAACTCCTTTGCTTCTGGTCTCGAGCAGCGGCATAGAGTGCAACCTGTGAAGATCAAAGGCCATCGAGAGGATGGAGGTACCCAGCCGACTGCTAGATGTGCAAAAGTTCACCGGCTGCTTGGCGTCCATCAGCCGATTCATCAGTCGGCTGGGCAAGAAAGCTCCCCCCCTATACCAATTGATAAAGAAGACCACCTTTTTCGAGTGGAACCACAAGGCGGATGAAGCATTTCTCCAGTTGAAGAAGATGTTGACTACTCCCCCCGTGCTGGCGTCTCCGACTCCTAAAGAGCCCATGCTCCTATACATTGCCGCCATCAGTCGGCTAGTCAGCATAGTCATTGTAGTTGAACGCAAGGAGGAAGGCAAGGTGCTACCTGTCCGAGGAGACGGTATATTACTGGGTAATCTTTGTCGACCTCCAAGCAGAACTACACCCTACGAGAAATGTGCTACAAGCGTGCACTTTGTAAAAAATTGAAGCCTTACTTTCAAGAGCACCCAATCATCGTAGTGCTGCACAGCTCCTTCGGCGAGATCATTGGAAGCCGAGATGCTTTGGGCGAGTGGCCAAATGGGCCATACATTTGGCCCCCTACACCATCTACTACCAGCCCCGCACCACCATCAAATCGCATAAGCCTTTGGCCGACTTCCTCGTCGTGGGCGAGACCCGATTACCTGCCCTTGGCCTTTCGACTCCACCCATTGGAGGATGCATTTTGATGGCTCCAAGATGCGCACCGGCTTGGGAGCCAGCGTCGTCCTCACTTCCCCTAAAGGCGACAAGCTCAAATATGTGTTGCGGATCCATTTCGCCGCCTCCAACAACGTCGCCGATTACGAGGCGCTCATTCATGGGCTCCGGCTTGCCAAAGAACTCGGCATTCGCCAGATCCTGTGTTATGGCGACTCCGATTTGGTGGTCCAGCAGTCGTCTGGCGACTGGGACACCAAAGATGCAAACATGGCAAGCTAACGCTTCCTAGTATAGCAACTCAGCGGATATTTTGAGGGGTGCGAGTTCCTTCACGTGCCAAGAAATGACAACGACCAAGCAGACACCCTGGCACGTATCGGCTCCACCCGCGAAGCAATACCATCCGGCGTCGCCCTTCAGCGCCTCCTCAAGCCGTCTATCAAGCCTTCACCAGAATGAGACTCCATCTTCGTGCCGGCCCCCCCCGAAGAAGTTGGATCCCACTCAAGAGCCCTAGCAGACGGCACAAAAATTCTTACGAATAGCTCCAAGAACACCGCAGTCGAAGCCGGCCCGGGGACTTCAGAACCCGGCCCGGGGACTGTGGTGACCAGTCCAGAGACTCCAGAGCTCAGCTCGGGGACTGCACCAGTCGGCCCGGGGACTGCACCAGTTGGCCCAGGGATTGCGCTAGTCGGCCTAGGGACTTCGTCAATCCAGCAAGCGGCCGCGGACTCCAGCCCGCCGCCACCCAGCCCGGCCGCCCTCGTCCAAGTCGTGGTGGTGGCAATCAAAGAAATAGCAGCACCCTCATGGGCCCAGTCCATCCTCAAGTTCCTATTGGCAAAGAGTTGCCAACCGATGAAATCTTGGCTCGGCAAGTGCAACGCCAAGCTGCAGCCTACACTATAGTCAATAGAAAGCTGGTCAGGCGCAGCATCACTGGTGTCTACCAGCACTGTGTTGAGCCAGATCAAGGCCAAGCAATTCTCAAAGACATCGATCAAGGTGAGTGCGGACACCATGCAGCCTCAAGAGCCCTCGTCGCCAAAGCCTTTCAACATGGCTTCTTCTGGCCAACCGCCCTAGAAGAGGCCAAGGAATTAGTCCAAAAATGCATGGGGTGTCAGAAGTTCCGCTCCAAGCCGCATCAGCCGGCTTCCGCACTCAAGACTATCCCCATCGCTTGGCCCTCTACGGTTTGGGGCCTGGACATGGTTGGACTATTCAAGACAGCACGAGGTGGCCTAACTCACTTACTTGTCGCGGTGGACAAGTTCACCAAGTTGATAGAAGTAAAGCCCATCAAGAAGTTGAATGGTTCGATTGCAGTGACTTTCATCTCCGACATCACGATTCGGTACGGCATACCATACAGCATCATCACCGACAATGGCACAAATTTTGCGAAAGGCACCTTGGCCCGTTTCTGCGCGACGCTGGGCATCCAACTGGACTTAGCGTCCATTGCCATCCGCAGTCAAATGGCCAGGAAGAGCGAGCAAAATGCCTCATCCTGTCTGGCATCAAGCCTCGACAGGTCGAACCACTAGAGCGTTCGGCCGGCTGTTGGCTTGAGGAGCTGCAAGCCGTCCTCTGGAGTCTGCGCATGACTCCGAACAAGTCAACTGGCTTCATGCCTTTCTTCCTCGTCTACGGTGCTGAAGCCGTCATCCCAACGGATATAGAATTCGACTCCCCGCGAGTCACCATGTACACCGAAGAGGAAGCGGAAGAAGCACGTCAAGACGGCGTCGATCTGCTGGAAAAAGGCTAGTTGCTGGCACTCAGCCGGTCCAGCATCTACCAGCAGAGCCTGCGCCGATACTACAATAGGAAGGTCAGGCCGAGAACTTTCCAAGAGGGCGACCTTGTGCTCCGACTGATCCAGCGAACAACCGGTCATCACAAGTTGTCGACGCCTTGGGAAGGCCCCTTCATTATCAAAAAAGTGCTGGGCAACGACTCCTACTACCTGATCGACGCTCAGAAGCCCCGAGCATGCAAGAGGGACGACTCCGGCAAAGAGTCAGAATGGCCATGGAACGCAAATCTTCTCCGAAGATTTTACAGTTGACGCAGTATGTACCACGCTACCCTTTGTATGAAAGTACCAAGACTTCGGGCCCCCTGAGACGAGCTCGGGGACTGCCCTTTTTTGTTATCTGTATGATAAGAATTATGCCTTCGAGTATGCTACTCTTTGTTACTCCACTTGGCATCGGGTTCGACTAGTCGGCCCGGGAACTCGCCGCCTTGCGCTATGAAATGCTTCCTGCAGTCGGACAAGTAGTGTGTTGTGCCCAAGCCGTCTCCTGTCAGAAGCCGCAGTTTGCAGAGCGACTGTTTGGTGGGCAGGAGTAAGGAAGAATGGGCGCCCACACGAAAAATGGCTAAGGACTTAAAGCATTAACATAGCTTAAGCCGGCTTCCAGCCTCTTTTCGCAAAGACGACTCGTGAGTAGTCGGCTTGCCGCTTTCTATCCAACTTGTTAAAAAGACTCTAAAAAATGGCCAAGTACTTGCCTTCCCCAAAGTAGCCAAGCATTTGATCCGGTGGCAGATCCATGAGCGGTCGTCCGTCCGGGCAAGCGGCGACTAAAGGGAGGAAGCAAAGGAAAAAAGCCAAAGGAGCAATAAGCAAGGAAAGATAGAATTCAGATAAATATTTACATAAACTAGGCCCTTGGCCGAATCTTCAAGCAGAAGTTCAAAATACACCCCGCGGGTGGAATTGTGCGAATTAACAAGTTCTTCAAAGACTATTTAAAGCAGATAAAATAAAGGCAAGACGGCAGCCTAGGAAGCGGCAGACGGGTTCGAAGGGTCGGAGGAGACGGCGGTGTCAGGCGCCGGGGCGGCCAGCTGGGCAGTCTCGGCTTGATCGTCTCCAGTGGCAGCTGGCTCGGTCGGGTGCGGCTCGTTGCTGGAGGCACGGTTGAGCTGAGGGTGGTCGCCCGCTCCGTCTTCTGGCGCCTCCGTCTCGCCTCCATCCTCCGCTTCGCCTTCCTCCTCGGCGTTGGAGCCGATCACCTCCGCCGAGTCCTCGCCGTAGTCCGGGTTCATCCCGAACCACTCCGGCGGCACCTCCTCGCCATCTGCAGCCCGCTCAGGGGCGAAGACGCTGGTATCTGTGTAGTCGGCAATCGCCACCGCGCGCTCGACGGGGGTGTCTTCCACAGCTAGCAGCTCCGCTTGGGCCTCTGACCAGAACGCGGCCAGCTGGTCCAGGTCTAGCCCCGGATACCACGCCTTGTCAAATTCCAGGGCCCGGCGCACTCTAGCCCGGGCCGAGGAACCCTTCCAAGCCTCAAGACAGCCAGCCGCGACCTCCAGCCAGTCGGCAGTCCGACTGGGAGTGCGTAGAGCCGGCATGTCTGGCCATAGGGCCGCAATCGCCTGGGCGCCGACACATTGAAGCCGGCGCAGCATCCGCTGGGCCGGCCGCAGATGAGCCTCGATGCTCAAAAGCTGCTGGTCAAGGGTCCGGGGGCGTTGGCGGCAATCTCCACACCGTTTGCCATCCGCGCCTCGTGATCAGCCTCGATAGCCTGAATGGCCGCCTGCGAGTGGCCAGGGAAGAAGTCTTCCGAGACGAAAAAAAGAAGCAAGACAAAGAATCAGGAGTCGGCCTGACTTATAGTCAGCGGCTCAAAGAAAGAAAGTAAACAAACTCACCGTCGATGATGTCTTCGATCTCATGGAAGCCGGAGGTCAGCAGTGCCTCCTTATCGGTCCAGGAGGAGCGCTCACTTTCGAACTCGGCCAGGAGAGCAGTCTCTTTCTTCTCCTTCTCGTCCTGCGCATTCTTAAGCAGCTCCTTCTGCTCCGCCAGCTGCACAGCCAGCAGGTCGCGCTCCGCAGCGAGCTTGGTGCACTCCTCCCCCTTGACACGCAAGGCGGTGTTGGCCTCGCCCAGCTGCTCCTGAATAGGGGCGTTGGCCCCTGAAGAATAAAAAGAAAAAGAACGTTAAGTCATCAACAAAGAAAGTCGCCAGGAAGATCCGGCCCGACTGCTCAGCAGTCGGCCCGAATCTCGGGGACTACAGCCCGTGGGTGCGCCAGCGCGCCCCCGCGAAGAAGAAGGAGGACTCACTCCGGCTCTTCGACAAGTCGGCAGTCCGCTTGCCCAGCTCCTTAATGTTGTAGTTGAAGGCAGTGACGCGGAGGTTGTAATACTCATGTGATAAGCATTTTAGACAAAGATAAACATTTGGAACTCGCCAGATGGAGTTCGAGTCGCCGCCAAGAGCCGCCCGAAACTTCGATTAGGACTACACCCGTAGCGTCGCGCGCTTCTACAGAGAAGAACAAGAAAAAACCGAGTCAAAAGAAGAAAGCATACCCGGACGGCTGCTCGCGACGCCAGATGCGCCTTGGTGCAGTTCTGAATGGCGTCGCCCTCGGCTCGCAGCTTCGCCTAGACGTTCAGAAGCGCATGGTTCAGCGGACCTGTGCCGCCTCCTCGCACCCACCCAACGGGCGCGGCGCTCGTCGCCTCGGCGTCCGGGGTGGCCGAGCTGGCGGCACCGGTATCCAAAGGACGTGGCGCCGAAGTCGCCTTCTCAAGGCGGCGGCGCACTACCGAAGCGACTTGAAGGACTAGCTTCGCCATGGCCTCGTCTTCAGTCGGCGGCACCGACGGGTCCGCCGGCTGTTTTCCCTTCTTGCTCCCAGACAGCGGTGGAGGCGGCGCTGGCAGTACGGCCGTGTTCGACATGGAGGCCTCGCCACTTTCCCTCTCCATGACGGGGTTCTCGCCGCCGGCTTCCCTAGTCTGCCCCATAAACTCTGGGGGCAGCGGCGTGGAGCTCAGCGGGATGATAGTCAACGGTGACTAGAGGCGCGCGCCCTCCTCGGTTCGCCGCTGTGCCGCGACGGCGGCTTCGGCCTCTTCCAGCTTCTTCTGGGCAGAGGCCGCCGCCTTCTCGGCCTCCGCCTTCTCCAGGCGGTCTGCCTCCTCCTCGTCGCGCTCCTCCTGCGCATTTTGCTCCGTCGCCTCCCGGAGGTCGGCGGCGGGGTCAATCCGCCGAGTATTGGCGGACGTCTCGGCCGACCCCATGATGGAGGGGGCGGCGACCCTCTCAAAGGTAAGGGGAGCCCTGAAGCAAGGAAGACATGTAAAAGATTTGGACAAAATTCGCCAAAGGAAAACAAGACGAAGGCAGAAACACTTACGCAGAGACCAGTGGCGGCTTCTTCACTTCCTTGCGGAAGCGGTTGGCCTTTGCGACTGCCTCTTCCCGCTTGGTCGCGGCGGCCGTCCCCTTGAACTTCTTCGGCCAGCCGCCGAGCAAGCTTGACCCGGCCCGGCGCTTCTTCGTGCCGCCTTGACCGCCCAAGCCGGCGGAGAAACTCGCGCCTGGCTGGCCGACCTTCGACCGGTGGCATGGGGCGACTTCCCCTTCGGCGTCGTCATCAGGCCAGTCAGCGAAGGTGGCCGAGGGCCTGAAGCCGCCTCCTGCTCCTCCTCCTCCTCCTTCGGCGTCGGTCTCCATCGCCGCCGCCCCCAAGTCGGGGTCGTCGACGTCGCTCTCCGCTCGGTCGGGGACGAACTCACGGGGCGGTCCCGTGGCGCCGGCTGCAGGCTGAATGAGGGGGTTCTGACTCGAAGAAACCAAAATGATCAGAAGTCGGATTCGGCCGCAAAAGAAAACAAAGGAACAAGAGATACGACTTACCACAGGCGGGTGGTTGGCGCGCGAGTACGGCTCTTTGCCGAACTGCCAATCCGCCGCAAGATTGCAGTTCGCGATGTAGTTCACCATGTTCGCCACCTCCGCGTGGGGCATGTCCTTGGTGCACATCTGACTCGGGTCCCGGTGGTCGCTCATCTGACTGATCAGATGAGGTCGGCCTTGGAGAGGGAGGACTCGGTGCACCACGAAGGCGGCCAGCAAGTCGGCCCCGGCCAAGCCCTCCGACTGCGTCAGCACTCGGAGTTGCGCGACGGCAGCGACACCTGCGGGAGTCAGTGTCCTGGCCTGGCTGGACCAGCTGGGGAGCCTCCCAGCCGGCGCGCCGGCTTCGTAGGGCGGCAGATTGACCCAGTCGCCTTCTGGGGTGACGTTCTTCACGTAAAAATAGGACCGTTGCCACATCTTCACCGACTTGATCAGTGGAATGGCGGAAAATGGTTTATTGGCCGTTGATCTCGGCATCACGATGAAGGCGCCGCACTGGGCTAGCACGCCAGCGACGTGCGTGCTAAGCTTGGACTGGAAGAACACCCCCCACAGCTCGATGGTAGGGAGAACACCGAGGAAGCCCTCGCACCGGGTGGCGAAGGCGGCCAGCAGCACCACCGTGTTCGGAGTGAGGTGGTGCGGCTGGAGCCAGTGGAACTCCAAGAATGAGTGGAAGAAGCCGCTCGCCGGCAACCCTAGGCCGCGCATGAGGTGCGAGCGGAATATGACCCGCTCACCGGCGATATCTCCCTCGCCGGTGCGGCCTGGGCCCGCACTAGGTTCGCGCCAGGGAGCCGACGCATCTTGCGGAGGAGCTCGATGTGGTCGTCGTCCACCTTGGAGCCGTCCCACACGCCGGAGCGCACGGCAGGAGGAGCGGCGGCGGAGGAGGAGCTCATCGCTGCGGGCGCGGTGTGGTTCGGCGTGGCGGCGGCAAGAGGAAGAAGAAGCGAGAGGAAGCGGGGGGAAATAGGGAAGATGGGCGCGCGTGTTTCGCCGCCCCCTCCCCCCACCTACTTATAGCCTCGTGGGCTGAGAAGCCGATGGGGCGGGCGTGGGATTAACTGCGTGCAGGACCCCGCGCCCCCCATGATTTACCCCACGAAGTTACTGCGTGCAGTAACGACGTGGGAACCCCAACCGTCCGCACGGCCGCAACGGATCCGTTCACATGCCGAGGCGAGGTAATGGCGGGCCCCGCCAGATGGCCTATCCCGTCGCGCGCATGGGTGAGCAAATTGTCTCTGCCGCGTGGCGTTGCGCGACGGGTCCGCAACGGGCGACTGCGGGGAAGCATATCAGACACGCTGCCTGGATCCCGCCGCGACTTTCGGACTCTTTAAGGGGCAAGATGGCCTTCTGCGAGTCCGGCTCCAGCTAGTCGGCCTAGAGGAAGACGGGGAGCAAGGCCCAGTTTCCACCACCGGAAGGATGAAACTATTGAGGCCCCTCGACATATTACCCTCAGAGCCTCACCAGCTTCGGAGACTACTGTCGGAGTAATGGGCCACGGGTAGGCTAACCCGAGCCCCTGAACCTTTCAAGACATCGGGGCAGACTGTGCCCCTCAAACCCCAAAACGATGAGCCACTTTCCGAGAGTCGGTGGAAGAGCTGTCGACTGCCCCTCAAGGCCGAGTCCCAGAGACGACTTCAAGATGAGCCGACTCCCAACCGCCGACTTCCGGAGAAGCCGACTATGGGGAGACGGCCCGCGACGCCAACCACCTCTTGCCTTTGCAATAATGGACGGAACGAGGAAACGGCCACCGCGCGGCCTGTCCCCGCCCCGTTTATCGAGGACAGGCATGGCCACAGTGCACCATACGGACGGAGATCTCCATCCAGCGCGGCACTATTGCCATGCCGGCCCTGACATCAGCCCCCGTGGGCGGGACCCTGTGCCCACGACGGCTTGTCTGTATGACCCAGAGACAGCGGGTCCCACTCGTCAGAGGGAGTACAGAAGACGGCGAGAGCGCCACAAGACGGACCCATTTGGGAGTCGGCCCCCGGGAGTCGGCTAGCCCCTCCCACGGGCCCCGCACGCCATTAACCATACAGGACGGGGAATGGCAACAGTGATCGCCCGCCAGGCGGCGACACTGTTGCCATGACCCCATGACCAAGCCATCGTCATTAGAAGCATAGCTACAGTAATCCGCAGCCGGCAAGACCCGCCCGCGGCGGACAAGGGCTGTCGGCCCCGTACCAGGCAAGTCGGCGGGGCCCACCAGTCGGCGGGCCCCAGCAGTCGGCGTAGAAGACGGCGGCCTGAGAGACAGACGGCTGGGACCCGCGCCCAGCCGATTTTACCATTGTACCCCTGGGGGGTAGGCCTATATAAACCCCCCAGGGCACCCATGCAAAGGGTTTGAGACCATTAGCACTAGACCAGACCGATAGGAAGGGGGGAGCTAGCCTTGCCTTCTCCTACCTCCAGGATACAGCTCAAGGAGCAACCTTGTACTCACTTTGCCTTAGTGGTCATGTGGAGACCCCGCAGAGCAGTAGTAGGGGTGTTATCTCCTCGGAGAGCCCTGAAGCTGGGTAAGATCCGGCGGCGTGCATGTCTTCGCCTCATGCCGTTTCCAGGCGACGGCGACGTTCTACTCGCCCCCACCATGATAAGCCATCCCTTGGCATATGTCACACCCAACCCCCGACACCCCACGTAACTCATATACGGGTCACCTTGAGTGCTCACTTATGATGAGCTTGAGCAAGAGCGATTGCGGCAAGATGATGCAACGTTCCTTGAGGAAGGTCATCTTCGGGTGACTGTGAGAGCAGCACGCTACCAGCAAGCCTTTCGCCGCTATCATAGCTGCAAGGTTCATGCCCAAAGCTTTGAGGAAGGCGACCTTGCTCTTCGGCGTGTTCAGTCGACCAAGATTTCCAACAAGTTGATGCCGAAGTGGGAAGGCCCTTATCGGGCAACACGAGTCACCATGCCTGGCACAGTCCGCCTGGAGACCGAAGATGCCATTCCAGTGAGCAACTCCTGGAACATCGAGCATCTTCGCAAGTTTTACCCATAAGGTGTGACTGCCGGGTCCCCCGGCAAGCCACCTTTTGTACAAGCCTTGCCGGTAAGGCATGTAACCCTATGTACGAAGCCAGGCGCAGACCCTGAGCATAAATAAAAAATGAAGCGCTAGCGCCCTAAGTTATAGCATGCATGCTATATTGAGTCTCTCCCTCGGTTAGGGTTGATAGTGCTTAGCAGCGACTAACCCCTAGCATAGAGGTTGAGTTTGCGTCTATTTGTTCCTATCCATCCTATTTGGTTCGCAGGGTACGTAAATGTTTCCGCCAAGGTAAGTGGAGGGGAGAGAACAAGCCAGCACTCCGAACCTGGCAAGCCAAGCTTGTCGGGGGCTGAAGACACAAAGGTCCACCCACGACAAGCCAGGGTTGCCGGGGGCTGCAGATCCAGATAAGCTTTCCTATCTCCTGTTATGCATTTCCGTATGAAGATTGGGACATATGAAACCTCGTTTTATTCCGAGACTGTCGTGCAAGGAAGCAAGCGTAGGGCCCACCCCTACTTCGTCCTTGCCTCCGCCAAAGGCGTGAGTATGGTGGAACGAAGTAGGGGAACGGCAAGGCCTGCTGCCAGGCAACGGTGTTTATATCGAAATAACAAGGATTTGTTCCTTGGTATGGACTGTGCTCATGCACACAAGACCCAGCAAGCCCCCTTTTTTCATTAATACGTTCCATACAGTTACGGTTCGTGCTGAATGTAAACATGAACAGGGAGGTTACAAGTCTTAAATCTAACTAAGGCCCTTAGGCTTACAAACTGAAAAAAGATAAGGTGCCCGTAATCCCTTTCTTGTCCCTCTCCTCAGGAAATGAAACAAGAAGGCAAAATGGCAGAGGGAGCACCTAAGCAAGGTACGAGCAGCAAAAGGCGCCAAGAGAACATGTCGGCGGCCGCCTAGAAGGGGGCTGGTGGTGACGGTGCCGGAGGAAGGGCTGGAAGATGAGCAGCGGACCGTCAATACGCTACGAAGGTGTCAGTGCCATCATACTCCGACTTGACGGCCCGCCACCCACCTTCTTCGCCTTCTCCGGCCTTCCCACGCTAGCTGCCCAAGGAGGCGACCCCGAGAAGTTTAAGGAGCCGGCTCCGCCGGGAGAAGGGGCCCGGTGCAGTTGTTGCTGCTACCGATACCGCCCCGGAGCGGCGAGGCCGACACCTAGTCGAACCCGTCATCCTCTCGCCTTCTACCCTCGTCGCCGCTGCCACTGTCCTTCTCGTCACTCTCGCTTGAGGACGAGTTTTCGTCATCCGAAGAGCTCTCCACGCAGCACTTTAGGCGAGTTCCGAAATCGCCAAAGACCTTGATGGAGAGGAGGCCATTCTCCATTAACTTGAAGTAGAGAATGAGCCCCGGCGTCAAGCTATGGATGCGAGTGAAGGTCTTCCACCTGCGACGAAGATACATGACACGAGGGGCTGGGAAGTCGACTTCGGTCCATGTGCGATGTTCCCGCAGCTCCTCATGTGTAGCCTCAACACCTGCGGCGGGTCATGCTCTATCTCCCGAGCGAATGGGGTTGGGAGACAAAGACGACGGCGCATCGGCCGGTGCAGCCTGATGAAGAACTCACAAGGGTTGTCCCCGACGTGGCCCTCCATTGGGGGAAGGACCACCGGCGGAGGAGAGGCCGACGCGCTGCCCCGTCATCCTCTTCCCCGAGCACTGCAGCGGCCTCGGCCTCGCCCCCTCCCCCTTCCTCTCGTGGCCGGTTCCGCCGCCACGGGCTCTTGGGGAGGAGCGACGCGCTGTCGAGCAGAGACCCTCACCGCTACCGATGAAGCATCAGCGCGCCCTCTCTCCATGGCAGAAGGAAGGAAGGAGCAGGGATGGGGAGAGGCGGATGACGGAGGACTGAGAGGCGCCACCCCTCCCACTCCACTCCTTATAAAGGGACGGGGTCAGGCTCGGCCGCCCCTCTCAGCCAATCTGGCTCATTAAGGTGATAGCGGGTGCTACATCTTGAGCTTGTGTTGGTTTTCCTTGAAGAGGAAAGGGTGATGCAGCAAAGTAGCGTAAGTATTTCCCTCAGTTTTTGAGAACCAAGTTATCAATCCAGTAGGAGGCTTCTCGAAAGTCCCATGCACCTACACAAACAAACAAGAACCTCGCAACCAACACAATAAAGGGGTTGTCAATCCCTTCATGGCCACTTGCGAAAGTGAGATCTGATAGAGATAGTATGATAAGATAAAATATTTTTGGTATTTTTATGATATAGATAGGAAAAGTAAAGATGCAAACAGAAGTAGATGGAAAACTTATATGATAAAAGATAGACCCGGGGGCCATAGGTTTCACTAGTGGCTTCTCTCAAGATAGCACAAGTATTACGGTGGGTGAACAAATTACTGTCGAGCAATTGATAGAAAAGCGCATAGTTATGAGATTATCTAGGCATGATCATGTATATTGGCATCACGTCCGTGACAAGTAGATCGACTCTTCCCTCCATCTACTACTATTACTCCACACATCGACCGACTCCTGCCTGCATCTAGAGTATTAAGTTCATAAGAACAGAGTAACGCATTAAGAAAGATGACATGATGTAGAGAGATAAACTCATGCAATATGATATAAACCCTATCTTTTTATCCTCGATGGCAACAATACAATATGTGCCTTGCTGCCCCTGCTGTCACTGGGAAAGGACACCGCAAGATTGAACTCAAAGCTAAGCACTTCTCCCATTGCAAGAAAGATCAATCTAATAGGCCAAACCAAACTAATAATTCAAAGAGACTTGCAAAGATAACTTAATCACACATAAAAGAATTCAGAGGAGATTCAAATATTTCTCATAGATAAACTTGATCATAAACCAACAATTCATTGGATCTGGACAGACACACCACGAAAAGAGTTACATCGAATCGATCTCCAAGAAGATCGAGGAGAACTTTGTATTGAGATTCAAAGAGAGAGAAGAAGCCATCTAGCTAACGACTATGGACCCGAAGGTCTATGGTAAACTACTCACAACTCATCAAAAGGGCCTTGGAGATGATGTAGAGGCCCTCCGTGGTCGATTCCCCCTCCGGTGGAGCACCGACGAAGGCTCCAAGATGGGATCTCACGGATACAGAAGGTTGCAGTGCTGGAAATAGTTTTTCATGGTGCTCCTCGAAGGTTTCAGGGTACATAGGTATATATAGGAGGAAGAAGTAGGTCGGTGGACGCTGGAGGGGCCCACGAGGGTGGGGGGCGCGCCGGGCACCCTCGTGGCCGCCTCCTCTGTTGCTTGACGTCCACTCATGTCCCTTGGATCATGTTTGTTCCAAAAAGATCGCTCCCGAAGGTTTCATTCCGTCTGATATTCCTTTTCTTCGAAACACTGAAATAGGCAAAAAAATAGCAATTCGGGCTGGGCCTCCGGTTAGTATGTTAGTCCCAAAAATGATATAAAAGTGTAAAGTAAAGCCCATAAACATCCAAAACAGGAATATAATAGCATGGAACAATCAAAAATTATAGATACGTTGGAGACGTATCAAGCATCCCCAAGCTTAATTCCTGCTCGTCCTCGAGTAGGTAAATGATAAAAACAGAATCTTTGATGTGGAATGCTACCTAGCATAATTCTCAATGTAATTTTCTTTATTGTGGCATAAATGTTTAGATCCCATTGATTTAAAATAAAAGTTCATATTGACATAAGAAAAAGTAATACTTCAAGCATACTAATCAAAGCAATCATGTCTTCTCAAAATAGCATGGCTAAAGAAAGTTATCCCTACAAAATCATATAGTCTGTCTGTTTCTCTATCTTCATCACGCAAAGTATTTAACCAGGCACCCCGATGACAAGCCAAGCAATTGTTTCATACTTTAGTAATCTCAAACTTTTTCAACTTTCATGCAATACATGAGCGTGAGCCATGGACATAGCACTATATGTGGAATAGAATGGTGGTTGTGGAGAAGACAAAAAGGAGAAGATAGTCTCACATCAAGTAGGCGTATCAATGGGCTATGGAGATGCCCTTTAATAGATATCAATGTGAGTGAGTAGGGATTGTCATGCAACGGATGCACTAGAGATGTAAATGTATGCAATCTCGACAAAAGAAACTAAGTGGGTGTGCATCCAACTTGCTTGCTCATGAAGACCTAGGGCATTTTGAGGAAGCCCATCATTGGAATATACAAGCCAAGTTCTATAATGAAAAATTCCCACTAGTATATGAAAGTGAAAATATTAGAGACTTTCTTCATGAAGATCATGGTGCTAATTTGAAGCACAAGTGTGGTAAAAAGGATAGTAGCATTGTCCCTTGTCTTTTTTTCTCTCATTTTTTTGGTGGGCTCTTTGGCCTCTTTTTTTATAAAGTTTGAAGTATCATCCCGACTTGTGGGGGAATCATAGTATCCATCATCCTTTCCTCACTTGGGACAATGCTCTAATAATGAAGATCATCACACTTTTATTTACTTACAACTCAAGATTACAACTCAATACTTAGAACAAGATATGACTATATGAATGCCTCCGGTGGTGTACCGGGATATGCAATGAATCAAGAGTGACATGTGTGAAATTATGAAGGTGGCTTTGCCACAATACGATGTCAACTAGATGATCATGCAAAAGCAATATCACAATGATGATGCGTGTCATAATAAACGGAACGGTGGAAAGTTGCGTGGCAATATATCTCGGAATGGCTATGGAAATGCCATAATAGGTAGGTATGGTGGCTGTTTTGAGGAAGGTATATGGTTGGTGTATGGTACCGACGAAATTTGCACGGCATAAGAGAGGCTAGTAATGGTGGAAGGGTGAAAGTGTGTATAATCCATGGACTCAACATTAGTCATAAAGAACTCATATACTTATTGCAAAAATTTACAAGCCATTGAAAACAAAGCACTACGTGCATGCTCCTAGGGGGATATATTGGTAGGAAAAGACCATCGCTCGTCCCCGACCGCCACTTATAAGGAAGACAATCAATAAATAAAATTGTCCTCCAACTTCATCACAAAGCGGTTCACCATACGTGCATGCTACGTGAATCACAAACTTCAACACAAGTATTCTTTAAATTCATAATCACCCAACTAGGATGATTCTAATATCACCACCTTTATATCTTAAAACAATTATCAGAGCCTCCTTTAATATCACCACCTTTATATCACCACCTTTATATCTCAAGTTGATCATAGCCTCCAATTCACTTTCTATGATAGTTTTTATTATACCCAACTTGGATGCCCATCATTCTAGGACCAATTTTATAACCATAGAAAATACCATGATGTTCTAAGAGATTCTCAAAATAATATAAGTGAAGAATGAGAGATCAACAATTTCTACAAAATTAAGCCACCGCCTTGCTCTAAAAGATATAAGTGAAGCACTAGAGCAAAACTATCTAGCTCAAAAGATATAAGTGAATCACATAGAGTATTCTAATAAATTCCAAATCATGTGGGTTTCTCCCAAAAGGTGTGTACAGCAAGGATGATTGTGGTAATCTAAAAAGCAAAGACTAATATCATACAAGACACTCCAAGCAAAACACATATCATGTGGCAAATAAAAATATAGCTCCAAGTAAAGTTACCGATAGACGAAGATGAAACAGGGGATGACTTCCGGGGCATCCCCAAGCTTAGGCTTTTGGTTATCCTTGAATATCTTGGGGTGCTATGGGAATCCCCAAGCTTAGGATCTTGCCACTCCTTATTCCATAGTCCATCAAATCTTTACCCAAAACTTGAAAACTTCACAACACAAAACCCAACAGGAAATCTCATAAGCTCCGTTAGTGCAAGAAAGAAAAACCACCACATAAGGTACTGTAATGAACTCATTCTTTATTTATATTGGTGTTAAACCAACTATATTCCAACTTCTCTATGGTTCATACCTGTTGATTCTAGCCATAGATGCATCAAAATAAGCAAACAACACACGAAAAACAGAATCTGTCAAAAACAAAATAGTCTGTAGCAATCTGTAACTCTCGAATACTTCTAGAAACTCTACAAACCCTACAAAAATAGTAAGTCCTGGGAAATTCGTCTATTGATCTTCAGCGAAAATAATCAGCGAAAAATCGTGTTTCTGTGAATTACTAAAATTATTTTTGTGCGTGCAAAGTTTCTATTTTTCAGCAGAATCAAATTAACTATCACCGTAGGTTATCCAATAGGTTCTACTTGGCACAAACACTAATTAAAACATGAAAACACATCTAAACAGAAGCTAGATGAAATATTTATTACTAAACAGAAGCAAAAAGTAAGAAACAAAAATAAAATTAGGTTGCCTCCCAACTAGCGCTATTGTTTAACGCCCCTAGCTAGGCATAAAAGCGAGGATAGATCTAAGTGGTGCCATCTTTGGCACTCAATTCATAAGTAGCTCGCATGATAGATTCATAAGGTAATTTAACTTTATTTCTTGGAAAGTGTTCCATGCCTTTTCTTAATGGAAATTGGAATCTAATATTCCTTTCCTTCATATCAATAATTGCACCAATCGTTCTAAGGAAAGGTCTACAAGAATAATAGGACATGAAAGATTGCAATCTATGTCAAGAACGATAAAATCTACGGGCACATAATTCCTATTGGCAACAATAGGAACATCATTGATCCTTCCCATAGGTTTATTAATGGTGGAATCCGCAAGGTGCAAATTTAAAGAGCAATCATCAAATTCATGGAAACCTAGAATATCACATAAAGTTTTCGGAATCGTGGAAACACTAGCACCCAAATCACATAAAGCATAGCACTCATGATCTTTAATTTTAATCTTTGTAGTAGGTTCCCACTCATCATAAGGTTTTCTAGGTATAGAAATTCCAAATTAACTTTTTCTTCATAAGATTGCATAAAGGCGTCAACAATATGTTTGGTAAAAGCTTTAGTTTGACTATAAGCATGAGGAGAACTCAACATGGATTGAAACAAGGAAATACAATCTATTAAAGAGCAATTATCATAATTAAATTCCTTGAAATCCAAGATAGTGGCTTCAATGCTATTTAAAGTCTTGACCTCTCCAATCCCACTTTCACCAAAATTAGCATCAAGATCTAAAAACTCCGAATCATTGGGACACCTTTTAACTAAAGTTGACTCATCTCCAGCCCCATCATTATTAAGATTCATATTGCAAAACAAAGATTTAATAGAGGACGCATCAATAACTTTTAGATCTTCATCATTATTTTCATGGAGACTAGAAGAACACGCTTTTACAAAGCAATCCTTCTTAGCACGCAATCTAGCGGTTCTTTCTTTGCACTCATCGATGGAAATTCTCATGGCTTTGAGAGACTCATTGATATCATGCTTAGGATAATTAGATATAAGTTTGAAAGAATCAACATCAAGCGAAAGCCTATCAACGTTTCTAGCCAGATCATCAATTTTAAGCAATTTTTCTTCAAGCAAAGCATTAAAATTCTTTTGAGAAATCATAAATTCTTTCACACTATTCTCAAAATCAGAGGGTACATTATTAAAATTTCCATAAGAGTTGTTGTAGGAATTTCCATAATAATTTGAGGAATTACTAGGGAACGGTCTAGGATTAAAGTTTCCTCTATAAGCATTGTCACCAAAATTATTCCTACCAACAAAATTCACATCCAAAGATTCATTATTATTCTTAATCAAGGTAGACAAAGGCATATCATTGGGATCACTAGGAGCACTCTTAGTAGCAAACAATTTCATAAGTTCATCCATCTTTCCACTCAAAACTTTAATTTCTTCTATAGCATGCACTTTTGTACTAGTAGATCTTTCGGTGTGCCATTGAGAATAATTAGCCATAATGTTATCAAGGAGTTTGGTAGCTTCTCCTAAAGTGATTTCCATAAGAGTGCCCCCCTTGTACGAATCTAAAAGATTTCTAGAAGCAAAATTCAATCCAGCATAAATTTTTTGTATGATCATCCATAAATTCAAACCATGAGTAGGGCAATTGTGAATCATCAATTTCATTCTTTCTCAAGATTGGGCAACATGCTCATGATCAAGTTGTTTAAAATTCATAATATCATTCCTAAGAGAGATGATCTTAGTGGGAGGGAAATATTTAGAGATAAAAGAATCGTTGCACTTATTCCATGAATCAATACTATTCTTAGGCATAGACTGAGGGAGTCCTGGATTAGGGGGTATCCGGACAACCGAACTGTGTATAACGTCCGGGCTATTGAAGCGTGAAGATACAAGACTCAAGACTTCGGCCCGTGTCTGGATGGGACTCTCCTTTGCGTGGAAGGCAAGCTTGGTGATCCGGATATTGTGTTTCCTTTGTTGTAACCGACTCCATTAAAACCTAGCTCTCTCCGGTGTCTATATAAACCGGAGAGGTTGGTCCTTAGGAGGCCGATCAGAATTACAATCATACCATCATAGTCTAGCTCTTAGGGTTTAGCCTCTACGATCTCGTGGTAGATCTACTCTTGTAGTACCCATACCATCAATATTAATCAAGCAGGAAGTAGGGTTTTACCTCCATCGAGAGGGCCAGAACCTGGGTAAACATCTGTGTCCCTTGGTTCCTGTTACCATCAGCCTTGATGCACAGATCGGGATCCCCTACGCGAGATCTGCCGGTTTTGACACCGACATTGGTGCCTTCATTGAGAGTTCCTCTATGACGTCGGCGCAAGGCTCGATGGCTCGTCTCATCGTCAAGGACGACATTACCTCAGAGGGGGCTCTGGCTGTAGGCCAGATGCTCTGGCTCGGCGGCTTTATCATGGCCGCCCCATCGGCGGTGGCACGATGGCTTCTCGGGTCATCAATCATAACCTTCGCGTCAGTTCGGAACTTGCCAAACAGATGGATCCAATGAAGCTCTCCTCCCTTAAGCAACTCTTGGAGTGCATCGCCGCTCTGGGGGTTGCTATAGACTATGACCGAAATTGGGCTTAAACCCGACCGAAGGGACATCAGGTCCCCACCGGCCACCCATGAGATAGCGATAGTGGAGGAATCCCACGCTGATTGCCCCTCAACTTTGAGGACAAATTATGTTCGGTCACCAAACTCCTTGATCCGAAGACCTGCTCAAAGGAAAACTTGACCCAGGTCCCGGAATTAGAATCGGGCATTGGGCCGAGGAAATTGGGCAGCACTCCGGATTCTGAGCTGTTAAGGTTGGAACCGCCCGCGCCCTTGGGCGTTAAATCAGATTAAAATCGGATTCTGCTAACAGCACCTACCTGGACTTAAACTGTCTCTCCCACATCAGGCAAGAGCCCTAGGAAACCATACATCACTACTGGGCTAGATTCCTCCTTGCGCTTAACAAGGTCAGGGATCGCCGCGAGGAGAACATGGTCTCACGTTTCTGCAAAAACTGCACGGACGAAGGACTCCCCAATGCTATAAACCGCCGTGACATAGTATGCTTCGCGGACTTGGCAATCATAGTATGGAAGTACTGTGCGATGAAGAGCGCTTGGAAGACCCAAACAGAATTTTGGGATAGTACCGCTCTCACCAAGACCTTTGTCCGAACTAAACCGACGAACTCTCATAAGTCGTCTGACCCAATCCCCAAGAAACCAAAGCCCACCCCAGGGCGGGGATCCGTATTGGAAGAATAGCTCGAGGGCCATGTAAGCTCCACAGTACTCCGGATACAACACCTACTCATAGCCTTAGGGCATGTTGGATACTCCGGCAGGTGGCAAAAAGCGGTGAGGATCTTCTTGTGGGCCATAAAGCGGAACAACATCCTGCCAGCAAACACAATACGGTACTAACAGTCTTCAAGACTTTTGCCTCGAACAATAGGCGCAAGCGAGCTCGTCGAAGCTCCGCTGAAATTTACCATGTGGCAAAAATAAACCCCTGGAACGACACTACTATAACTTTTAATGCCAGTGATGAACCTCGATTCTAGACCGTCCGGGCACCAGCCGCTCTGGTCCTTAGCCCGATCGTAGATGGCTTTCGGCTCACTAAAGTACTCATGGACGGCGGAAGCGGATTAAATCTGATTTATGAAGAAACACTCAGCAAGATGGAGATTGATAAAATCCGCATTGAACAAAGCGGCACGACCTTCAGGGTAATTATCCCTACGCGGGAAGCGCGGGGTGCGGGGAAAATCACACTCGATGTGGTATTCGTCACCCCGGAGGATTATAGGTCTGAAGAAATCACATTCCAGGTGGCTCCTTTTAGCAGCGGATACCATGCCCTTCTAGGGCAGGACACGTTTACGAGCTTTCAAGCTGTACCCCATTATGGGTACATGAAGCTTAAAATGCCCGGATCCAATGGAATCATCACTCTAGCCAGTGACACGAACGTTGCACTTTGCGCCGAAAATAAAACTGCAACACTAGCCTTGGAAGCATTATCTGAAGCCCTAGCAGCCGAAGAGTTAACAACACTGCGGGCCACCGTGGACAGGGACAACGTGATACTAGACAAGCGACCCAAGTCCACCTCATTTAAGCCTGCAGACGAGATAGTCAAATTCCAGGTCCATCCGACGGACCCCATGAAGACAGCTTCCATCGGGACAAAGCTGAGCCCCGCGATGGACGCCACACTACGCGATTTCTTATGCGAGAATTGGGACATTTTTGCCTGGCACCCATCGGACATGCCAGGCATCCCACGCAGATTGGCCGAACACAACCTCAATATTCTAAAAGGATATAAACCAGTCAAGCAGACCCTAAGGCGATTCTTAGAGCCCAAACGATAGGCAATGGGGGAAGAGTTAGCCAAGCTACTCGAGGCCGGATTCATCAGAGATATTAAACATCCGGATTGGCTGGCAAATTTGGTGATGGTACCAAAGATAGACAAATCCTGGCGCCTATGCGTCGACTTTAAAGACCTCACCAAGGCTTGCCCCAAGGATCCCTTTCCCCTCCCGCGCATCGATCAAATCATCGATGCCACAGCTAGGCACGACTCGCTGTGTTTTCTCGACGCGAACTCTGGATACCATCAAATAAAGATGGCAGAGTCTGACCAAGCTGCAACAGCTTTTATAACACCATATGGCCCTTTTTCCTTCAATACTATGCCCTTCGGGCTCACGAATGTCGGCAAAACCTATCAACGCATGATTCAAACATGCCGGGAAAAACAAATCGGCAAAACAGTGGAAGCATATGTGGACGACGTGGTGATACGTCTCCGTCGTATCTACTTTTCCAAACACTTTTTCCCTTGTTTTGAACTCTAACTTGTATGATTTGAATGGAACTAACCCGGACTGACGCAGTTTTCAGCAGAATTGCCATGGTGTTGTTTTATGTGCAGAAAATAAAAGTACTCGGAATGACCTGAAACTCCACACAACACCTTAAAAAAACAATAAAAAATCCTCGCAAAAGATGAAGACTAGGGGGCCCACACCCTGTCCACGAGGGTGGGGGGCGCACCCCCCTGGGCGCACCCCCTACCTTGTGGCCCCCCTGGTGGCCCTCCGACACCAACTCCAACTCCATATATTGGCTTTCGGGGAGAAAAAATCAGAGAGAAGAAATCATCGCGTTTTACGATACGGCACCGCTGCCAAGCCCTAATCTCTCTCGGGAGGGCTGATCTGGAGTCCGTTCGGGGCTCCGGAGAGGGGGATTCGTCGCCGTCGTCATCATCAACCATCCTCCATCACCAATTTCATGATGCTCACTGCCGTGCGTGAGTAATTGCATCGTAGGCTTGCTGGACAGTAATGGGTTGGATGAGATTTATCATGTAATCGAGTTAGTTTTGTTAGGGTTTGATCCCTAGTATCCATTATGTTCTGAGATTGATGTTGCTATGACTTTGCTATGCTTAATGCTTGTCACTAGGGCCCGAGTGCCATGATTTCAGATCTGAACGTATTATGTTTTCATGAATATATGTGTGTTCTTGATCCTATCTTGCAAGTCTATAGTCACCTACTATGTGTTATGATCCGGCAACCCCGAAGTGATAATAATCGGGACCACTCCTGGTGATGACCATAGTTTGAGGGGTTCATGTAATCACTATGTGCTAATGCTTTGTTCCGGTTCTCTATTAAAAGGAGGCCTTAATATCCCTTAGTTTCCAATAGGACCCCGCTGCCATGGGAGGGTTGGAAAAAAGATGTCATGCAAGTTCTTTTCCATAAGCACGTATGACTACATACGGAATACATGCCTACATTACATTGATGAACTGGAGCTAGTTCTGTGTCACCCTATGTTATGACTGTTACATGACGAACCGCATCCGACATAATTATCCATCGCTAATCCGGTGCCTACGAGTTTTCCATATACTGGTTCTTGCTTATTTACTTTTCCGTTGCTACTGTTACAATCACTACAAAATACCAAAAACATTACTTTTGCTGTCTTTACTTTTGTTACCGTTACCACCACTATCATACTACTTTGCTACTAAACACTTTGCTGCAGATACTAAGTTTCCAGGTGTGGTTGAATTGACAACTCATCTGCTAATAATTGAGAATATTATTTGGCTCCCCTTGTGTCGAATCAGCAAATTTGGGTTGAATACTCTACCCTCGAAAACTGTTGCGATCCCCTATACTTGTGGGTTATCAAGACCTTTTTCTGGCGCCGTTGCCAGGGGGCATAGCTCTATTCTTTGAGTCACTTGGGATTTATATCTGCTGGACACTATGAAGAACTTGAAAGGCGATCGAACTACTATTTTTCCCTCAACTACGAGGGGAGGTAAGGGACTGCCATCTAGCCTTGCACTAGATTCTCCTTCTATTATGAGTAAGTTTGCGACACCTAAACCTACTACTGCCATGAATTCTGATATGTCGCATGTTATTGATGATGCCACTTCTGCTATGCATGATACTTATGATGAAACTACTTCTATGCTTGATACTACTGTGCCCCTTGGTGAATTTCTTGATGGGCAAATTGCTAGGTCTAGAGAAAGAGAAATTATTGAACCTGAATACGATGATGTTAGTGATGATGAAAATATGCCTGCTATTCCTGAGGGTTGTCTTTTTGATGCGGAATCTTCTGCAGCTATTCTTGCTTGCCAGGATAGACATGAACTTAAGAGGTTGCTAGTTAAATGGAGTAAAGAATCTTTTAGAGATAGGATGAAACACGACCCTGCTTTTGCTACTTCACCTATCTGTGTTCCTGATCAGGATTATTATGATTTTTCTGTTGATCCAGATATAATTACTTTGGTTGAATCTGATCCTTTTTATGGTTATGAATCTGAAACTGTAGTGGCACATCTTACTAAGTTAAATGATATAGCTGCCCTGTTTACTAATAATGAGAGATCACGCTACCTTTATTTACTCAAAATCTTTCCGTTCTCATTAAAGGGTGATGCTAAGATATGGTTTAATTCCCTTGATCCTGGTTGTGTGAAAAGTCCCTAGGATATGATTTATTACTTCTCTGCTAAATATTTCCCCGCTCATAAGAAACAAGCTGCTTTGAGGAAAATATACAACTTTGTGCAAATTGAAGAAGAGAGTCTCCTACAAGCTTGGGGGAGGCTTCTCAAGTTACTTAATGCTTTGCCTGATCATCCTCTTAAGAAACCTGAAATATTTGATATCTTTTATAATGGACTAACTGATGCTTCAAGAGATTACCTGGATAGTTGTGTTGGTTCTCTTTTCAGGGAAAGAACACCGGATGACGCTGAAATTCTATTGAATTTTTTTTTGGCAAATGAAAATAATTGGGCACCTCCCGAGCCACCTCCTGAGCCAATTACTGAGCCTATTCCTAAACCAACTCTGAAGAAGAGAGGTGTTGTCACGACCGGTTTTCCGGGTATTAATTTCCAGAAAATGGCCGTTGTGCTCACCAGCCCCAGGATTACTGTTAGCTGATGAGGCACCAAATTGATACAGAAATTCCAAGCGAAAAACAAAATATGTAGTACAAGACCATTCTGGCCTATGAGTACAACAAGTGATTTCTAGAGGTTGATGGCGGAAGTGGTTTGTGGATCATCAGTGTCTATGGGACTCCATTTCCCAACAGGAACAATTGACTAGGTTAACTCCTATCTTCACGAGGCTGCTATCACTGTTGCTGAGGTTCCGGGGCTGTCCTCGCAATGCTCCTCTCCGTGCAGGAAATCTGGCCAAGACAATAGCCAGGGACAAGCCAGTGAGTACTTTGAATGTACTCGCAAACATTATGAATACGGGTATAATATCAATGATAATCGCGTGCTGAAATATTCTATGATCACATTGTCAGTCATAAAATAAAATCTCTGATGCATGCATGCAGGTTATCTATATGCAACACGAATAAGCAATAATGGAGTGGAAATAAAATGCCGCTGTCGGGCGTTTGTGCGACACCACATAAAGGGCTTATAAAGTAAATAAATAACAAGCAATGCCATAGTCGGGCGTTTCAGCGACACCACATAAAGGGCTTATAAAGTAAATAAATAACAAACAATGCCACAGTCGGGCATCTCAGCGACACCACATAAAGGGCTTATAAAGTAAATAAATAACAAACAATGCCACAGTCGGGTGTCTCAGCGACACCACATAAAGGGCTTATAAAGTAAGTAAATAACAAGCAATGCCACGATCAAGGCCTCAAATGACACCACATAAAGGGCTTATAAAATAAATAATCACAATGAATATCCAGGAGGTAGAACCGTCCCAGGGATAATCAATAATTCAAATAATATAATGGGTTAGTCCATAATAAACATAACATATTTATCACAAGTCATCAGTCATGATCCACGTTCTGGTCTAGTAGTTTCTCCTCCGAAGACCAACACTAAGACCGACACTTGACCCATCCCAGACTGTAGTCCTTAACCATGGACGCGGCTATTCGAATAGGTTTAATCTCTGCAGAGGGTGTACTCTTTACCCAGGTGTAACGGATTTCTTTAGTCCATCGGGACTAATTCCGTCTACGTTCTTTTAATTGAAAACACACCTGACTTGCACACACCAGCTTATCCCACCGGTGTCTGGAATCACCCACGACACCTATCAAGCAAAACTCTAAGTGGGGAGGCTACAACCTCGCGTAGCATGAGATCAAATTTATACCGCGCGCTCTAAGGGGTGCCCCCTCTCGGTCCCAACCGGAAACACCCATGCCCCCGGACCAGGTGGCCTGCCTACCGGCTACAACCGGTATCTTCCACCATGGCCTCTCTGTACAGTGTGTGCTAGAAAGGGTTGACGACTTACTGAACCGCACCCTACTAGTTGTAGGGACAAGTGGTAGTACGAAACAATGGGGGTTACTGGAACAAGACTCCATCTACGGTCGACTCAGGAGGTTTATGAATTCCCTGCATGATATGTATCACAAATATATTTCAACCAACAAAATCAACACTCATTATACCTCACTATGCCGTACCGGACATAACAGTCCCGACGGAGACCGGCGACAAACTCATGCCTACCCAAGGCAGAGGTTTTCCCGGATTCCTTCCGGCATGCATGTAAGGCACATGAGGATGATTACCATCACAAGTGTGTTCATTTCCAACAGCATGGAAATCACTAATATGCATCCATGCAAATGATCATATCACATGAAATAACAAGTTCTCCGAAATGAGGTGGTGTTATAAACGTGTCAATGAACACACCAAAAATATTATGTCGGGGTTCAGAATGCTTGCCTTCAAGTTGTGGGGAGGCAGGCTACACTCCAAAACATTTGAAGGCTTTCTCCACTCTCCAAAATCCTATTTAAATTTTTTTGATTTAATATATAGTTTCAAAAACAGTACCAAAAAGTCGTCTGAAATTTTTTGAAATAAATCTTAAAATGAACTAGACAAAATTTGAGGAAGGTAGGAAAAAGAATCAACTCATTTGGAGTTATAATTAAAAAGTTATAGGCGGTCAAAGTTTTGGTCAAAAATCTGTTTTTAATAATAAAACAAAAAGAAAACTTTTCAGTCACGAATACGCTTTCTAAGTAGGGGTTACGTACTTGGGGTTTTACGCTTCCACTTAAAACACGTGGAGGCTGGGCTGGGTCTCTGACAGTGGGTCCAAGGCCCTTGGTCGTTTGACCATCTATCTCTCCTCCTCTTCCTCTGCCCGAACGGAGGCGAGGCACGGCGATCAACGCCCGTGAACAGATGGGTCCCCTGGCTCCAGAGGGTCAGGATGGATCCGCAAGACCGGGGCGGTCCTCCCGGTGGTCGTTGGGTCGGCGGGGACGGAGAGAGCTGCCGGCGGCGAGCTTCGCGGCGGTGGAGGCTTCGGGAGCAAGGTGGGTTTGGGGCTACGGTGGTTCCCGACCAAAATTGAGCGTGGGGGTGCACTCACGAGAGGGAGGGAGAGCTCCTGGTGGACAGAGTGGAGAGGGGGAGGTCCTGGTGGCGCCGGAATGGCCGGGGCAGTGGCGGCGGCAGGAGTTGCCGGAGAGGAAGAAGACGACTCCCCTGGTCTTCCTACTGCTATGGGTGGGTCGGTCAGGGAATGAGAGAGGCTGCGTGAGGCCTGGACGAGCTCGGGTGCTTCTTATATAGCGTGGCCAAGGCGGTTCCGCGGCCGAGGATAAGGTCGCCGGTGAACCGACGTTCTATAGCTTGCAGGGTGACATGGAGGCAACGAGAGCTAGCCGACGAGCGAGGGGATAAGCTTGCGCGGCTCCCAAGGGCAGGTGGCGAGCCGGGGTGGCTCGGGCGGCGCCGACACGGCCGGGGTCTGCATGCGGCCGTCAGCTAGCCGCCACGGCCGTCCTGACGGTGGCACTGTGGGGTGCCACGGGTGGTCGAGGTGGCGTGGCGGTGCAGGAGGATTCGTGGCAAGCTAGCTGGTGTTGGCCAAGGGCCGGAACGGCTGCGGGGCGAGACACGGCAGCTCGGGCGAACGTGTGTGCCAAACGCACGCTCTGGGCGCGCCCAAAGCGCGCCCGAGACGTGTTCGACGAAATGCCAGTGCATGCTAGAGGTCGCGGGTGAGGCTGGCAAGAGTCAGGGCTAGGTTAGGGTTAGTCATAAGGTAAATGGACATGGTGGTTAGGTCAGGTGGCCAAGTTCACGATGCAAACAAACACTCGTGCCAATTCTGTCCATGCACTCCAGGTGTTTGACAAAATGCCATAGGCACCTAGGCCTTTCTTGGAGTGGCCAATTCTTCCAGATTGAAGTCTCTTTGGATGCACAAGAGGGTGGTGAGGTTAGTTTGTCAAAAGAAGAAACTTGTTAGTGCAAGTTTTGCAAAACCTCAGTTCTGGACAGGAGGTAAATGGCATTATTTCATGAACCAAAAATATTCCAATGAGCCCATCCTCCTAGACATAAGGGTTTTGTAGGGTGTGCTATAAGCAGGAGAAAGCTCAAGGGCCAAAGAGCAAGCAAGAATCTGGTTGTTGTACAAACCATCAAGTTGGACCAGAATGAAAGTGAGGTTGATACACTCAAATTTTTCAAAGAACATCACTGGGTTTTTGCATAAAGTTGAATCATATGCTACTACTAACATCCCATAATTTTAGTGGAAGCTAGAAAGAAATATTTAAATAGGTTGTAGTGCAAATTTTGCCCACTGGACCAGAGAAGAAAATTGGGTGTAGATCTCAAAATATTTCATGAATAAAATATATTTTTGCATAAAAGTGATTTAAAAACATCACCTGACATCTCCAAATTTTGGTTGAAATTTTAAGTGAATTTATCAAATGGTTGTTGTTCAAATATGGACATATAACCTTGGAAAACCATTTTCTCAAGATAATAAAGATCAAGGAAATTAATTATGTAATTAGTTCTACTAATAAAAGAAAAGTTTTTCTTGAGAGGTTAACCAAGTCCAATAACATATTTGAAAAGTTTTCACTTTGGGGAAAACTCCATAATAGCAAGGGAGAAAAAGGTTCAAAAAATCAAAAGGGAGCCCAGAAAATAAAAGTTTTAATTTCCTCGCAAAATTTTAATCAATTAAACAAGGTCAAAATTTTCGGGTGTCACAACACTACCCCCCTTAAAAGAAAATCTCGTCCTCGAGATTTGTTAAGAGTTGTTTTGAAAATATCTTTCCTGTGAGCTGGAACCAAAAGATTTATTCATAGCACAAACTTGCATCGTCGAGGTTGGTAGCTACGCCCAGGATAAAAAAATGCAATCGCACATCAACATACTCATGCATGGCCACTATTAAAAATAGGAGTGCACAAGCAAACAGCATTTAATTACGGCGATACAGGGTCACAAGATTACAAGGCGAGGACATTCTAAGACTCGGTATCATTCGAGCGATTTTAGTCTACCTCGTTCATATCTAAGCGGGCTTGCCTCGCGGACGTCGAGGTTTCTCCATGGTTTTCACCGTCGTGATCTACTAGAGGGGGTTGAGGGGCTACAGGGTCAGGTAGTGATGATGACCATCTCGGGGATTGTTGGCCACAATCCCGTTGGAGCGTGTTCCCAAAAGGCGACGAAGCACTTCTGGGGTCATCAAGGTATTTGGGTTGATGGCCGGGGCTGACCTCAAGATCTCGATTGGTTGTCCGAACAGCACGACTGGGTTGTCAGCGTCGGGCTCATCTTCTCCTATTGCTGGGTTGAGACTAGCGTGCCCTTTTTATAGAAAAAGGGGATGGAGTCTTCCTTCGCACGCTTGCGAATAAGACAGATTATGTGTCGGTCACTGGCGCGTGATCGACAGGCTAGGCTGATAGGTTGGGCACCGATTGCCAAAAGGTGTCGGGTCACTGTGTGGCTATCTTGCACGGGAAGCTTGGCTAGGGTTTTGGTTAAGGTCTGGTGGGTTGGTTTGCCTAAGTTTTTTGACCTGGCTAAGATAGGATTAGCCAATGGTCAGCCTGGCTCTGATATCAAGTTTGTCACGACCGGTTTTCTGGGTATTAATTTCGAGAAAATGGCGCAGTGCTCACCAGCCCCAGATATTGTTAATGATGAGGCACCAAATTGATACAGAAATACCAAGCAAAAAACAAAATATGTAGTACAAGACCATTCTGGCCTATGAGTACAACAAGTGATTTCTAGAGGTTGATGGTGGAAGCGGTAAGTGGATCATCGGTGTCTGTGGGACTCCATTTCCCAACAGGAACAGCTGACCAGGTTAACTCCTATCTTCACGAGGCTGCTATCACCGTTGCTTAGGTTCCGGGGCTGTCGTCGCAATGCTCCTCTCCGTGCAGGAAATCTGGCCAAGACAATAGCCAGGGACAAGCCAGTGAGTACTTTGAATGTACTCGCAAACATTATGAATACGGGTATAATATAAATGATAATCGCGCGCTGAAATATTCTATGATCACATCGTCAGTCATAAAATAAAATCTCTGATGCATGCATGCAGGTTATCTATATACAACACGAATAAGCAATAATGGAGTGGAAATAAAATGCCGCAGTCGGGCGTCTGTGCAACACCACATAAAGGGCTTATAAAGTAAATAAATAAAAAGCAATGCCACAGTCGGGCGTTTCAGCGACACCACATAAAGGGCTTATAAAGTAAATAAATAACAAACAATGCCACAGTCGGGCATCTCAGCGACACCACATAAAGGGCTTATAAAGTAAATAAATAACAAATAATGCCACAGTCGGGCGTCTTAGCGACACCACATAAAGGGCTTATAAAGTAAATAAATAACAAGCAATGCCACAGTCGGGCGTCTTAGCGACACCACATAAAGGGCTTATAAAATAAATAATCACAATGAATATCCAGAAGGTAGAACCGTCCCAGGGATACTCAATAATTAAAATAGTGTAATGGGTTAGTCCATAATAAACATAACATATATATATCAAGTCATCAGTCATGATCCACGTTCTAGTTTAGTAGTTTCTCCTTCGAAGACCGACACTAAGACCGACACTTGACCCATCCCAGACTGTAGTCCTTAACCATGGACGCGGCTATTCGAATAGGTTTAATCTCTGTAGAGGGTGTACTCTTTACCCACGAGTAACGGATTTCTTTAGTCCATCGGGACTAATTCCGTCTATAGTCTTTTAATTGAAAACACACCTGACTAGCACACACCAGCTTAACCCACTGGTGTCTGGAATCACCCACGACACCTGTCAAGCAAAACTCTAAGTGGGGAGCTACAACCTCGCGTAGCATTTGGATCAAATTTATACCGCACGCTCTAAGGGGTGCCCCCCTCTCGGTCCCAACCGGAAACACCCATGCCCCCGGACCAGGTGGCTTGCCTACTGGCTACAACCGGTATCTTCCACCATGGCCTCTCTGTACGGTGTGTGCTAGAAAGGGGTTGACGACTTACTAAACCGCACCCTACCTGTTGTAGGGACAAATGGTCGTACAAAACAAGTATGGGGGTTACTGGAACAAGACTCGATCTACGGTCGACTCAGGAGGTTTATGAATTCCCTGCATAATATGTATCACAAATATATTTCAACCAACAAAATCAACACTCATTATACCTCACTATGCCATACCGGACATAACAGTCCCGACGGAGACCGGCGACAAACTCATGCCTACCCAAGGTAGAGGTTTTCCCGGATTCCTTCCGGCATGCATGCAAGGCACATGAGGATGATTACCATCACAAGTGTGTTCATTTCCAACAGCATGGAAATCACTAATATGCATCCATGCAAATGATAATATCACATGAAATAACAAGTTCTCCGAAATGAGGTGGTGTTATAAACGTGTCAACGAACACACCAAAAATATTATGCCAGGGTTCAGAATGCTTGCCTTCAAGTTGTGGGGAGGCAGGGTGCACTCCAAAACATTTGAAGGCTTTCTCCTCTCTCCAAAATCCTATTTAAAATAGTTTTGAATTAATATATAGTTTCAAAAACAGTACCAAAAAGTCGTCTGAATTTTTTGAAATAAATCTTAGAATAAACTAGACAAAATTTGAGGAAGGTAGGAAAAAGAATCAACTCATTTGGAGTTATAATTAAAAAGTTATAGGCGGTCAAAGTTTTGGTCAAAAATCTGTTTTTCATAATAAAACAAAAAGAAAACATTTCAGTCACGAATACGCTTTCTAAGTAGGGGTTACATTGTTGGGGTTTTACGCTTCCACTTAAAACACGTGGACGCGGGGCTGGGTCTCTGACAGTGGGTCCAGGGGGCCCACTGGTCAGGTTTGACCAGTCTATCTCTCCCTCCTCTTCCTCTGCCCGAACGGAGGCGAGGCAACGGAGATCAACGCCGGCGAACGGCAGCTCCCCGCGGGCTCCAGAGGGTCAGGATGGATCCGCAAGACCGGGGCGGTCCTCCGGGTGGTCGTTGGGTCGGCGGGGACGGAGTGAGCTGCCGGCGGCGAGCTTCGCGGCGGAGGAGGCTTCGGGAGCAAGGTGGGTTTGGGGCTACGGTGGTTCCCGACCAAAATTGAGCGTGGGGGTGCACTCACGAGAGGGAGGGAGAGCTCCTGGTGGAGAGAGTGGAGAGGGGGAGGTCCTGGTGGCGCCGGAATGGCAGGCGAAGTGGCGGCGGCAGGAGTAGCCGGAGAGGAAGAAGACAAATCCCCTGGTCTTCCTACTGCTATGGGTGGGTCGGTGACGGAGTGAGAGAGGCTGCGTGAGGCCTGGACGAGCTCGGGCGCTTCTTATATAGCATGGCCAAGGCGGTTCCGCGGCCGAGGATAAGGTCGCCGGCGAACCGACGTTCTGTAGCTTGCAGTGTGACGTGGAGGCGACAAGACCTAGCCGACGAGCGAGGGGATAAGCTTGCGCGTCTCCCAGGCGCAGGTGGCGAGCCGGGGTGGCTCGGGCGGCACCGACACAGTCGGGGTCTTCATGCGGCCGTCAGCTAGCCGCCACGGCCGTCCTAACGGTGGCGCTGTGGGGTGCCAGGGGTGGTCGGGGTGGCGTGGCAGTGCAGGAGGATACGTGGCGTGCTAGCTGCTGTTGGCCAAGGGCCAGAATGGGTGCGGGGCGAGACGCGGCGGCTCTGGTGCACGTGTGTGCCAAACGCACGCTCTGGGCGCGCCCAGAGCACGCCCGGGACGTGTTCGACGAAATGCCAGTGCATGCTAGAGGTCGCGGGTCAGGCTGGCAAGAGACAGGGCTAGGTTAGGGTTAGTCATAAGGTAAATGGACATGGTGGTTAGGTCAGGTGGCCAAGTTCACAATGTAAACAAACACTCATGCCAATTCTGTCCATGCACTCCAGGTGATTGACAAAATGCCATAGGCACCTAGGCTTTTCTTGGAGTGGCCAATTCTTCCAGATTGAAGTCTCTTTGGATGCACAAGAGGGTGGTGAGGTTAGTTTGTCAAAAGAAGAAACTTGTTAGTGCAAGTTTTGCAAAACCTCAGTTCTGGACAGGAGGTAAATGGCATTATTTCATGAACCAAAAATATTCCAATGAGCCCATCCTCCTGGACATAAGGGTTTTGTAGGGTGTGGTATGTGCAGGAGAAAGCTCAAGGGCCAAAGAGCAAGCAAGAATATGGTTGTTGTACAAACCATCAAGTTGGACCAGAATGAAAGTGAGGTTGATACACTCAAATTTTTCAAAGAACATCACTGGGTTTTTGCATAAAGTTGAATGATATGCTACTACTAACACCCCATAATTTTGGTGGAAGCTTGAAAGGAATATTTAAATAGGCTGTAGTGCAAATTTTGCCCACTGGACCAGAGAAGAAAATTGGGTGTAGAGCTCAAAATATTTCATGAAAAAAATATATTTTTGCATAAAAGTGATTTAAAAACATCACCTGACATATCCAAATTTTGGTTGAAATTTTAAGTGAATTTATCAAATGGTTGTAGTTCAAATATGGCCATATAACCTTGGAAAACCATTTTTTCAAGAAAATAAAGATCAAGCAAATAAATTATGTAATTAGTTCTACTATTAAAAGAAATGTTTTTCTTGAGAGGTTAACCAAGTCCAATAACATATTTGAAAAGTTTTCACTTTGGGGAGAACTCCATAATAGCAAGGGAGAAAAAGGTTCAAAAAATCAAAAGGGAGCCCAGAAAATAAAAGTTTTAATTTCCTCGCAAAATTTTAATTAATAAAGCAAGGTCAAAATTTTGGGGTGTCAAAGGTGTTCTATTTCTCAGTCCTGAACATATGCGAGAGGCAAAGAAATCTATGAAAGAAATAGGTATTAAAGCTAAAAATGTTAGGAATTTACCTCCTATTGAAGAAATACATGGTCTTAATTTACCGCCTTTTCAAGAAGTATATGATCTCAATTACTTATTTACTGAAGAACCTCCTGATATCCCGACACAGGTAGTAAAGGTAAATTCTCTCTATAGATATGATAAAGCTGAAGTCCCTCCTACTAAAATTGCTAGCCAGTGCTTGGATGAGTTTGATGACTTAAAGTTTAAGCAAGATGACTTTAATGCTTATTTTGGTAGACAATTAAAACATAATACCTTTATGATTAAATGCTTGGGTGATTATATGACTGATATTAGAGGTGAACTTAAACTTGTTAGCAAGCATGCTTCTATGGTTACCACTCAAGTAGAACAAGTACTTGAAGCTCAGAAAGAAGTGCTTGATGAAATGAATAGTAAGAAAAATGATTATGTTGTTAGAGTGGCTACTAGAACTGGTAGAATGACTCAGGAACCTTTGTATCCTGAAGGCCACCCTAAGAGAATCGAGCAAGATTCTCAAAGAAATAATATAGATGTACCTAGTTCTTCTAAAAGGAAGAAAAAGAAAAATGATAGGACTTTGCAAACTTCTAGTGAACCTATTCTTTGAACCACCTGAGAATCCAAATGATATCTCTGTTTACGATCTTTGAAACACAATCAGGTGATGAACATGAACCTAGTGATAATGTTAATGTTAATGTTCATGTTGATGCTCAACCTAGTAATGATAATGATGTAGGAGTTGAACCTGCTGTTGATCTTGATAACCCACAATCAAAGAATCAACATTATAATAAAAGAGACTTTGTTGCTAGGATACATGGTAAAGAAAGGGAACCATGGGTTCAGAAACCCATGCCTTTTTGTATCCCGGATTCGTTGCGCCAGGTGTCTGCTAGTTATTCTCTGTCGTTTCCATGTCATTTGCTTGCATGTTGCATTTATCATGTCATCATGTGCATCTCATTTTGCATACGTGTTCGCCTCATGCATCCGAGCATTTTCCATGTTGTCCATTTTGCAATCCGGCACTCCTATGCTCTCTGGCGCCCCCTTTTGCCTCTCTTCATGTGCGGGTGTTAAACATTCTCGGAATGGCCCAAGGTTTGCCAAGCGGCCTTGGTATAGCACCGGTAGACCGCCTGTCAAGTTTCGTGCCATTTGGAGGTCGTTCGGTACTCCAACGGTTAACCGGGTAACCGTAAAAGCCTCCTTCTCTTTGCATCCCAACACCCCTTCAAGTGGCCCAAAACCCATCCTACCCCCCTCCATGCTCTCGGTCGTTCGATCACGATCGTGTGGGAGAAAAGCGCTCCTCATTTGGAGTCTCCTAGCTCCCTCTACCTATTTATAGACCCTCTCCCCCGAAATTCTCGGTCTAACCCTAGCCTCCTACCTCGTGCCGCCGGACGAAATCCCCCGCCGCCGGACATGTCCGCGCCGCTGCCTCCCCTCTCCAGATCCGCCGCCGGCCACCTCATCCTCGCCATGTGGCGCCGCCTGAGTGGTCACGCCGCCACCCAGCGTTCCCCCAAGCTGAGCCGCCACGTCGCCCCAGCGCCCCCTCCACTGCTGCTGCACGCCGCCAGCCCGGCGCAGCCCACTGAGCCTGGGCCTGGGCCGGACCGCGTGCCCCGCGCCCTGAGCTCCAGATCAGGAGAGGAGCTCCCGATCCAGAGCTCCCACCCCTGCCTCGTCGACCCCGCTGCCCGCACTCCTCGGCCTCGCCGCCGGCGATGTACTCCGCCGTCCCAGGTCGCCGCCGCCCTGCCCCGTCTTCCCCTCTGTTCTTCTTCCTCCTCTAATCTCTCTCCCTCTCTGCCTTGCAGCGCCGCCGCCGCCTGGAGCTTAGGCGAGCTCCCCACGTCTCCGCCCCGTCGCCTAGCCGCCTCCCCCGCCGGAATCCGGCCGGATCCGGCCAGATCCGTCCCGGACCCGACCTCTCTGGCCGGCATCCCCTCAAATCCGGCGAGAACCCCGGGCGTTCTCGTCATCCGCGCAAACCCTAGATCGGAGTGGTATTTTCATGCGCTATTCATCATGCCATAACTCCCTGCATGCTGCTCCGTTTCGTGCGTGTAAAATGTCAAATTGTTCGTCTCGATGAGTACTTTATTTCATTCCATTGCATAATTTTCATTTGAGCTCATCTTGATGCCCGAATCGTCGTTGTAAAATTGCTATGTGATGTTAATCTGCTGAAACTATTATAACTTGATGATTTGTCCTTTTTGTTGCATTTGATGTGTGCAGCTTATGAGCTTGAGCCCTACATGTATTTTGAACTATGTCATGCCATCTTTACAGTAGTGCCATCCATATATTTTTATGAGTCTTGTACTGAGTGCATCGAGCTCGTGAAGTAGGGTACTTGCTGTTACTGTTTTGCTAGACAGATTCTGCTATATTTTGTTGCTATGTAAACCTGCTGCTACAAGTCATTCTATGCATAATCTGGAGATGTTCAGTAAGGATGATTTGTTATACATGCCATGCTCTATCCATTCATGCTCCTGGTTGCATTATAGCCTGCTGTAACATGTTGTAATCTTGCTCTCAAAGTTGCTAAATAATGTTGCTGTCGGCCTGTTAACGATAAGTTCAATGTTGCCATGTTTGTTGTTAGTGATCCATGCACCCTATGAACTTGCTCTTGACATGCTTAGCTTCATAAACATGTCTTCTTACTGTTGGTTGCCTTACCATGCCATGTATTGCTCTGTGATGAGTGGTTCAAGCCCACCAACATGCCTACTTATTGTTGTTCCTGCCGTGTATGAATCGGTCTTATAACTTGCCATGTTTACGTGGGTGCCATCATATCTTCTGATCCTTTTTGGCTCTTGGTCAGTAAGGGACTTCTGTTCTATGACATTAGTAGATTCATTCCATGCCTTTGTTTGCCATGATAAGTTCCTGTAACATGTTTGATAGCTCTACATATTGCAACCTGATGTTATTTCCTGATAGGTCTAGAACTGTTATTATTTGCAATCTTGCCATGTGTGTTTGAGCATGTTCTAGTGATTTCTGGAGATAGTTCAGTGTTCATGTTTTGTTATTCTTTACCTGTACTTCATGCCCATGCCTTTTGTTCTTACATTGAGATGCTGTAGCTTATTGTTTTGATGCTTGCAATATGCCTAGCTGCTGTTATGGACAGATTGTTGCTATAACTTGTATAGTGCGTATGTGTTGAACCGTTGCTTCGTATTGAGTGTGCCCCATATGAAACTTGCTTGATTTTGCATGTAGTTCCATATTACCATGTTGCATCCTTGTTTTGGTGTGTTTGCTTGATGTTTGGGTGCATTTTGCATCAATGCCATGTTTAACTTGTTTTGCTCATATCTTCTAGGCCGTAGCTCCGAACTAAATGAGATTTATATGTAACTTGACTAGAATTTCGTGTAGATCATCTTGGTGCATCTTAACTTGCTGCTTAACTACTTGAACTTAAGGTTTATTCAGTTCTGGACCATTTTCTAAATATGCATATGAGGACTTACCGGAATTGTTATATGTTGTTTCCGGCCTCATTTAAACTTGCCTTGATGTGTTGTTCTTGTTTGCATCATCTCTTGCCATGAGTAGCTTCATGTAGCTTTGTCATGCATCATGCTTGTTGTGCATCATGTCTTGTCTATGTGTGGTGTGTTTACCATGTTGTGTGCTTCTTCTCGATAGTTCCTGTTTTGTTGCGATCGTGAGGATTCGTTCGTCTACGCTTAGTTCGTCTTCGTGGCTTCATCTTCTTCATGGACTTGTTCTTCCTCCTTGCGGGATTTCAGGCAAGATGACCGCTACCCTGGATCTCACTACTATCATTGATATGCTAGTTGCTTCGTTCTATCGCTTTGCTGCATTACCTATCTTTTGCTCTTCAAGCCTCCCAAATTGCCATGAACCTCTAACCTTTGACACCCTTCCTAGCAAACCGTTGTTTGTCTATGTTACTGCTTTGCTCAGCCCTCTTATAGCATTGTTAGTTGCAGGTGAAGTTGAAGATTGCTCCATGGTGGACAGGGTTATCTTGGGATATCACAATATCTCTTTTATATTATTAATGCGTCTATATATTTGGTAAAGGGTGGAAGGCTCGGCCTTATGCCTGGTGTTTTGTTCCACTCTTGCCGCCCTAGTTTCCGTCATACCGGTGTTATGTTCCCGGATTTTGCGTTCCTAACGCGGTCGGGTGATTTATGGGACCCCCTTGACAGTTCACTTTGAATAAAACTCCTCCTGCAAGGCCCAACCTTGGTTTTACCATTTGCCTCACCACCACCTACTTTTCCCTTGGGAGTCGCTCTCTCGAGGGTCATCTTTATTTTAGCCCCCCGGGCCAGTGCTTGTCTAAGTGCTGGTCCGAACCGAGTAGACTTCGGGACCCCTCGGGAAACTCGAGGTCTGGTTTTACTCAGAGGATGTCTCATCCGGTGTTGCCTTGAGAACGAGATATGTGCAGCTCCTATCGGGATTGTCGGTGCATCGGGCGGCTTTGCTGGTCTTGTTTTACCATTGTCGAAATGTCTTGTAAATCGGGATTCCGAGACTGATTGGGTCTTCCTGGGAGAAGGTATATCCTTCGTTGATCGCGAGAGCTTATCATGGGCTAAGTTGGGACACCCCTGCAGGGTATAAACTTTCGAGAGTCGTGCCCGCGGTTATGTGGCAGATGGGAATTTGTTAATGTCCGTTTGTAAATAACTTGACACCAGATCCGAATTAAAACGCATCAACCGTGTGTGTAGCCGTGATGGTCTCTTCTCGGCGGAGTCCGGGAAGTGAACACGGTCTTTGGGTTATGTTTGACGTAAGTAGGAGTTCAGGATCACCTCTTGATCATTGCTAGCTTCACGACCGTTCCTTTGCTTCTCTTCTTGCTCTTATTTGCGTATGTTAGCCACCATATCATGCTTAGTCGCTGCTACCACCTCACCACTTTACCCCTTCCTTTCCCATTAACCTTTGCTAGTCTTGATACCCATGGTAATGGGATTGCTGAGTCCTCGTGGCTCACAGATTACTACAACAACAATTGCAGGTACAGGTTATGCGATGATCTTGACGCGAGAGCGATGCCTGCTTGTTTTGGAGTCCTTCTTCTGCTTCTTTTTTCGATCAGGGGATAGGTTCCAGGTCGGCAGCCTAGGCTAGCAGGGTGGATGTCGTTTGAGTTTCTGTTTGTGTTCCATCCGTAGTCGGATGTTGATCTATTGTAAGATGATGTTGTATTCGTGTGGCATTGTATGCCTTATGTATGTATCCCCATCTATTATGTAATGTTGATGTAATGATATCCACCTTGCAAAGGCGTTTCAATATGCGGGTCTATCCTTGGTGGGACCTTCGAGTTCCTTTTGGATAGGGTCGCATATTAGGCGTGACAAGTTGGTATCAGAGCCTCGACCGACCATAGGAGCCCCCTTGTTTGTTGGCCATTGTTGAGTCTAGAAGAAAACTATTTTGATTCTTAGGATTATATATATCGGACAGTAGGATTCTTTTTACTCCTCTCCCCCTTCGTCGCTCTGGTGAGGAATCTTGACGTAGGTCTTTTGAATTACTCCTCTTCCCTTTCAAATTTTCTTTAGGTTCACGCAGTTGGTTTTCCGATCATTGTTTCTCAGCTCTTTTCATCCGGTGCATTTCTCGTCAAGTTGACTCGAGCCTCTTCTTCTTTGCCAAGTTCAATCCTCAGATGTTTTATTTTCCCACCCGCCCACCCCTTCTTCCTCTCGGAACTGGAGTCCGTAATCGAGTATCCATCATACTCGTGCGAAGTCTTTGCTTTCTTTCCTCAATGATTTCAATCGGTGTTTTCTCTTCAAGATATTCGTCGATTCCCACTTCCAGTTGCCTTTGTTTTTCCCGCCCTCCCACCCTCTTCTTCCCGGAGTCCGAGTCTGTTTCGACCATCAATTTCATCCGTGTGGAGCCTCGTCAGTCTTCCCTCAATTATTTCAACCGGTGAATTCTCGTCTCGTTCGCCATTCTTCATCTCTTTTCTTCTCCGGTGGACTCAATTCTAGTTTTTTTCAGTGTTGATCATATTCTTTTCCGTGGTTCAAGTGTTCTCCTTGCTCGTTTGCCTCTCGCCATTCAATCTTTCCGGAGTTCAAGACATCTCAGGAGATTCGTTTGTGTTCCAATTAAGTCGAGGTTGTCACCTCATTCCAATATTTTAATTTTTCCGGTGCATCATCTATCTGTTCAACAATCCTTTCCAACGGTGTTTTTCTCTCTAGTGGGCCCTAACCCACAGGTCTTTTCCCAGGATCTTACCTGACTCTTCTAATTCCCCCGGAGTTTTTCGCAATTCTTTTCAAAGTGTGATGTAAGAATGGATCCCATAAGTCAGATGCCATCTCCAAGATCGCCTTCAAATTCTTTTCCTCTTTGGTTCAACCCTTCCTCTTTGTCATTCTCCTGGAGTATCTCAAAAAATTTGGTGGTGTTTCCCGTTGTCATTTGAGGACCGAAGAAGAGTTTTTTTTCATTTAAAGCTTGTTTGTTCTCTCGAAGATTCGTGGCGCTAGCTCGACGTTATCCTATCAAATTATTTCAGGTCATGCAAATTCTTTTCATCCATCCGGAGCATTCAGGAGTTGCTTTCTCCCTCGATCATCCGGAGGCCATCTTTTCGGAATATCACTCCGTTCTAAGTTTTTCAAATTCGTTCTCCAACTATTCCATATTCGTGCCCCATTGTTCGTCTCAATATTCTTCTGGTGCTTCGTTCAAGTGTTTTTTTAATCAGCTCATGATCTCTTTGTTCTTTTGCATCTAAAGCCCCTCTAGCATATTTGTTCTCCTAATTCTTCCCGGTGTTTCATTCTCTTTAATCAGTCATTTCCGAATTCTTACGGTGGTTCGTTCAAGATTCTTTTTCCTTGATTATCATATTAATTCATTCGTTCTTTTCAATCCTACCGGTGGTTCATGAAGACCTTTTCAAGTTTGCGATATGTCACTTCTCAATCCTTTTTAAGAAGAATAAGTAGTATGCAAAATCCATTGTTTGTCATCAATTTAATTTGATGAAGGATAAGCATACAATAAATCGTATTCTTATATCCTCCAAGTGAGTAATCCCTTCCTTCGGAGTTTGTTCTTGGTGAATAAATTCTAGTTCCAAGTGTCTTCATATTTTCTTTTCCGGAGTTCAAATTTCCTCAGCCATTTCGTCGGAACCACCATCTAAATCATCACAAGCTTTAATCTTATTCTTTCATCCTTCATTGTATCTCGTCATCCTTTTGTTACCGCGGTTCTTCACGGTGGCTCGTCATGATTTAATTCTTTCTTCAAGAATTCATCAAGATTCTTGTTGGAGGAGTTCAAGTATCTTTTCTTCTCGCGTCTCGAAGTGTAATTAAATCTCCGTATTCTTTTGAAATGGAGTTTTGCATTTCTTCGTTCTTCTCATCTTTTCCATCTTTTCCACTCGTGATCGGAGATCACCTCATAATTTTGAGATGTTATCTATAAGTCCACATCAAGCAATTCTTTTGTTGTTGATTTTCCAACAACTCCGTTCTAACCTTCCTTCTAAAGATGCTTTCAATTTCATTCGTGGCACGAGTTGTCATTTTCTTCTCCGTTCTTTTCATTCAACTCTTTCAATTCTTTCCAGAGTGCTGTCCAAATTCTTACGTGCTTATTCTTTTCTACCTCGTCTAACCGGAGTGGTTTCAGAGTCTATCTTGTTCCTTCAGCTTTTGATTCTCGTCATATTCGCAGTTTCTCTTTCTACCCGAGTGCTCTCGTCTTTGTTCTTTTTCCCTCTTGCGTGTTTGTTTCACCTCATCCCTTTTCCCATCCGTCTCGGTCCTAAGATCTCGGGACGAGATCTCTTGTTAGTGGAGGAGTGTTGTAACGCCCCGGATTCGTTGCGCCAGGTGTCCGCCAGTTATTCTCCGTCGTTGCCATGTCATTTGCTTGTGTGTTGCATTTTATCATGTCATCATGTGCATCTCATTTTGCATACGTGTTCGCCTCATGCATCCGAGCATTTTCCACGTTGTCCGTTTTGCAATCCGGCACTCCTATGCTCTCCGGCGCCCCGTTTTGCCTCTTTTCATGTGCGGGTGTTAAACGTTCTTGGAATGGCCCGATGTTTGCCAAGCGGCCTTGGTATAGCACCGGTAGACCGCCTATCAAGTTTCGTGCCATTTGGAGGTCGTTTGGTACTCCAACGGTTAACCGGGTAACCGTAAAAGCATCCTTCTCTTCGCAACCCAACACCCCTTCAAGTGGCCCAAAACCCATCCTAGCCCCCTCCATGCTCTCGGTCGTTCGATCACGATCGTGTGGGCGAAAACCGCTCCTCATTTGGAGTCTCCTAGCTCCCTCTACCTATTTATAGACTCTCTCCCCCGAAATTCTCGGTCTAACCCTAGCCTCCTTCTACCTCGCGCCGCCGGACGAAATCCCCCGCCGCCGGACATGTCCGCGCCGCCGCCTCCCATCTCCAGATCCGCCGCCGGCCACCTCATCCTCGCCACGTGGCGCCGCCTGACTGGTCGCGCCGCCACCCAGCGTCGTTCCCCTCCAACCAGAGCCGCCACGTCGCCCAGGCGCCCCCCTCCTGCTGGCCCGCCAGCCAGGCGCAGCCCGCCGAGCCCAGCTGGGCCAGAACGCCGCCCGCGCCCTAAGCTCCAGATCGGGAGAGGAGCTCCCAATCCAGAGCTCCGACCCCTGCCTCGTCGACCCCGCCGTCCGCACTCCTCGGCCTCGCAGCCGGCGACGTACTCCGCCGTCCCAGGTCACCGCCGCCCTGCCTCGTCTTCCCCTCTGTTCTTCTCCCTCCTCTAATCTCTCTCCCTCTCTGCCTTGCAGCGCCGCCGCCGCCTGGAGCTCAGGCGAGCTCCCCACGGCTCCGCCCCGTCGCCTAGCCGCCTCCCCCGCCGGAATCCGGCCGGATCCGGCCAGATCCGGCCCAGACCCGACCTCTCGGGCCGGCATCCCCTCAAATCTGGCGAGAACCCCGGGCGTTCTCGTCATCCGCGCAAACCCTAGATCGGAGTGGTATATTTCTATAAGTCCCGAATCTGTGGCATTTTCATGCCCTATTCATCATGCCATAACTCCCTGCATGCTGCTCCGTTTTGTGCGTGTAATATGTCAAATTGTTTGCCTCGACGAGTACTTCATTTCATTCCATTGCATAATTTTCATTTGAGCTCATCTTGATGCCCGAATCGTCATTTTAAAAGTGCTATGTGATGTTAATCTGCTGAAACTGTTATAACTTGATGATTTGTCATTTTTGTTGCATTTGATGTGTGCATCTTACGAGCTTGAGACCTACATGTATTTTGAACTATGTCATGTCATCTTTACAGTAGTGCCATCCATGTATTTTTGTGAGTCTTGTACTGAGTGCATCGAGCTCGTGAAGTAGGGTACTTGCTGTTACTGTTTTGCTAGAAAGATTCTGCTATATTTTGTTGCTATGTAAACCTGCTGCTACAAGTCATTCTATGCATAATCTGGAGATGTTCACTAAGTATGATTTGTTATACATGCCATGCTCTATCCATTCATGCCCCTGGTTGCATTTATAGCCTGCTGTAACATGTTGTAATCTTGCTCTCAAAGTTGCTAAATAATGTTGCTGTCAGCCTGTTAACGTTAGGTTCAATGTTGCCATGTTTGTTGTTAGTGATCCATGCACCCTATGAACTTGCTCTTAACATGCTTTGCTTCATAAACATGTCTTCTTACTGTTGGTTGCCTTACCATGCCATGTCTTGCTCTGTGATGAGTGGTTCAAGCCCACCAACATGCCTACTTATTGTTGTTCCTGCCGTGTATGAATCTGTCTTATAACTTGCCATGTTTACGTGGGTGCCATCATATCTTCTGATCCTTTTTGGCTCTTGGTCAGTAAGGGACTTTTGTTCTATGCCATTAGTAGATTCATGCCATGCCTTTGTTTGCCGTGATAAGTTCCTGTAACATGTTGTTTGATAGCTCTAAACATTGCAACCTGATGTTATTTCCTGATAAGTCTGGAACTGTTATTATTTGCAATCTTGCCATGTGTGTTTGAGCATGTTCTAGTGATTTCTGGAGATAGTTCAGTGTTCATGTTTTGTTATGCTTTACCTATACTTCATGCCCATGGCTTTTGTTCTGACATTGAGATGCTGTAGCTTATTGTTTTGATGGTTGCAATATGCCTAGTTGCTGTTATGGACAGATTGTTGCTATAACTTGTATAGTGCGTATGTGTTGAACCGTTGCTCCGTATTGAGTGTGCCCCATATGAAACTTGCTTGATTTTGCATGTAGTTCCATATTACCATGTTGCATCCTTGTTTTGGTGTGTTTGCTTGATGTTTGGGTGCATTTTGCATCAATGCCATGTTTAACTTGTTTTGCTCATATATTCTAGGCCGTAGCTTCGAACTAAATGAGCTTTATATGTAACTTGACTAGAATTTCGTGTAGATCATCTTGGTGCATGTTAACTTGCTGTTTAACTACTTGAACTTAAGGTTTATTCAGTTCTGGACCAATTTCTAAATATGCATATGAGGACTTACCGGAATTGTTATATGTTGTTTCCGGCCTCATTTAAACTTGCCTTGATGTGTTGTTCTTGTTAGCATCGTCTCTTGCCATGAGTAGCTTCATGTAGCTTTCTCATGTATCATGCTTGTTGTGCATCATGTCTTGTCTATGTGTGGTGTGTTTACCATGTTGTGTGCTTCTTCTCGATAGTTCCTGTTTCGTTGCGATCGTGAGGATTCGTTCGTCTACGCTTGGTTCGTCTTCGTGGCTTCATCTTCTTCATGGACTCGTTCTTCGTCCTTGCGGGATTTCAGGCAAGATGACCGCTACCCTGGATCTCACTGCTATAATTGCTATGCTAGTTGCTTCGTTCTATCGCTTTGCTGCGCTACCTATCTTTTGCTCTTCAAGCCTCCCAAATTGCCATGAACCTCTAACCTTTGACACCCTTCCTAGCAAACCGTTGTTTGGCTATGTTACCGCTTTGCTCAGCCCCTCTTATAGCGTTGTTAGTTGCAGGTGAAGTTGAAGATTGCTCCATGGTGGACAGGGTTATGTTGGGATATCACAATATCTCTTTTATATTATTAATGCATCTATATATTTGGTAAAGGGTGGAAGGCTCGGCCTTATGCCTGGTGTTTTGTTCCACTCTTGCCGCCCTAGTTTTCATCATACCAGTTTTATGTTCCCGGATTTTGCGTTCCTAATGCGATCGGGTGATTTATGGGACCCCCTTGACAGTTCGCTTTGAATAAAACTCCTCCAGCAAGGCCCAACCTTGGTTTTACCATTTGCCTCACCACCACCTACTTTTCCCTTGGGAGTCGCTCTATCGAGGGTCATCTTTATTTTAGCCCACCAGGCCAGTGCTTGTCTAAGTGCTGGTCCGAACCGAGTAGACTGCGGGGCCCCCTCGGGGAAACTCGAGGTCTGGTTTTACTCGTAGGATGTCTCATCTGGTGTTGCACTGAGAACTAGATATGTGCAGCTCCTATCGGGATTGTCGGCGCATCGGGCGGCTTTGCTGGTCTTGTTTTACCATTGTCGAAATATCTTGTAAACCGGGATTCCGAGACTGATCGGGTCTTCCTGGGAGAAGGTATATCCTTCGTTGATCGTGAGAGCTTATCATGGGCTAAGTTGGGACACCCCTGCAGGGTATAAACTTTCGAGAGCCGTGCCCGCGGTTATGTGGCAGATGGGAATTTGTTAATGTTCGGTTGTAGATAACTTGACACCAGATCCGAATTAAAACGCATCAATCGTGTGTGTAGCCGTGATGGTCTCTTCTCGGCGGAGTACGGGAAGTGAACACGGTCTTCGGGTTATGTTTGACGTAAGTAGGTGTTCAGGATCACCTCTTGATCATTGCTAGCTTCACAACCGTTCCTTTGCTTCTCTTCTCACTCTTATTTGCGTCTGTTAGCCACCATATCATGCTTAGTCGCTGCTGCCACCTCACCACTTTACCCCTTCCTTTCCCATTAAGCTTTGCTAGTCTTGATACCCATGGTAATGGGATTGCTGAGTCCTCGTGGCTCACAAATTACTAGAACAACAGTTGCGAGAGCGATGCCTGCTTGTTTTGGAGTCCTTCTTCTGCTTCTTCTTTCTATCAGGGGATAGGTTCCAGGTCGGCAGCCTGGGCTAGCAGGGTGGATGTCGTTTGAGTTTCTGTTTGTGTTCCATCCATAGTCGGATGTTCATCTCTTGTAAGATGATGTTGTATTCGTGTGGCATTGTATGCCTTATGTATGTATCCCCATCTATTATGTAATGTTGATGTAATGATATCCACCTTGCAAAAGCGTTTCAATATGCGGGTCTATCCTTGGTGGGACCTTCGAGTTCCTTTTTGATAGGGTCGCATATTGGGCGTGACACTTTTCCTCCAAAACCACCCAAGAAAAAGGATGATGAGGATTTCGAGCGCTTTGCTGAAATGATTAGACCCATCTTTTTGCGTATGCGATTAACTGATGTGCTCAAAACAAATCCTCATGCTAAGTATATGAAGGATATCATTACTAATAAAAGGAAAATACCTGAAGCTGAAGTTTCCACCATGCTTGCCAATTATACTTTTAAGGGTGGAATACCAAAGAAACTTGGTGATCCCGGAGTGCCTACTATACCATGTTCCATTAAAAGAAGTTATTTTAAAACTGCTTTATGTGATCTTGGAGCCGGTGTCAGTGTTATGCCTCTCTCTTTATATCGTAGACTTGATTTGAATAATGTAAGTGCATCTAGTGCCCTTTATTGATTTTGGTGTATTGAAGACATATAGGTTCAGGGACTAATGCGTTTGTGAGTGTACATAGTTCTATAAGTCTATGAGGAGTTTGATATTTACAGAGAAAGTCGACCCCTTAAAATGAAGTTCTTATTTGGAGACTTTGATATTCTGAAGACTTTCTGAAGACTTTGAAAGTGAAGAAATTGGTGTGACCGTGAAGACTTGGTATTCATTTGAGGAACATGAAGCGTGAAGACCTTTGTTTTCGTAGTTTCATTTTCTCTTTCTTGAGTCATAGGAAACACCGCACTGTTAAAGGGGGTCGAGGAAATACTAAGGAAAAATTTCCATGTGATGCTCAACTCAAAATCCTACACCTACCAATCCCTTCGAGTGAAGCCTTTGGAAATCTCATACAGTTCAGTCACTTTCTTGATGTGAGACATGAAGTTCTTCCGTCGTTGATGAATTTGTTCGACCGAGGAGTTAGATATTCGCCAGTCTGAATTGCCTACACGATGAGGAACATGATAGCCCCGAGGAATTTGAGAGTCAAATTTCCGACCGTTCTTGTGTTCTTGCCACCTGTCCCAAAATATCTTATCCACCTAACGGTCATATCATTGAAGGGCATTTATGTCTTATCATGTCGGGCTGCTCCTAGGCTATAAATAGCCGCCCCCTACAGCCACTAGCTGGTTGGCTGCTCCGAGAGAACTTGACACTTGTCATTTGAGAGCAACCCATCCTCCGAGGACTTTGAGCGAAAATCATCAAGTGAGGAAAACACAACACCAAACCCCTACAACCCCAAAGTGATTGAGCATCACTGAATAAATTGATCATGTGTGGATCCGACGCTTGTTACCTTTGAAGACTGTGCTTCTTCCAGACAGTTAGGCGTCATGGTCTAGAGCATCCAAGAGGAATTGTGGATCGCCGAGTGACCAAGTCTGTGAAGGTTTGGAAGTCACCTGAAGACTTACCACGAGTGATTGGACGAGGTCTGCGTGACCTTAGTTCAAGGAGAATACGGTGAGGACTGGGTTTCCGAAGCTGCATGCTCAGCGACTGGGTGTCCGGGACTGTGTGTCCTCGAGTTTAAATACTCAGCTGCTCCAACCAGACGTACAACTGAGACAACAGTTGGAACTAGTCTACCAAATCATTGTCTTCACCAACCTAACTGGTTCTATTTCCTGAACCCTTCCATTTCCTGATTACTGTGTTGAGTGTTTGTTCATATCTGTGTTTGAAGACTTTGACTGAAGAGTTTCTCAATTTCCTCAGTTCAATTTCTTCAATGTGTTTGTCTTCATCTTGTGTTATCCTGTGATTACGCTTTCTGTACTCTGTGCTAGTCTTCATTTCATCATGATGACCATGCTTGTATTCTGTTATGCTTACTTCTGATTACTTATTCCGCTGCTAGTAGTTCTTCGCCAAGGAATTTCCTCACCGGCAAATTCCTTAGTGAAGAATTCATAAAAATCGCCTATTCACCCCCTCTAGTCGATATAACGCACTTTCAATTGGTATCAGAGCAAGGTACTCCTTGTTACGTGTGATTTTGGTTTAACCTTTGGAGTTTTAGTTATGTCGACCGCAGGTATGATCAAGGTCTCGGCTGGGTGTCCTACCTTTGATGGGACGGACTACCCCTACTGGAAAAACAAGATGCGAATGCATCTTGAGGCAATTGACAACGATCTCTGGTATGTTGTGGAAAATGGTGTTCCCTCTGTCTCACCCTCACTGAATGCTACCGATGTGAAGAGATTCAAGAAACTCGATTCTCAAGTGAAGAATATCATATGTGGCCATCTGAGTAAAGGACAGTATGGAAGAGTGAGTGCTTTGGAAACTGCTAAGCTTATCTGGGATAGGCTGTCCAACATGAATGAAGGAGTCTCAACTCAGCATGACTCTCGAGTTGATGTCTTCGGAATCTCTTCAACCGCTTCAAAAGACTCGACAATGAAAATTTCCAACAAATCTTTGATCGCCTCACTGACATCTCAAATGAGCTTCAAGCCCTCGGTGCCACTGACATCACTGACCATGAAGTGGTGAAGAAACTGTTGAGATCGTTTGATTCCTCATTTGATACTCTGGGACTGATGATACAAGAACAGGCTGACTACAAGTCTCTTGATCCTGCCGATATCCTCGAAAGGCTAAATACTCACGAGTTCCGACTTTTTCAAAAGAGAGATCTCTATGGTTCGAGCTATGGCAAACCACGTGCCCTGAAGGCCAAGGCTGTGTCTAAATCTGAATGTGAGGATTCTGGCAGTAGCCTTGGTGATCCTGAAGAATTGAGCCAGGAGCTAGCACTGCTCATGAGGAAATTCCAGAAGTTCTCAAGACGTGGTCGCTTTGGAAAATCCTCAAGAAGCAGTGATTCCTCATCCAGTGACTATAAGAGAAGGCTGTGCCACAAATGCAAGAAACCCGGTCACTATATTCAAGATAGTCCTCAGTGGGAAAAGGAAATGAAGAAGAAGAAATACAAGGATTATAGTTCTGATGATGCAAAGAAGAAGAAGAAATCGTCAAAATCTTCGTCATCAAAATCCTCGAAGTCCTCATCTCACAAGAAAAGCAGCTCCAAGAAGGCTCGGGCATTCATTGGCAAGGAAATGGACTCTGAAGCTGAATCTGAGGAACATGAGGAAGAGGAGGCGTCTGAAGAATCTGAATCTGGTGTGGCGAGTCTGGACTTCGCTACTGCTTTCGTTAGCAAGTCCATCTTCAACACTGAAGAACCTGACCCCACCGACAAGCCTGATGAAGATAATGATGACTACGCTCCCACCTATTGCTTCATGGCGAAAGGTGCAAAGGTACTCAAATACACCTCCTCTGAATCTAGTGAAAATGAATCTGATGAGGATCTCAAGCCCAGCTACTCTAAACTTGCTAAGATTGCTGTAAAACAACAAAGGGCTTTTGAAAAGGTTCAAAACATGCTAGACAAAACTGATGATATGTTGGGTGAAGAAATGGATCGCACTAAAGACCTGACTGAAAATCTTCAGAGACTTCAGTCTAGGTTTAATAACCTTCAAAGTCATCATAACACTCTCTTATATGATCATGAGAAACTTTCTTATGAATTTCTTCAAAGAAAGCAAGATCTTGAGAAGCTAAGAGTAAGTTATGAAGATCTTCAGAAGGAGCGCGATTCATTACTAGCTCAACAAATCAGCGCTTCTCACGAAAGAATTTGTTCCTCCATGCTTAAAGTGCATTGAACGTGAATCTGCTAATTCCTCACCTGAATGTTCAAATGCTTCAACTGTTACAAATTCTTCACCTGCCTCTGCTATCACTAATTCATCATCTGAGGACATTGCTAGTATCAATGATGATGCAGGGCTGAAGGAATTGTACATGACAGGCATGTACAAAAGCCTCAAACGGCATCAGACTCTTTGTGATGTGCTTAAAAAGCAGATCCTCAACAGAAACCCTAGGAAAGAGGGTATTGCCTTTGAGAGGAAACTTAATGCTGATGGAACATATTGGAAGCCTGAGCAGTACCCCAAAACCTCATGGGTTGCTGCAAAGGGACCTCTAGTTGATCCATCTAACTTATCTGGCTTTACACGTGAATCTCCTCATTCTTCTGATGAGTCATTTGACTCCAACTATAAACTGTTCAAAAATTAGAATGGTGAAGTATTTGCTAGATATGTTGGCACTAACTGCAGGAACGGTTCTCCTATGAAGAAAATCTGGGTTCCCAAGAAGTGCCTTGAAAGTCTTCAGGTGAATGTCCTCATGACACCACCTGTGGAGAACAGGAACCCCAGATCAAATTCTTCATATGGACCAAATTCTTCATATGGATCCAAGTCCTCAAACGGATCAAATTCCTCAAAAGGATCAAAGTCCTCATATGATTATCATTGTGCTAACAACTCTGTTTCGCAGGGTAGAGCTAAGGGCTATGAATATGTGCATTATTCTTCAAACCAGAATTTCTCTGCTCATTCATATGCTTACCCTAACCAGTCTTATGTGAAACAAAATGGTTTGGCATCTTTGCCACCTTTCTCATATGGTGCTCGCAGAGTGATGAATTCTTTGCCACCCCTCCAGATGTGGGTGGTGAAGAAAAAGAACTAATCTCTTCTGCGAGGTCAGGTCTCGGGCGTGCTTTAACGTCTGAAGAATTTGCTGGGGACCTGACAAAATTGCCTGAAAGGACGCACGCGAATCATGATGAAATGAACTTTCATTTCACACGTCCTCCTACTGCTATATCTATTTACTGCTTGATGAAATTCATCTAATGAACTTGATATCATATTCTTCACTAATGAAGCATATGAGATTGTAAGTTACACTAATTCATCTGCAGGATGATCAACCCAAAGCCACTGAGTGGGTCCTCGATAGTGGATGTACAAATCACATGACTGGTGACAAGAATCTATTGATGGATGCTCCCTTATCACCATCACATCTGAAGCTTATCATCTTTGCTGACAAAGGCAAAAGTCATGTATTGGGTCTTGGTAAGGTTGCAATCTCTAAGGATAAACACATGGACAAAGTCATGCTTGTTGAGTCCTTAGGATACAACCTCATGTCAGTCTCAATGCTTTGTGATCTTGATATGGTTTTTGTCTTTGGCAAGTATCGCTGTGTTGTGATTATGGAAGCTGACAATTCCAAAGTCTTCGAAGGCTTTAGGAGAGGAGACCTGTACATTGTTGATTTCTCTACAGGACCACAACCAGCAGTGTGTCTACTTGCAAAAGCTTCAGAAGGCTGGCTAAGGCATCGACGACTTGGTCACGCAGGCATGAGGAATTTGCACACGCTTGCGAAGAAGAAGCATGTCATTGGCATTGAGAATGTCAAATTCCTCAAGGATCACTTACGCGGAGCCTGTGAAGCTGGAAAAATGACCAAGGCCAAGCATCCAGCGAAGACTATCATGACCACTACTCGTCCATTCGAATTGCTTCACATGGACCTCTTCGGACCTAATCATTACTCAGAAGTCACTAATGATGCATCTCTATATGGTTTTGTCATTGTTGATGATTACTCTCGATATACATGGGTACACATTGTTACTTACAAACATGAAGTATATGTTGAAGGAATTGATTTTGATGAAACTTTTGCACCTGTTGCTAGACTTGAGGCTATTTGCATATTACTTGCTTATGCTAACCATCGTGATATCATCTTATATCAAATGGATGTGAAAAGTGCATTCCTCAATGGTAAGCTTGAGGAAGAAGTATATGTCGCTCAACCCCCAGGTTTTGAAGATCCAAAGAATCCTGACAAAGTCTTCAGACTTAATAAGGCCCTCTATGGCCTCAAGCAAGCCCCTCGGGCGTGGTATGATACATTGAAGAAATTCTTCGTGAAGAATGGCTTCACACCCGGTTCACTCGACCCTACTCTCTTTACTAAATCTTATGATGGTGAACTGTTTGTGTGCCAAATATATGTTGATGATATTATCTTTGGCTGTACTGACCAACGTTATAGTGATGAATTTGCCTATATGATGAGTGAAGAATATCAAATGTATATGATGGGAGAGTTGAAATTCTTCTTAGGTCTTCAAATTAAATCAACAGCGCAATGGCATATTCATATCTCAGGAGAAATACCTCAAAGATGTACTGAGGAAATTTGGCATGCAAGATTGCAAAGGCGACAAAATTCCTATGCCCACAAATGGCCATCTATGCACTGATGAAAATGGTATTGACTTCGATCACAAGGTATACCGCTCCATGATTGGTTCTTTATTGTACTTATGTGCATCTAGGCCAGATATAATGCTTAGTGTTTGCATGTGTCCCCGATTTCAAGCTGCACCGAAGGAATCACACCATAAGGCTGTGAAGCATATTCTTCAATATCTAGCTCACACACCAACACTAGGATTATGGTACCCCAAGGGCTCTACTTTTGATCTCATTGGATATTCGACTCGACTATCTTTGGTGATCGTGTGGACCGCAAGTCAACTTCGGCACTTGTCATTTCCTCGGACGATCTTTGGTCTGTTGGTCCTCGAAGAAACAGAGCTCGCGATCACCGTCTCTTGGGGAAGCTGAATACATTGCTGCTGGCTCTTGCTGTGCCCAACTACTTTGGATGAAGCAAACACTCAAGGACTATGGCGTCAACGTGAAGAATTTGCCTCTCCTCTGCGACAATGAGAGTTCCATCAAGATTGCTCACAACCCAGTTCAGCACTCGAAGACAAAGCACATTCAGATTCATCATCATTTTCTTCGTGATCATGTGTTGAAGGGCGACATCTCCATCGAACACGTGAAGACTGAAGAACAGCTAGCTGATATCTTCACTAAGCCCTTGGATGAGAAGAGATTTAGCAAGTTGCGGTGTGAGCTAAATATCTTAGAATCTTCGAATGTTCTTTGAAAAGGACACACACCCTGACACTTATGCAAAATTGATGACTTAGACGTGCAACACAGGAAGAAACATTTTTCTTCAATCAATGAAGAATAACACTCTAAGTGTGAAGAAATTAATGAAGAATTTGATTCTCAGGACGCTACAACAATTGTACGCGGTGTCTGAAATCATCATTCTTATACGGTGGGTCACGCCACCACAAAAAGTTGAAAATCTTCAATTTGAGTTTTTTTTGGTTTTGAAATTCTTCAGTGTTTCAAATTCTTCAACTTTGCAAAATCTTCACTGTTTCCGTCGTCTTTCTTCATTGGCTATATATATATATATGAGTTTATGTCCTCTACAACATTCACTTATAGCTATTTCTTCAAGTTGCTTTTTCTGCTAAGTGAATGTGATCGGACCCTTCCCCCTCTATGCTATACTCAACCCAATCTATTCACAAATTCTTCATGTGCGTTCTATTTGAAACTCGTTCAAAATCTTCACTGTGTCCTTGTCAGCTGAAGAAATTGCGAACAAAACCTTAAAACAAATCTTATCCAAAATTTTCGGTTTTGCCGCTCAAACAGTTCTGCATCCCACAATGCATTATTCTATTCACCCACGATCGTACACGATCTCAATTACACAGAACGTGGGTGACACATGTCGCGAGAAGGAGAAAGGGAAGGGGCACGTTCGTCGAAATTCTTTGGGCGAACAGTTTTTCACCGTATCTATAAATACCCCTCTCCCCTTCCTCACTTCATTTACTCCGCTCGATCGCTATTCTCTCACTCGATCTCCTCAAACCCTAGCGCCGCCGCTACTCCATCATCGCCGGTGAGGAAGAGCTTCGCTGCCTTGACCTCGTCGCCATCGTACTCGCGCCGGTTGCGGAAATCTTCTCTCCGCCGCCGCCGTAGCTGTCTTCCTCTGCCAAGTTAGGGCGTGGGAGATCTAACCTGACGAACTTCACATCTGTTCTTCTCAGTTCGTCGTGTTCTTCACTTCGGGTAATTAAAAGTTACTTTTATTACTCACTTTGATTCTCAAACTTTCCTGAAAATCTTCAAAGGTGTTTATTCTTCAAATCTTCACACATATGAACACCTCACACATCATATGATCTTCAACTGTTTCTCTAAGCAATCATTTTCTTCAAGATTCCCTAATTGTGTGGATCTTTGATCTGTACAACTCTGGAACCTAAGACAAGAACGCTTAGTGAAATTCCTCAAGGTTCATCTGGTCAAATTCCTCAAAACTTGTTCTTTTCGAAAAATCTTCTGAGAACGCATATGACCTCTCCAAATTCCTCGCACCTATACTCTGTTCACAGGTACTCATGTCTGCTGCTGAATCACTAGGTTCTCATAACTTAACTCATTTGCAGTGTTCCTCGAAGAAAAACTGCATACGTCTTCAGAGTGTTCAATTGTTCAAATTCCTCATCTGAAGAATATGGCAGACGGTAAGAAGCCGCAGAAAGGAGGAAAGAAACCTGAGGTTATGACTGCGTTTGAAATCCCTGAGGAAATTTATGCTGGCTATTGCACACCTGATGAAGCAAAATTTGGCAAAGAAAACAAAAATCAGCGCAAGGTGCGCATACAGAAGATTGAACGGAGATGGGCAAGGGAATGGAGGGAATACAGATATGTGACTCCAAAGTACATGAAGAAGTTCGCCCTCAATCCTCCATGCCCAAGAGCTCCATTGGCACCTGCAAGTAGCTGACCCCACCAGCATCAAGCGTGGTGAGGACTTTCCTGAAGAATGGGCTAACCGCCAAGCTAAATTGGCAAGACAAGCCAAGGAGGCAGTGAAAAACTTCAATGAGGATTCTGCCACTGCTGCCGCTACTGAGGCCTCGGTCAAACCGAGGAAATCCATGCCAAAGAAGCCTGCTCGTAAGCCAAGTGCTTCACCAACTGTGCCCTCACGGCCAAGTTCCTCAGCAATGCCCTCACGGCAAATTCCTCACACTGCTACTGCTCCACCAAAGTCCTCAAAGTCCTCAGCTCCTGTGCATCTGGCTACATGTCAAAGGACCGCTGGTTTCTTGATTGCCTCTGGTGTTTCAGCGAGTTCCTCAGCTGCACCTATTTCCTCATCAAGCCCCAAACTATTGAAGACTAAAGCAACAGCTGGATGCGGTCCTCGGCCAAGTCCAAAGAAGAAACAGGTCGCATTCCACGTGCCATCTGATGATGATGCCTCTGATGATGAACTTGCAGAAATCATCAGAGACAGACAAGTGAAGGCCGCTAGAGCCAAAGGCACATCTGTGCCACTGCTTTTAGATACAAGGAAGATCCTCGATTACATTGATCTCTTGCACAAGGATCCAAACACCCCAATGCCTGATTTTCATCTGACTCCTGGTCAAAGTCACACGCTGACCCATTTCATCATTGAAGAGAAATGGAAGTTTGAAAAGGCAAGAGAGATCAAGAAAGCGCAATACAGAAAGGAGAAGCTCCTGAAGAAAAATGTTGTCAGAATGACACCTGAGGAACTTCTCCAGGCTCAGTCTGAAATTCAAGCCCTCAGCAGACTTTGATGCCTACTATGCTGATTGGCAAGGAGCCAAATTGAGATTCGTCAATCTGACGAAGAAATTCACAAATGTTGCAGCCCCAACACAACAAGAAAATCCTCAGGCTGCAGACTCTGCTCAGCCTGCTGAAGAACATGCCAGCACCACTGATGACTTTTAGCCTGCTGAAGAAAATGCTAGTTCCAGGGCTGGTGAAGAAATTCCAGCCGCTGAAGAAATTGCCAGGGCATCAACTAGTGGTGCGCCTAAAGAAATTGAAGAGATCAGGGCAACTGCATCAGTTGCGCCTGAAGAAAATCAACCAGATTCCTCAGCTCCTCCCTCACCTACACCAACTCCAATTCTTCCATCTGCATCAGATGTGAAGATGACCAAGTCTGCAGAGCGAGCTGCAGTGAAGAAAAGGAAGGCATCAGCTGCGTCAGATTCTTCGGCTGCGAAGAAAATGAAGCCAATGACCATCTCATTTGAAAATCCTATTGATGCTGTTCCAATTTCCTCCATGCCATCAAAGGACCTTGTTCCTTTTGGAGAAGACTATAAGATCCCAAGCGGATCTGATGAAGAAAATCATTCTGCTGCTTCATCAGAGCAGATTGATGAAGAAATTGAAGTGGATGCAATCCCTTCAACGCCTGTCATTTCCTCACCTATGTCTCAGTTCACAGCTGAAGAGGCTGGTGTTGAGGAAATTGAAGATGAAGATGTGGATATAGGATGCAGCACACCTGTGATGAATGATGACTTTTGGGAAAGTCAGCATCCAAATACTCCTCTCTTCACACCTATCCAACAGATACCTCAGTCCCCTGCACCAACAGTTTAAATGGCCTCTGAAGAAACTCAACCCACTCCCTCTGTGCATGAAGACATTCCAGCCGCTAGTGCTGAAGAACCTGTTGCTGCTGATCCTCAGATTGCACAAGAAGAGGAACCATAAATTCCTCATCCTGAAGAACCTGAGCTCGTGATTCCTGAGGTGGTGATGCAACTCACTGACACCCCTCTACCAAAGCCAAAGAATCCGTTCTCAAGCAAATAGAAGTTCAAGGCTGAAGGCTTCTTTTCCGAGCATGTATTCTTCACTAACTACAACCCCTATGACTCTGCTCGCATAAGGAAGAGGCGTTTCTAGACTGCTAGTCAAGCCAACTTCTATTACTCAGTGCTGTTTGACAAAGACAAAATCTTCGATCATGAACATATTCCTCACGTGGACATGGAATCTCTGCCATGCTTCGAGTGAGTCCTCAGTGTTCTTCACGATGCAGGATTACTCAATTTCTGCACTGACATCTGTGATTGGAATGAAGAACTCATTCTTCAGTTCTATGCTACACTGCATATCACTGGAGACGCTGAAGATGTCAACTCATGGGTGTTGGACTGGATGACTGAAAACACTCACTACAAGGCACCGGCAACTGAATTGCTTCACGTCCTTCCTCTCAACCCTCCCCATGACAGTGCACGTTGCATCTATAGTGACCCTGAACTGACAAATCACTATATGCAAGTGTTCATGAAGCCTTTGAAGCCAGGGCAGGCCCCACGAACCAAATTCCTCGTCAAGGAATTACTCTATGTGCCTCGGACTGTCTATCGCATTCTGACGAAGACATTGAGTCCTATCAAATGATGAAGTCGTTGGCATCATGAAGAATATGCTTTTCAACATCATTCATGGCGTTCCCGTCAACTTCCATGGTTTCTTCATGAGGACTCTGGGCAATATTGCTATGTCACCATTCAAGCTGAAGCCCTATGCTCCTTGGACTATGAGATTCATCAGGGCACGATCTTCACTGAATTACAAAGCTGACACTCTGAACCACGGTAGCTACTTGCCTCCCATTGAAGTCCTCAAATGGACAATTTCATCAGATGATGATAAAGGCAAGGCAGCTGCTGTGATCGATGAAGGCATTCGTCCATTGGATGGTCAATTTCGCAAGGCTACATCTTACTCTACCAATGATGACTCTGCCACACATGACTCTGCCGCAAATACCTCAGCCAAGCAAAAGCCTCAAGCCACAACACCCAGGGTGATGACTGACCGTGAGTTACTCCTCAGTCTTCATCAGAAGGTTGATTGCAATGACAAATGGGTAAAGCGTTAGTTTGGTGCACTTCTTCACAATATGACCTCAACACACAATGCTGTAAAGAAGAACCAATACTACCTTCATAAAACCTTCAACCGCACCTGGGCTGTCCTCACACATGTCTATAGTATTTGAAGAACTGAAGACTATGGGTCTCAAGAGAATTTGACCGGATGCGCACCTCCTCCAAAGAAATTCAAGAGGGTCAAAGTTCCTCCTTGGTGGCCAGCTCTTATTCTTCATCGCGTGACACCGATGAGTATGAAGATTTGGACGACACTGCGGCAGGCCCTGCTACAACAAACAACCCCGACAACGCTGGCGCTCCTCCATCGACTTGAAATTCTTCAGGGGCGTTAGTCCTCAGTTTCAATCCCTTTGGTCATTTGATGACAAAGGGGGAGAAATCTGAGTTAGTCTTCAAGCGGGTCTATATTAAGGGCATTTTTTTAAGTTACAACTCTCGTTCTTCTGAAACTTTTATTTGGATAGAGTTGTAATCTTAAACCCGATGGTGCGCTGATACTTTTGTTGCATCATGCTTTTGATGCTTTCGACATGCTTATTCCTCGTTAATGACATAGCACGCACGCTGAATTTCATCAGGCACCATATTTCATCATGCATTTCAAATTCTTCATAGTATATATCAAATGCGTGTATAAATTACAAGATATAGGGGGAGATCTCCATGATTCAACTCCTCAAATGTGCATTGCCTCAGAAGCAAATTCCTCACTATGCACATCTTCAGGGGGAGTTCTTCTATATCTTGCTATCAAATTCCTCAATATCAGTATTTACACTTCATATGTTTATCCCCGTTGAAAACTTAACCTATATTGTCATCAATCACCAAAAAGGGGGAGATTGTAAGTGCATCTAGTGCCCCTTAGTGATTTTGGTGTGTTGAAGACATATAGGTTAAGGGACTAATGCATTTGTGAGTGTACACAGGTCTATAAGTCTATGAGGAGTTTGATATTTACAGAGAAAGTCGACCCCTAAAAATGAAGTTCTTCGACTGAAGACTTTGATATTCTGAAGACTTTTTGAAGACTTTGAAAGTGAAGAAGTTGGTGTGACCGTGAAGACTTGGTATTCATTTGAGGAACATGAAGCGTGAAGACCTTTGTTTTCGTAGTTTCATTTTCTCTTTCTTGAGTCATAGGAAACACCGTACTGTTAAAGGGGGTCGAGGAAATACTAAGGAAAAATTTCCATGTGATGCTCAACTCAAAATCCTACACCAACCAATCCCTTCGAGTGAAGCCTTTGGAAATCTCATACAGTTCAGTCACTTTCTTGATGATGAGACAAAGTTCTTACAGTGTTGATGAATTTGTTCGACCGAGGAGTTAGGAATTTGCAGTCTGAATTGCCTACAGTGAGAACATGATATACGAGGAATTTGAGAGTCAAATTTCCGACCGTTCTTTGTCTTCTTGCCACCTGTCCCAAAATTTCTTATCCACCTAACGGTCATATCATTGAAGGGCATTTATGTCTTATCATGTCGGGCTGCTCCCTAGGCTATAAATAGCCACCCCCTACAACCACTAGCTGGTTGGCTGCTCCGAGAGAACTTGACACTTGTCATTTGAGAGCAACTCATCCTCCGAGGACTTTGAGCGAAAATCATCAAGTGAGGAAAACACAACACCAAACCCCTACAAGCCCATAGTGATTGAGCATCATTGAAGAAATTGATCCTGCGTGGATCCGACGCTTGTTACCTTTGAAGACTGTGCTTCTTCCAGACGGTTAGGCGTCATGGTCTAGAGCATCCAAGAGGAATTGTGGATCGCCGAGTGACCAAGTCTGGGAAGGTTTGGAAGTCGCCTGAAGACTTACCGCGAGTGATTGGACGAGGTCTGTGTGACCTTAGTTCAAAGAGAATGCGGTGAGGACTAGGTGTCCTGAGCTGCGTGCTCAGCGACTGGGTGTCCGGGACTGTGTGTCCTCGAGTTTAAATTCTCAGCCGCTCCAACCAGACGTACAACTGAGACAACAGTTGGAACTGGTCTACCAAATCATTGTCTTCACCAACCGAACTGGTTCTATTTCGTCAACCCTTCCATTTCCTCATTACTGTGTTGAGTGTTTGTTCATATCTATGTTTGAAGACTTTGACTGAAGACTTTCTCAATTTCCTCAGTTCAATTTCTTTAGTCTGTTTGTCTTCATCTTGTGTTATCCTGTGATTACACTTTCTGTACTCTATGCTAGTCTTCATTTCGTCATGATGACCATGCTTGTATTCTATTATGCTTACTTCTGAGTACTTATTCCGCTACTAGTAGTTCTTCGCTAAGGAATTTCCTCACCGGCAAATTTCTCAGAGAAGAATTCATAAAAATCGCCTATTCACCCCCACTCTAGTCGATATAACGCACTTTCAAATAAGTTGACACCTACTGAAATATCTTTGCAAATGGCTGATAAATCAACTGCTATACCTATCAGTATTTGTGAGGATGTGCCTGTTGTAGTTGCAAACGTTACTATTTTAACGGACTTTGTTATTCTTGATATTCCCGAGGATGATAGTATGTCTATTATTCTTGGAAGACCTTTCCTTAATACTGTAGGGGCTGTTATTGATTGCACCAAAGGCAATGTCACTTTTCATGTTAATGGTAATGAGCACACGGTACACTTTCCGAGAAAACAACGTCAAGTTTATAGTATCAACTCTATTGGAAAAATCCCATCGATTATATTGGGAGGTTTTGAATTTCCTCTCCCTGCTGTCAAGAAAAAGTATGATATTCTTATTGTTGGGGATTTTCATATCCCCGTTGAGGTAACTTAGTGTTATTCGAAATTTCTCCGGTTCCGTGATTATTCGGAATGAGTTTGTTAACAAGACTTGATCAACCTTGTTAGTGGGTTCATTTTGATGATCACGAGATGGATGAAACTAGAAGCACAACCTTCTGTACCCTCTTTATATTTTCTGATATTTAGTAGAAATAAAGTAAAATAATATTTTTCTGTCTGTTTCCTGACTTATCCATGCAATATAAAAAATATCCCGAAAATTAAAGTCCTCAGAATGCCATGTCAATTTAATATGATTTTTTCGGGAATATTTGAGAATTTACTGTGCAAAAATTACCACGGGGGGAGCTGCCACCTGGCCACGAGGGTGGAGGGCACGCCCTACCCCCCTGGGCGCGCCCCCCTGCCTCGTGGGCCCGCGGTGGCCCTCCTCCACTTATTCCTGCACCCATCTTCTTCCTCTGCCTCACACAAACATGAAAAACCAACTCAAGCACGAGTTCCAGCCCCTGTTGCTGTGATTTTCGATCTCCTTGCTCAAAGCACCTCTCGTAAAACTGCTTGGGGAGATTGTTCCTTAGTATGTGACTCCTCCATTGGCCCAATTAGTTTTTGTTCTAGTGCCTTATTCATTGCAAATTTGTGCTGCATAGGTGACCATGTTCTTGAGCTTGCATGTCAAATTTATATGGTTCTAAGTAGTTCCAATGCTTTATATAGGCTCTAGGCACTTGTGGGAGTTGTTACTATCAATTTTATTGAAGTTGGTTCACTTTTATTTGAAGTTACTAAAAATTTCAGATTGTTTCAGAAATAATGAAGAAATTTTTGAGGGGCTCGTCGAGCCGAAGCTCTAAGGAAAAACAAAAGGAAGAAGAGCAGAAGCCCAAATTTAATTTGCCTCACATCGCGGAGGTCCGGCCGTGTGAATGGCCTTCCGATGACTTCTTGAGGAGAGCCAGGATTTATGAGGATTTCTATTTATTGATTGAGAACGCCGGCCTCACCAACTTCCTCCGCGACCAATGTTATCAGTATCTCCTACTCACAAATACTTTTGTGCAAAACTTCTACTTTTTCCCTAAGAAATCACCTCCAAACAGTAGAGTTTCATTTATATGACGTTGTTAAAGAGATGACATTAGCTGAATTCTGCGAGGTTTGCAGAATACCCTTTGTGGGCACCATAGATGAAACCCACCATAACGATGTAGAACCTTTTATTAACACCATCACGGTGGGAGAAACCAGGAAGGTTTCTGACGCAAGGATCACTAGCATACATTTTCCTGTTTTACACTACTTTGCCTTATTTGCTAGTCGTTGCTTGATTGGACGCGGGAACTGTGGGAACCTTAGTATTCCTGATATTATTATTTTTCTCCATGGTTTATACCGCAATAACTCTGTTAGTATGGGTGGAATTGTTGCTAGACGGTTATGTCTGAACCGTACTGAGGGCCCCATCTTTGGAGGCATTTATGCTTCACACCTAGCTGAACAATCTGAAATACCTATTAGGCATGAGGAGAAAGAAGAAACAGCGCTGCACCGTGTTTATTTAGACTATAAGACTATGATAGCGCATGATTTTCTTGTTAAGAGTCGTGAAGGGGAGCTCAAATATAAATTATACTTTGATAAACATCACCCTGAGACTATTACTTTGCCTGCTCCTTCTTTGTTTAACTTGTCTGCAGAACCTCACATCGTTCCGTGGTCGGCTGTGCAATCCTATCGGAATCCTGCAACAGCCCCGGAACCGGAACCACAAGATGAGCCCCCACGACTATCTGTTTATTCTTGGGATCCAGAGGAGGCTGCAAGCCAGTGGCAGTCAGAGTCTTCTGCATCGCAGTACGACCCCAGCTTCTCCTACGGGTATCCGCCAGGCTATCCCTGGCACTAGACCAACTTAGGCCAAAAGCCTAAGCTTGGGGGAGTACGTATTTCCCACCGACATTACATTCATGTTCGCACACACACTCATTGCTAGATGTCGGTGCTCATACTCTTTCACTGTAATATCCATGCTAGTTTAAATTTCTTTTTCTGCTTTCTTCTTGTGTGTTTGTTAAATTTTAAGAAAAACCAAAAAAAATTAGTCTGTTTATTTTCCATGCTTGTAGTAGAATTAAAAAGAAAACCCAAAAATATTTCCCGTTCTTCTTTTACTTGTTGGGAGCTTTCCCGTGTAAATAGTTTTTCTTTTCTTTTCTTTTCTTTAGAGGTTGAGAAGACCATATTGAAAATGCTTAGTGGCTCCTATATGCATGATTGTTTATTTAACTTAGAACCCATAGTACTTGTCTTCTCTCTTGAGTTGAATGCTTGCAGATTCCAGCTTAGTCCAATGCACGTGCATTCTTATTATTATACACACCGTTCGGTCGTGCAAGTGAAAGGCCATAATGATGATATATGATGGACTTATTGGGATGAGAAAAGCTGGTATGAACTCGACCTCTCTTGTTTTTGTAAATATGACGATTCATCGTTCCTGATTCAGCTATTATGAAGTAAACATATTTGCAATGACATTTAGAGATTATAGTTGTTTGTGCCATGCTTTATTAGCTATGAGTTATAATGGTTTACTTTGCGTGCCAACATGCTATTAGAATGATTATGATGTGGTATGATGGGATGGTGTCCTCCTTTGAATGTATTGAGTGACTAGACTTGGCACATGTTCACGCATGTAGTTGAATCAAATCAACATAGCCTTCATGATATTTATGTTCATGGTGGATTATATCCTACTCATGCTTGTATTCGGTGTAAGTTAATTTTAATGCATGTTTACTACTGTTGTCGCTCTCTCAGTTGGTCGCTTCCCAGTCTTTTGCTAGCCTTCACCTGTACTAAGCGGGAATACTGCTTGTGCATCCAAACTCCTTAAAACCCCAAAGTTATTCCATATGAGTCCACTATACCTACCCATATGCGGTATTTACCTACCGTTCCAAGTATATTTGTATGTGCCAAACTCTAAACCTTCAAATAAACATTCTGTTTTGCATGCTCGAATAGCTCATATGTCAACTAGAGTTGCCCTTATCTTCCGTGTTAGGCGGATTATTCTCAAGAGGAGTGGACTCCGCTCCTCATTCACGAGAAAATGACTGGTATCCGGGATGCCCAGTCCCATGCTTTATGCAAACTAAATCAAAATAACTACAAACAAAACTCCCCTTGGGACCCGTTCAATGTTGGAGGCACTCGTTTTTTCGAGCAAGCCATGGATTGATGCTTGTGGAGGAAGGGGAGTATAAACTTTACCATTCTGTTTGGGAACCGCCTATAATCTGTTTAGCATGGAAGATATTGTCGTCTTTTAGTTGTTATGTTGACAATGCAAGTATGCCGCTCAAAATATAATTTATCTCTATTTTGAAACCAAGCTCTGGCACCTCTACAAATCCCTGCTTCCCTCTGCGAAGGGCCTATCCATTTACTTTTATGTTGAGTCATCACCCTTCTTATTTAAAAAGCACACGCTGGAGAGCACACTGTCGTTTGCATTCATTATAATTGGTTTATATTGGGTATGACTTGACTGGATCTCTTTTACCATGAATTACAATGTTTAGTCAGTCCTTGATCTTTAAAGGTTCTCTGCATTTATGTTTTGCGGTCTCAGAAAGGGCTAGTGAGATACCATTTTGTTATATCATATTATTTTGAGAAAGTGGTGTCATCTGAGTTTTATTATTATGGCTCGCTAGTTGATTATGCTATTGATATGAGTAATTGTGAGACCTACGTGTTATTGTGAGTATGGTTAGTTCATAATAATTGCTGAAACTTGAATGCTGGCTTTTCATGTTTACAACAACAAGAGCAAACAGAGTTTATAAAAGTTTTTCTTTTTCTCTTTCAGTTTGTCAACTGAATTGCTTGAGGACAAGCAAGGGTTTAAGCTTGGGGGAGTTGATACGTCTCCGTCGTATCTACTTTTCCAAACACTTTTGCCCTTGTTTTGGACTCTAACTTGTATGATTTGAACGGAACTAACCCGGAGTGACGCTGTTTTCAGTAGAATTGCCATGGTGTTGTTTTATGTGCAGAAAATAAAAGTTCTCGGAATGACCTGAAATTCCACGAAACACCTTATAAAAAACAATAAAAAATCCTCGCAAAAGATGAAGACCAGGGGGCCCACACACTGTCCACGAGGGTGGGGGGCGCGCCCCCCTGGGCGCTCCCCCTACCTCGTGGCCCCCCTGGTGGCCCTCCGACGCCAACTCCAACTCCATATATTGGCTTTTGGGGAGAAAAAAATCAAAGAGAAGAAATCATCGCGTTTTACGATACGGAGCCACCGCCAAGCCCTAATCTCTCTTGGGAGGGCTGATCTGGAGTCCGTTCGGGGCTCCGAAGAGGGCGATTCGTCGCCGTCGTCATCATCAATGTCACGCCCAATATGCGACCCTATCCAAAAGGAACTCGAAGGTCCCACCAAGGATAGACCCGCATATTGAGACGCTTTTGCAAGGTGGATATCATTACATCAACATTACATAATAGATGGGGATACATACAAGAGGCATACAATGCCACACGAATACAACAATACCACATACAAGAACAACATCCGACTATGGATGAATCATAAACAGAAACTCAAACAATATCCACCCTGCTAGCCCAGGCTGCCGACCTGGAACCTATCCCCTGACCGAAGAAGAAGCAGAATAAGAACTCCAAAACAAGCAAGCATCGCTCTCGCGTCATGATCATCGGGTAACCTGTACCTGCAACTGTTGTTGCAGTAATCTGTGAGCCACGAGGACTCAGCAATCCCATTACCATGGGTATCAAGACTAGCAAATCTTAATGGGAAAGGAAGGGGTAAAGTGGTGAGGTTGTAGCAGCGACTAAGCATGATATGTGGGCTAACATACGCAAATGAGAGCGAGAAGAGAAACAGAGGAACGGTCGTCAAGCTAGCAATGATCAAGAGGTGATCCTGAACACCTACTTACGTCAAACATAACCCAGAAACCGTGTTCACTTCCCGGACTCCGCCGAGAAGAGACCATCACGGCTACACACACGGTTGATGCGTTTTAATTCGGATAAAGTGTCAAGTTATCTACAACCGGACATTAACAAATTCCCATCTGCCACATAACCGCGGGCACGGCTCTCGAAAGTTTATACCTGCAGGGTGTCCCAACTTAGCCCATGACAAGCTCTCACGATCAACAAAGGAATAGACCTTCTCCGGGAAGACCCGATCGGTCTCGGAATCCGGTTTACAAGACATTTCGACAATGGTAAAACAAGACCGGCAAAGCCGCCCGATCGCCGACAATCCCGATAGGAGCTGCACATATCTCGTTCTCGTGGCAACACCGGATAGGTCACCTCTGAGTAAAACCATACCTCGAGTTGCCCGAGGGGCCCATGATCTGCCGGTTCAGACCAGCACTTAGACAAGCACTGGCCCGGGGGGGCTAAAATAAAGATTACCCTCGAGAGAGCGACTCCCAAGGGAAAAAGTAGGTGGTGGTGAGGCAAATGGTAAAACCAAGGTTGGCCCTTGCTGGACAAGTTTTATTCAAAGCGAACTGTCAGGGGGGTCCCATAAATCACCCAACCGCGTAAGGAACGCAAAATCCGGGAACATAACACCGGTATGACGGAAACTAGGGCGGCAAGAGTGGAACAAAACACCAGGCATAAGGCCGAGCCTTCCACCCTTTACCAAATATATAGATGCATTAATAAAATAAGAGATATTGTGATATCCCAACATAAACCCTGTCCACCATGGAGAAATCTTCAACTTCACCTGCAACTAGCAACGCTATAAGAGGGGCTGAGCAAAGCGGTAACATAGCCAAACAATGGTTTGATAGGAAGGGTGTCAAAGGTTAGAGGTTCATGGCAATTTGGGAGGCTTGAAGAGCAAATGATAGGTAACGCAGCATAGCGATAGAACGAAGCAACTAGCATAGCAATGATAGTAGTGAGATCCAGGGTAGCGGTCATCTTGCCTGAAATCCCGCTAGGACGAAGAACGAGTCCATGAAGAAGATCAAGCCATGAAGACGAACCACACGTGAGCGAGCGAATCCTCACGATCGCTCTGAAGCAGGAACTATCGAGAAGAAGCACACAACATGGTAAACACACCACACATGAACAAGACATGATGCACAACAAGCATGATGCATGACAAAGCTATATGAGGCTACTTATGGCAAGAGATGATGCAAACAAGAACAACACATCAGGGCAAGTTTAAATGAGGCCGGGAACAACATATAACAATTCCGGCAAGTCCTCATATGCAAATTTCGAAATTGGTCCAGAACTGAATAAACCTTATGTTCAAGTTGTTAAACAGCAAGTTAAAATGCACCATGATGATCTACACGAGATTCTAGTCAAGTTACATATAAAATTCATTAGATTCGGAGCTACGGCCTAGAAGATATGAGCAAAACAAGTTAAACATGGAATTGATGCAAAATGCATACAAACATCAAGCAAACACACCAAAACAAGGATGCAACATGATAATATGGAACTACATGCAAAAACAAGCAAGTTTCATATAGAGCACACTCAAAATGGAGCAACGGTGCAACACATACACTCTATACAAGTCATAGCAACAATCTGTCCATAACAGCAACTAGGCATCTTACAAGCATCAAAACAACATGCTACAGCACCCCAACGTAATAACAAAAGGCATGGGCATGAAGTACAGTTAAAGCATAACAAAAACATGAACACTGAGCTATCTCCAGAAATCACTAGAACATGCTCAAACACCCATGGGAAGATTGCAAATAATAATAGTTTCAGACTTTAGCAGAAATAACATCAGGTTGCAATGTTTAGAGCTATCAAACAACATGTTACAGGAACATATCATGGCAAACAAAGGCATGGCATGAATCTACCAATTGCATAGATCAAAATACCCTTACTGACCATGAGCCAAAAGGGCACGGAAACTATGATGGCACCCATGTAAACATGACAAGTTATATTACAGATTCAAACATGGCAGGAATAACAATAAGTAGGCATGTTGGTGAGCTTGAACCACTCACCACAGAGCAATACATGGCATGGCAAGGCAACCAACAGTAAGAAGGCATGTTTATGAAGCTAAGAATGGCAAGAACAAGTTCATAGGGTGCATGGAACACTAGCAAAACACATGGGAACAAGTGAACTTAATGTTAACAGGCTGACAGCAACATTATGAAGCAACTTTGGAGCAAGATATGAACAATTTACAGCAAGCTATAAATGCACCCAGAGGCATGGATGGATAGAGGATGACATGTAGATCAAAACATGTTTATAGAACATCTCCATATTATGCATAGAATGATTAGTAGAAGCATGTTTACATAGCAACAAAATATAACAGAATCTGCAGGAAAACAACAACAGCAACTACCCTACTTAACAAGCTTGATACACTCAGCACACAACTCACAAAAATACATGGTTGGCACCCCTGGAAAGATGGCATAGCATAGATCAACATACATGTAGACATCAACCTCATAGGATGCACACATCAATCATGGCAAAAATGACAAATGAGCAAGTTATAACAGTTTCAGCAGATAAACATCAACATGCACTCTTCCAACAGCATTTCGGGCATCAAGATGAGCTCAAATGAAAATGATGCAATGGAATTCAATGAAGTACTCGTCGAGGCGAACAATTTGACATATTACACGCGCAAAACGGAGCTAAGGATGCAGAGATACAGCAGGTCAAACATGGCATGATTATGTCAAATAAACCAGGGACTTAGTCAAAATATACCCTCGGGGAGAAGTTGGACGGGGAGGACCCTGGACGGAGCGGAGCGGGACGGCAGGGCGCGTTTGGTTCGACTCCCGGTGGATCTGGTCCCGATCCAGATCCGCCGGAGTTCTCGCCGGAGATGGCGGAGATGACCGGCAACGGCTGCGGCGAGGTCCGGCGACCATGACATGACGGCGGCGGGCGGAGGGAAACGGCGAAGCGGCGCGGGAGGCGAGGGCAGGCGCTGGCGGCGGGGTGGCGCGACGGCGAGGGAGCGGCGCTGCCGGAGGGAGGCGGGCGGCGGCTGGTCGCAGGCGCTGGAGGCGCTGACAGGCGGCAGCTGGGACCAGCCAGCGCTGGGCTCGGCGCTGGGCGGCGGCGGTGGCTCGGCCAGGAGGCGAGGCGACGGGCGAGGCGCAAGACGGCGAGGCCGGGCGGCGGCAATGGCGGCGAGGCGGCCGGAGGCGGTGGCGGCTGGCGGCGGGCGGCGGCGGCGGACGCTGGGCACCCATGGGGCGGCAGTGCTGGATGGTGGCCGGGCCGCGATGGGCTCATGGCCGGGCGGCGGCGGGTCGGGTGGCGAGGCCACGTGGCGGATCTGGTTGGACGGGGAGTGGGGCGGGCGTGTCCGGCTGCGGCCGGACGTGTCCGTGGCCTTGAGGCCAAAGGGCTAGGGTTTGGACTGGGATTTCGGGGGAGATGCACATATTTATAGGTAGAGGGAGCTAGGAGAGTCCAAATGAGGTGCGGTTTTCGGCCACGCAATCGTGATCGAACGACCGAGAGCATGGAGGGGAGTTTGCTGGGCTTTGGGCCAGTTTGGAAGGGATGTTGGGCTGCAACTCAAAGAGGGCTTTGCGGTTACCCGGTTAACCGTTGGAGTACCAAACGACCTCCAAATGGCACGAAACTTGAAAGGCGGTCTACCGGTGCTATACCAAGGACGCTTGGCAAACCTCGGACCATTCCGAGAAAGTTTAACACCCGCACAAGAGAAGAGGCAAAAAGGGAACGCCGGATGACATAGGAGTGCCGGATTGCAAAACGGACAACGGGGAAAAAGCTCGGATGCATGAGATGAACACGTATGCAAAATGAAATGCACATGATGACATGATATGAAATGCATAAGATGACATGGAAAAGTGCAACACGCAAGCAAATGACATGGCAACGATGGCAAATAACTGGCGGACACCTGGCGCATCGAATCCGGGGCGTTACAATCAACCATCCTCCATCACCAATTTCATGATTCTCACCGCCGTGCGTGAGTAATTGCATCGTAGGCTTGCTGGACGGTGATGGTTTGGATGAGATTTATCATGTAATCGAGTTAGTTTTGTTAGGGTTTGATCCCTAGTATCCATTATGTTCTGAGATTGATGTTGCTATGACTTTGCTATGCTTAATGCTTGTCACTAGGGCCCGAGTGCCACGATTTCAGATCTGAACCTATTATGTTTTCATGGATATATGTGTGTTCTTGATCCTATCTTGCAAGTCAATAGTCACCTACTATGTGTTATGATCCAGCAACCCCGAAGTGACAATAATCGGGACCACTCCCGGTGATGACCATAGTTTGAGGAGTTCATGTATTCACTATGTGCTAATGCTTTGTTCCGGTTCTCTATTAAAAGGAGGCCTTAATATCCCTTAGTTTCCAATAGGACCCCGCTGCCACGGGAGGGTAGGACAAAAGATGTCATGCAAGTTCTTTTCCATAAGCACGTATGACTATATACGGAATACATGCCTACATTACATTGATGAACTGGAGCAAGTTCTGTGTCACCCTATGTTATGACTGTTACATGACGAACCGCATCCGGCATAATTATCCATCGCTGGTGCCTACGAGTTTTCCATGTACTGGTTCTCGCTTATTTACTTTTTCATTGCTACTGTTATAATCACTAAAAAATACCAAAAACATTACTTTTGCTGTCTTTACTTTTGTTACCGTTAGCACCACTATCATACAACTTTGCTACTAAACACTTTGCTGCAGATACTAAGTTTCCAGGTGTGGTTGAATTGACAACTCAGCTGCTAATACTTGAGAATATTCTTTGGCTCCCCTTGTGTTGATTCAACAAATGTGGTTGAATACTCTACCCTCGAAAACTATTGCGATCCCCTATACTTGTGGGTTATCACGTGGTCATAAAAACTAGACACGTCGAAACCCTGATAGATGACTTGAGGCTCACATTCGATAACCTCTGGACATACGACATTAAGTTGAATCCGGAAAAATGCATCATCGGCGTCCCATCGGGGAAACTGCTGGGCTTCACTGTTTCCAATAGAGGAATTGAAGCGAATCCGGCAAAAATATGAGCTCTGTCTCAGTTGGCTATACCAACAGACCTCAAGCACATCCAGAAGCTAGCCAGATGCGTGGCCGCTTGTCACGCCCAATATACGACCCTATCCAAAAGGAACTCGAAGGTCCCACCAAGGATAGACCCGCATATTGGAATGCTTTTGCAAGGTGGATATCATTACATCAACATTACATAATAGATGGGGATACATACAAAAGGCACACAATGCCACATGAATACAATATCATCATACAAGAGATCAACATCCGACTACGGATGATACATAAGCAGAAAATCAAACAATATCCACCCTGCTAGCCTAGGCTGTCGACCTGGAACCTATCCCCTGATCGAAGGAGAAGCAGAAGAAGAACTCCAAAACAAGCAAACATCGCTCTCGCGTCAAGATCATCGCATAACCTGTACCTGCAACTGTTGTTGTAGTAATCTGTGATCCATGAGGACTCAGCAATCCCATTACCATGGGTATCAAGACTAGCAAAGCTTAATGGGAAAGGAAGGGGTAAAGTGGTGAGGTTGCAGCAGCAGCTAAGCATGATATGGTTGCTAACATACGCAAATGAGAGCGAGAAGAGAAACAAGCGGAACGGTCATGAAGCTAGCAATGATCAAGAGGTGATCCTGAACACCTACTTCGTCAAACATAACACGAAACCGTGTTCACTTCCGGACTCCGCCGAGAAGAGACCATCACGGCTACACACTCGGTTGATGCGTTTTAATTCGGATCAGGTGTCAAGTTATCTACAACCGGACATTAACAAATTCCAATCTGCCACATAACCGCGGGCACGGCTCTCGAAATTTTATACCCAGCAGGGGTGTCCCAACTTAGCCCATGACAAGCTCTCGCGATCAACGAAGGAATAGACCTTCTCCCAGGAAGACCCGATCAGTCTCGGAATCTCGGTTTACAAGACATTTCGACAATGGTAAAACAAGACCAGCAAGACCTCCCGGCGTGCTGACATCCTGATAGTAGCCGCGCGTATCTCGTCTCAGGCCACGACCGGATGAGCAATCCGTACAACTAAAACCAGACCTCAAGTTTCCCTGAGGGGGCGCTGCAAAGGGCTCTAGTTCGGACCAACACTTAGACAAGCATTGGCCTGTGGGGGCTAAAATAAAGATGACCCTTGGGTTAATTACTCGAAGGAAATATAGGTGGTGGTGAGGCAAATGGTAAAACAAATGTTGGGCCTTCTTTGGAGGAGTTTTATTCAGAGCGAACTGTCAAGGGGTCCCATAAATCACCCGACCGCGTAAGGAGCATAAAATCCGGAACATAACACCAAGATGACGGAAACTAGGGCGGCAAGAGTGGAACAAAACACCAGGAATAAGGCCGAGCCTTCCACCCTTTACCAAATATATAGATGCATTAACAATATAAGAGATATTGTGATATCCCAAGATAAACCTGTCCACCATGGAGCAATCTTCAACTTCACCTGCAACTAGCACGCTATAAGAGAGGCTGAGCAAAGCGGTAACATAGCCAAACAATGGTTTGCTAGGAATGGTGTCAAAGGTTAGAGGTTCATGGCAATTTGGGAAGGCTTGAAGAGCAAATGATAGGTAACGCAGCATAGCGATAGAACGAAGAAACTAGCATAGCAATGATAGTAGTGAGATCCAGGGTAGCGGTCATCTTGCCTGAAATCCCGCAAGGAAGAAGAACGAGTCCATGAAGAAGATGAAGCCACGAAGACGAACCAAGCGTAGACGAACGAATCCTCACGATCGCAATGAAACGGGAACTATCAAGAAGAGGCACACAACATAGGTAAACACACCACACATGAACAAGGCATGATGCACAACAAGCATGATGCATGACCAACCTACCTGAATCTACTCATGGCAAGAGAAGATGCAAACAAGAACAACACATCAAGGCAAGTTTAAATGAGGCCGGAAACAACATATAACAATTCCGGTAAGTCCTCATATGCAAATTTCGAAATTGGTCCAGATCTGAATAAACATTATGTTCAAGTTGTTAAACAGCAAGTTAAGATGCAACAAGATGATCAACACGAGATTCTAGTCAAGTTACATATAAAGTTCATTAGATTCAGAGCTACGGCCTAGAAGATATGAGCAAAACAAGTTAAACATGGCATTGATGCAAAATGCATACAAACATCAATCAATCACACCAAAACAAGGATGCAACATGGTAATATGAAGCTACATGCAAAATCAAGCAAGTTTCATATAGAGCACACTCAAAACGGAGCAACGGTTCAACACATACACTCTATACAAGTCATAACAACAATCTGACCATAACAGCAACTAGGCATCTTACAAGCATCAAAACAATATTCTACAGCACCCCAACATAATAGCAAAAGGCATGGGCATGAAGTAGTGGTAAAGCATAACAAAACATGAACACCGAGCTATCTCCAGAAACAACTAGAACATGCTCAAAAGGACATGGAGAGATTGCAAATAATAATAGTTTCAGACTTTGCAGAAATAACATCAGGTTGCAATGTTTAGAGCAAGCAAACAACATGTTACAGGAACTTATCATGGCAAACAAAGGCATGGCATGAATCTACTAATAGCATAGATCAAAAATCCCTTACTGACCATGAGCCAAAAGGGCACAGAAAATATGATGGCACCCATGTAAACATGGCAAGTTACATTACAGATTCATACATGGCAGGAACAATAATAAGTAGGCATGTTGGTGAGCTTGAACCACTCACCACAGAGCAATACATGGCGTGGCAAGGCAACCAACAGTAACAAGACATGTTTATGAAGCTAAGCATGGCAAGAACAAGGTCATAGGGTGCATGGATCACTAGGAAACAATCATGGAAACATTGAACTTAATGTAAACAGGCTGACAGCAACATTATGAAGCAACTTGGGAGCAAGATTACCACAAGCTACAGCAGGCTATAATTGCAACCAAGGGCATGAATAGATAGCTCAAGACATGTAGATCAAAACATATTTATAGAACATCTCCAGATTATGCATAGAATGATTAGTAGAAGCATGTTAACATAGCAACAAAATATACAGAATCATCAGAAAACAACAGAACAAACAACTACCCTACTTAGCAAGCTTGATACACTCAGCACACAACTCACAAAAATACATGGTTGGCACCCCTGGAAAGATGGCATAGCATAGATCAAAACACATGTAGACATCAAACTCATAGGATGCACACATCAAACATGGCAAAAATGACAAATGAGCAAGTTATAATAGTTTCAGCAGATAAACATCAACATGCACTCTTCCAACAGCATTTCGGGCATCAAGATGAGCTCAAATGAAAATAATGCAATGGAATGAAATGAATTACTCGTCGAGACGAACAATTTGACATATTACACGCATGAAACGGGTCTACGGATGCAGAGATATGATGGCATGAACATAGCATGATTATATGAAAAACTGGGGACTTAGTGGATAAACAGGGTCAACCTGTTTGCGCGGATATCGAGGATCGCCGGAGTTGGGTGTGGGGGACGCCGGAGATGGCCGGGGAGGAGGCCGGCGAGGCGGATCCGAGGCGGGTCCGGCCGGATCTCGCCGGATCCGGGCGCGGACGGCGAGGAGGCGGGCGGCGCCGGCGCGAGGAGCCGACCGGCGGGCGGGCAGCCTGTAGATCTCCGGCAGCGGCGGGCGGTTCCGGCGAGTCGCGCGATGGCGGGTCAGGCGTGAAGCGCGCCGATGGCGCGCGGCGGTGGCGCCTTCGCGGCGAGACCAGAGCGAGGCGGAGGCGGGCGGCGCGCGGGCAAAGGCTGGCTGGCGGCGGCGGGCGGGGAGGTTGCCCGGCGGCGGTGGCGAGGAGGCGCGGGGCGGGCAGTCCGGCGAGGCGGCGGGCACGCCGACGGTGGGGCTAACGGCAGGGCGGTGGGTCCCGTGGGCTTCGGGCGGCGAAAGCGGAAACACACAGTGGTCGCCGGCGAGGCGGCGTTGAGAGGCGGCGGCAGGCGTCGGCGTCATGAAGGCGAAACGGCGGCGAGGGAGCAAGACGCTTGGTCGGGCTTGGCCCAGATCGGGCCAGGCGGGCGGCCTCGGGCCCGACAGGCCCAGCGGCGCGAGGACGGCGGTGGGACAGGTGGCGGCGTCCGATTAGGCATATGGGCGGCGCGGACATGTCCGGGCGGCGGGAGGATGTGTCCGGCGGCGCGAGGTAGGTGGAGGCTAGGGTTTGGACCTGGAATTTGGACGGGGAGGACCTATTTATAAGTAGAGGGAGCTACGTGTGTCGAAATGAGGCACGGTTTTCGGCCACGCGATCGTGATCGAACGACCGCGAGCATGGAAGGGAGTTTGCTGGGCTTTGGGCCACTTTGGAAGGGGTGTAGGGCTGCAACTCAAAGAGGGCTTTGCGGTTACCCGGTTAACCGTTGGAGTTTCAAACGGACTCCAAATGGCACGAAACTTGACAGGCGGTCTACCGGTGCTATACTAAGGCCGCATGACAAACCTCGGGCCATTCCGAGAAAGTTTAACACACGCTCACAACGAAAGACAAAAGGGGAACGCCGGGGAACATAGGAGTGCCAGATTGCAAAACAGACAACGGGGAAAAAGCTCGGATGCATGAGACGAACATGTATGCAAAATGAAATGCACATGATGACATGATATGAAATGCAGATGATGACATGGCAAAGTGCAACACGCAAGCACATGACATGGCAATGACGGCGAATAATTGGCAGACACCTGGCGCATCGAATCCGGGGCGTTACACCGCTTCGAGCCGCTTTATCTCCAGGCTAGGAGAAAAGGCATTGCCTCTTTACCGCCTCCTTCGGCGCACCAAACACTTCGTATGGACGGATGCAGCCGCGGCCGGACTCGATGAAATAAAGACCTTACTGGCTAGTAATCCAGTCCTAACAGCGCCTAACATCGGCGAGCCTATGCTATTGTACATAGCGGCAACACATCAGGTTGTAAGCGCAGTACTCATTGTCGAAGGAGAGGTTGACGGATACAACTTCCCGCTCCAAAGGCCGGTTTATTACGTATCCATAGTTCTCACTCCATGCAAATCCCGATACCCACACTATCAAAAAATAGCATATGCGGTCTACATGGCATCCCGGAAGCTGCGACACTACTTTCAAGAGTGTTGGATCACATTAGCCTCCGAAGTACCACTCAATGACATAATAAACAATCGCGATGCTACGGGCCGGATTGCTGAATGGGCCATCGAGCTCCTTCCGTTCGACATAATTTACAAACCATGGCGGGCCATCAAGTCGCAAGTACTGGCCAACTTTGTCGCCGAATGGACGGAAGCCGAACTCCCTAAAGAGTACGGCGCATACTCCAACTGGATCATGCACTTCGACGGCTCTAAAATGCTAGCCGGACTGGGAGCAGGTGTAGTCCTGATGTCTCCCACCAGAGACACGGTCCAATACGTCCTCCAAATACTTTACACAGACTCCAACAATGCAACCGAATATGAGGCTTTGTTGCATGGTCTTCGGATGGCGGTCTCTATGGGCATCCAACGCCTGGAAGTGCGCGGGGATTCAAACCTTGCAATATCACAAATAAACGGAGACTTTGATGCCAAGGATCCAAAAAAGGCGGCCTACCGTAATGCCGTCCTCAAAATGTCAGCTCATTTCGAGGGGCTCGAATTCCACCATGTGGCTCGAGAAAACAATCAAGCGGCGGACGTCCTTGCCTTCATCGACGCCACACGTGACCCTATCCCACCTAACATATTCCTGGAAAGGCTGTTCAAGCCATCCGTAGTATGGGAAGGGGAGTCCAGCAATACCAGCACGGATCCGAGCACATCCCCCGATTCCGAACCATCAGACACAATCGGAGGCTCTGCCACCGAAATAACATCTTCGGCCCACGAAATCATGGCCGTAATTTCCCTGTGGACTGAGCCTTTCTTGGCCTACCTAAATAGGCATGAGCTCCCCGAAGACCAAAACGAAGCACGCTTCATGGTCCGGCGCTCTAAAGCTTACAAGGTCCACAAAGGGGAACTCTATAAGAAAAGCGTGACTGGAGTGCTCCAAAGGTGCATCTCTAAAGAGGAAGGGCGGCAACTCTTGGCTGAAATCCATGCTAGACTGGGCGGACATCACGCCGCGGCTCGAGTGCTAGTCAGCAAGGCCTTCCGTACAGGCTTCTATTGGAAAACGGCCCGAGCAGACGCACAGGACCTTGTCCAACATTGCGTCGGTTGCCAGCTCTTCGCCAATCAGAGTCATATGCCCCCTACCGCTCTCCAAACAATCCCCATAACTTGGCCCTTCGCGGTCTGGGGGCTGGATATGGTCGGGCCCCTTAAAGGGGGAAGCCATAAAAAAATACCTACTGGTCATGGTGGGCAAGTTCACCAAATGGATAGAAGCCAAACCAGTCAAAACGGCCGAATCTGGACCTGTGATAGACTTCATATCTGGGGTCGTACACCGATACGGTGTCCCCCACAGCATCATCACTGATAATGGCTAAATTTCACAGCCGACGAAGTGAAAACTTGGTGCGGCAAAATGGGCATTAAGCTTGACTACGCTTCCGTATACCACCCCCAAACAAATGGCCAGGTCGAACGGGCAAACGGTCTCTTCATGTGCGGCATTAAACCCAGACTAGTGCGATCTTTAACATAATCGGATACGCTCTGGGTAGAGGAGCTCGACTCCGTACTCTAGGGGCTGCGGACCACACCGAATCGCACCACCGGATATACACCATTTTTTATGGTGTACGGCGCGGAAGCAGTACTACCCTGCGACATAATACATGATTCGCCACGCGTACGCATGTACGAAGAGAAGGAAGCCGAGTTAGATCGGCAGGATAACTTGGATGCCCTGGAGGAGTAGCGCGATGTCGCAAAAGCCCGTTCCGCATTCTATCAGCAGCAGCCTCGATGATATCAAAGCAGAGAGTGCGGGCCAAAACTTACAATATTGGCGAGCTCGTTCTACGCCTACCAGAGAAGAAGAAGGAGAAACTCAAACCCAAATGGGAAGGTCCCTTCATCGTTGACAAAGTTCTCATCGGAGGAGCATACCGTCTACGTAATGCATCCGATAACAGACTCGAGCCGAACCCATGGAACGCGGCCAGACTCCGGAGATTCTATGCCTAACGCTGAACTCAGTGTTCGTCTCCTTACCCCTCCTTTTTAATTATGCTCCACCCCTTTTCTCTCCTTTCTCGACCCTTTTTCTCTCCACACAAAGTATTTAATACAGTACGGACTCCCGGATCACTCCGACCGCACTATGTGTGTAAGCTATACCTGGGGGCTTCATATTCGGAAGCTAGACATAATTACTTCAAATGGCTTTTTGCCCATCGCATATGTGTACCTCAGACTGGGTGAAGCCGAAAGCTAGTTTCCTTAAGAGAATATTCGATTGGTGAACAAAGGATATATTCGTTGGTTACAACAAAAAACCCAAGAAGTTTGTATCCTGCCCATCATTCATAGTCCGGACATGTGCATTGGTGCATGCGTACCCGGGGAAAGGAACCCCTAACGGAACTATTCTCCCTGGAAGATGTTTCTTACTACCCATGTAATATTACATAACTAGTTGGTACTTGTCTATTCAAGCACTTATGACCCATACGCCTTGTCTCCACGCATACCCCGATTTTGTATAACCGAGCGGGTATTCGGACACACCCCGGACTGTAGGATCCGGGGGCTGAAGCGAAAAGGTCCGCCATGACAAATGATTTTAATCCGGCTAGGGGCTACTTATGCCCATTAAATTACACAGTCACTGGGACTGACCACATTCCTCCTCTATACCATCTAACAGGCTATCTAGCTTACAATCTTGTTGAGAATACTTAGCGGCTAATGCTACCTGGTCATATACCAGACTTACGAGAATTTCTTGCCCATCGGGCCCCGCCGGTCCTACTTCGGCCATATGGTTCGGGTCGAGCTTGGTGTAGCGCGTCTTCACCATTGCCCATTGCCCAGGCTTCTCTTGCTCCTTGCCGGCATGCTAATATCTTCCATAGACGGAAGTGCCGCCGGGCTCCTTGAAGCTGGTCCGCAAGCTCCCCCATGCCATTGGGCAGGAGGATTGATGGCCACAAGGCCTGAGCAACTCCGTGCATCACCTGCCGAGCACGCTCATGCAACAGCGAAAGTTCTTGCAGTAAATCACCTGTAGATGAGGGCATATCCTCTTCAGGGCGACCCGTTAACATTCCTACAAGCAAAAAAATTTCAAAAAACTTCCTCGCCGAACTATCACACAGTTCACTTGAGCTCTTACCATAAATGCCGCGTCGAAGCCTTTTGTTCTCCTTCACAGAGTTCGCTAGTTGAGTGCGGACATCCTTTAATTCCACGTACAGACGAATATTGGCATCTTGTAGCTTGTTCTTCTCTTGCGTCACCTGCGTAAGGATGCGCTCGCCAGCCTTTAGCTACCGTTGGAGATGCGATTTGTCACCCATTACACCTTCCGTATTCACCTCGGGATTGTCTGCAGAATTTTCTGTCAGACTAACCGCACCAGCCATTTACTAACTGGTGCATCTGCGTATAATGGAGACAAATATTACCAGAGGGGGCCTTCCGGGATCCCTCTAACTTGGCTACCGCATTAGTCAGCTGGGCCTTGCATGCCTCCATCTCCCGAGCCAATTGTTCATTCTTGTCCACAAGGACCTGTGCATATATTGATCCTTCAAATAGTTGTCCCAACTATTCTAAGTCTCAGGGGCTACTGCTATACATACTTATCAAAATTTCTTACCCATATGTCTTTGGTGTAGTGGTTTGTCGCTTCGGCAAGCCCGCCCTGAGCATCTCGGACGTATGCATCCGCCGAATTGAAGGCATTAAACGCCTCTTCGGAAAAGTTGTTGTTCCGGAGCACGGCCCTCCAGCGCCGGTGATTCATGGCAATCTCCACTTCAGAGTTCGTGGCCGAACACATATCCGCATCCTCCGTTGGGGAACTATGCGGTGCTGGCCCCATGTCTGCCTCCGCCCCCGAAGCTAGTTCTAGAACCCGGCTGGTGGAGGCGTGATTGGTGGGGTCTCCGGATATAGTCCGGTTATTCCTCTTCCTGCCAGACACAAAGGACGCTATCATATTTCAAATTCTATAATTACAGGACAGGTTATTACTTTACCTCTATAGCGGTGTCTCAACCCTCACCGCCTTCCTCTTGAGCCTGCCCGGTCCGGACGCCCGTGGTTGACGAGTCCCTAGGGGCTCGGCCCCTTGCTCCGTCCGTCGTTTCTGCAAATAGAATGACGCCTCAAGGGTAAATTATAGTACCTCGGGGGAGTCCTCTTCAGAGGACAGGGTTTTAGTTAGGCTTACACGCGACGCGGGGAACAGTCCAGGGTAGTCAGCCGCAATGGCCACTAGGGCTCCATCCCAGCTCGCTTGATAGAATACCCCGTTGACAAGCTCCACAGTGATATCCGGATCTACTTTGAGTCCCGGATCTAGGGCCCTTCCAGGGTCCTCTGGTTGTGGGGAGGGGCTGAAGATTCCTTCTACGACCCTTCTCAGTTCCTCCTCAGAAACATTGATGCAAGTAATCTTTGCAGAAGAACGCTAGAGTAAGTGAAGCGGGGAAAAGAATGGCAACTTACCCACTCTGGGGGTTGTACATGGAGAATCCGTCCCGCGTTTTTATGCGAAGGAATTCCTCCTCTTCCCCTTTGTACAAATCGGACAATATCCTTGCCAAAGCGGCAGCGGAGTCCCGACCCTTACAGCCGCAGCGGGTGGCGTCGTCTTCCCCGTTGAAATGCCACATGGGCTTCCCCCGATATTGGAGCAGTTGCACTCCCCGCCTTATGCATATCGCCATGACCTCAACTATCGTCAATCCAGATTTGGCCAGTAACTTTGTCATGTTCATCAGGAGGTATATTTCCCTTGTGTCCTCTTCTTGAGGGCCTCGGGGGCGCCAGCTTAGGCGTGCCCTCGGCAGGGCGTTGCTGAACTTGGGGAGACCTGTCCGGACTGGATCCGGAAGGGGAACATCGTCTATATAGAACCACTCTGAAGGCCAGTTTTCTGGTGCTTTCTCAGGAGTGCCGGACAGGTATCTGGTCTTGGCGATGCGCCATACTTCGGCCCGGCCCACTTGACATAGGGACTCTCCACAGGTGCGGGGACAAGCGAACAGCTTCCTCCATAATCCAAATGTGGTTCACAGCCTAAAACAGCTCATAAAGGCGACATACCCGCTATGTGCGAGAATGGAGGCAGGGGTAAGATTGTGTAACTGGAGGCCGTAGAACTCCAGGAGCCCGCGAAGAAACGGGTGGATAGGGAACCCGACGCCCCTCAGCAGATGCTGGATGAGGCATATATGCTCCTCTGGAGATGGGTTAGGAGATCCCTCAGCTTGTTCCCCTCCGTCATAAGTGGCTATTCCAGCTCGGACGGGGAACATGAACGCCGGTGGGAGAAACCCTTGGGTTTGGAACTCTATCAAACGGCTATGAGGAACTGAACACTCTCCCCAATCCCCCGACTTGGAACGAGAAGGGCGAGCAGAAGAGCTGCGATGGCCGGCCATGCTGGAATGGCTTTTCGCGGAGCGCTCTGTTGGATGCTAGCTCTGGGAGGGAGAGTGAGGTTTGGATATGAGAATCCCCGTCCCATCAAATAGACGGTTATCCCGAAGGATCAAGGGTGGCAAATGCAAAAATGCCTCAACTCCTCGCATTCGCTCGACACGTGGAGATGATCATTACTAAGGCACTGAAGCCGAGGAGCACAACATTGATTGGAGGTCGGACACTATTCATCGTAACAGGTACTTTGGAGTATTCGGAGATGGAACCCGCCTTGCAATGCCGAAGACAATACTGCATGCCGGACTCATCGTCATTGAAGCTTGGTTCAGGGGCTACTGAGGGAGTCTTGGATTAGGGGGTATCCGTACAGCCGGACTGTGTATAACGTTCGGACTATTGAAGTGTGAAGATACAAGACTCAAGACATTGACCCGTGTCCGGATGGGACTCTCCTTTGTGTGGAAGGCAAGCTTGGCGATCTGGATATTGTGTTTCCTTTCTTGTAACTGACTCCATGTAAACCCTAGCTCTCTCCAGTGTCTATATTAACCAGAGAGGTTGGTCCTTAGGAGGACGATCACAGTTACAATCATACCATCATAGGCTATCTCTTAGGGTTTAGCCTCTGTGATCTCATGGTAGATCTACTCTTGTACTACCCATATCATCAATATTAATCAAGCAGGAAGTAGGGTTTTACCTCCATTGAGAGGGCCCGAACCTGGGTAAACATCTGTGTCCCTTGCTTCCTGTTACCATCAGCCTTGACGCACAGATCGGGACCCCCTACCCGAGATCCACCGGTTTTGACACCGACATAGACAAAAACCAAATTTTTGCATGATCTCTAAGTGAAAACGGAAATAACTTCAATTTAACAATATCATTATCCGTATCTTTCTTCTTTTGCATCTCACACAAATCAACAAAGTTATTTAGATGGGTAGCGGCATCTTCGCTAGGAAGGCCGGAGAATTGATCTTTCATAACTAGATTCAGCAAAGCAGCATTGATTTCACAAGACTCAACATCATTAAGAGGAGAAATCGGAGTACTAAGGAAATCATTATTATTGGTATTGGAAAAGTCACACAATTTGGTATTATCTTGCGCCATCGTGACAAGCAATCCAACACACAAGCAAACAAAACGGCAAGCAAAAGAGAGAAGAGATTGGGAAGGAGAGGGCGAATAAAATGGCAAGGGTGAAGTGGGGGAAAGGAAAACGAGAGGCAAATGGCAAATAATGTAATGCAAGGGCGATGAGTTTGTGATGGGTACTTGGTACGTCTTGACTTGAGCGAAGACCTCCCCGACAACCGGCAAGAAATCCTTCTTGCTATGTCTTGAGCTTGCGTTGGTTTTCCTTGAAGAGGAAAGGGTGATACAACAAAGTAGCATAAGTATTTCCCTTAGTTTTTGAGAACCAAGGTATCAATCCAGTAGGAGGCTCCTCAAAAGTCCCACTCACCTACACAAACAAACAAGAACCTCGCAACCAACGCAATAAAGGGGTTGTCAATCCCTTCACGACCACTTGCAAAGTGAGATCTGATAGAGATAATATGATCAGATAAATATTTTTGGTATTTTTATGATATAGATAGGAAAAGTAAAGATGCAAATAAAAGTAGATGGAAAACTTATATGATAAAAGATAGACCCGGGGGCCGTAGGTTTCACTAGTGGCTTCTCTCAAGATAGCATAAGTATTATGGTGGGTGAACAAATTACTGTCGAGCAATTGATAGAAAAGCGCATAGTTATGAGATTATCTAGGCATGATCATGTATATATGCATCACGTTCATGACAAGTAGATTGACTCCTGCCTGCATCTACTACTATTACTCCACACATCGACCGACTCCTGCCTGCATCTAGAGTATTAAGTTCATAAGGACAGAGTAACGCATTAAGAAAGAGGACATGATGTAGAGGGATAAACTCATGCATTATGATATAAACCCCATCTTTTTATCCTTGATGGCAACAATACAATACGTGCATTGCTGCCCCTGCTGTCACTGGGAAAGGACACCGCAAGATTGGACCCAAAGCTAAGCACTTCTCCCATTGCAAGAAAGATCAATATAATAGGCCAAACCAAACTGATAATTCGAAGAGACTTGCGAACATAACTTAATCACACATAAAAGAATTCAGAGAAGATTCAAATATTTCTCATAGATAAACTTGATCATAAACCCACAATTCATCGGATCTCGACAAACACACCACAAAAAGAGTTACATCGAATAGATCTCCAGGAATATCGAGGTGAACTTTGTATTGAGATTCAAAGAGAGAGAAGAAGCCATCTAGCTAGTAACTATGAACCCGAAGGTCTGTGGTAAACTACTCACAACTTATCGGAAGGGCCTTGGAGATGAGGTAGAGGCCCTCCATGGTCAATTCCCCTCCGGTGGAGCGCCAGCGAAGGCTCCAAGATGGGATCTCGCGGATACAGAAGGTTGCGGCGGTGGAAATAGTTTTTCGTGGCGCTCCTCAAAGGTTTCAGGGTACGTAGGTATATATAGGAGGAAGAAGTAGGTCGGTGGACGCTTGAGGGGCTCACGAGGGTGGGGGGCGTGCCGGGCACCCTCTTGGCCACCTCCTCTGTTGCTTGACGTCCACTCCAAGTCCCCTGGATCACGTTTGTTCCAAAAAGATCGCTCCCAAAGGTTTCATTCCGTTTGGACTCCATTTGATGTTCCTTTTCTTCGAAACACTGAAATAGGAAAAAAAAACAGCAATTTGGGCTGGGCCTCCGGTTAGTAGGTTCGTCCCAAAAATGATATAAAAGTGTAAAGTAAAGCCCATAAACATCCAAAACGGGTAATATAGTATCATGGAACTATCAAAAATTATAGATACGTTGGAGACGTAACAAGCATCCCCAAGCTTAATTCCTGCTCATCCTCGAGTAGGTAAATGATAAAAACAGAATTTTTGATGTGGAATGCTACCTAGCATAATTCTCAATGTAATTTTCTTTATTGTGGCATGAATGTTCAGATCCAAATGATGCAAAATAAAAGCTCATATTGACATAAGAAACAGTAATACTTCAAGCATACTAATCAAAGCAATCATGTCTTCTCAAAATAGCATGGCTAAAGAAAGTTATCCCTACAAAATCATATAGTCTGGTTGTTGCTCTATCTTCATCACGCCAAGTATTTAACCATGCACAACCTCGATGACAAGCCAAGCAATTGTTTCTTACTTTAGTAATCTCAAACTTTTTCAACTTTCATGCAATACATGAGCATGAGCCATGGACATAGCACTATATGTGGAATAGAATGGTGGTTGTGGAGAAGACAAAAAGGAGAAGATAGTCTCACATCAACTAGGCGAATCAACGGGCTATGGAAATGCCCATTAATAGTGTTGGGGAACGTAGCAGAAATTCAATATTTTCCTATGAGTCACCAAGATCTATCTATGGAGAAACTAGCAACGAGGGAAAGGAGAGTGCATCTACATACCCTTGTAGATCGCTAAGCGGAAGCGTTCAAGAGAACGGGGTTGAAGGAGTCGTACTCGTCGTGATCCAAATCACCGGAGATCCTAGTGCGAACGGACGGCACCTCCATGGTCAACACACGTACAGCCCGGTGACGTCTCCCATGCCTTGATCCATCAAGGAGAGAGGGATAGGTTGAGGAAGACTCCATCCAGCAGCAGCACGACGGCATGGTGGTGGTGGAGGAGCGTGGCAATCCTGCAGGGCTTTGCCAAGCACCGCGGGAGAAGAGGAGGACTTGGGAGAGGGGGAGGGCTGCGCCAGGGGAAGGATGAAGCTCCCATGCGCCTCCCCACTATATATAGGGGTGGAGGGGGCTGGTTTCTTGCCCTCCAAGTCCATTGGGGCGTTGGCAAAGGTGGGAGGAAAGAAATCCCATCATTTCCTTCCCCACCGATTGCTATCCCCCCTTTTTAGGGATCTTGATCTTATCCCTTCGGGATATGATCTTATTCCTTCTAAGGGGGGATCTTGGTGCGCCTTGACCAGGGGTGTGGGGCCTTGCCCCCACTACCCACTTTCTTGTGGGTCCCCCCATGCAGGTGGGCCCCACTCCAGAACCTTCTAGAACCTTCCCGGTACAATACTGAAAAAGCCCGAACATTTTCTGCTGGCCAAGATAGGACTTCCCATATATAAATCTTTACCTCCGGACCATTACGGAACTCCTCGTGACGTCCGAGATCTCATTCGGGACTCCGAAGAACATTCAGTAACCACATACAAACTTCCTTTATAACCCTAGCATCATCAAACCTTAAGTGTGTAGACCCTACGGGTTCGGGAGACACGTAGACATGACCGAGACAACTCTCCGTCCAATAACCAACAGAGGGATCCGGATACCCATGTTGGCTCCCGTATGTTCCACGATGATCTCATCGGATGAACCACGATGTCGAGGATTCAATCAATCCCGTATTCAATTCCCTTTGTCTAGCGGTATTGTACTTGCCCGAGATTCGATCGTCGGTATGCCGATACCTTGTTCAATCTCGTCACCGGCAAGTCTCTTTACTCGTTCCGTAACACATCATCCCATGATCAACCCCTTGGTCGCATTGTGCACATTATGATCATGTCCTATCGAGTGGGACCAGAGATACCTCTCCGTCACACGGAGTGACAAATCCCAGTCTCGATTCGTGCCAACCCAACAGACACTTTCGGAGATACCTGTAGTGCACCTTTATGGCCACCCAGTTACGTTGTGACGTTTGGTACACCCAAAGCATTCCTACGGTATCTGGGAGTTGCACAATCTCATGGTCTAAGGAAATAATACTTGACATTAGAAAAGCTTTAGCATACGAACTACATGATCTTTAGTGCTAGGCTTAGGATTGGGTCTTGTCCATCACATCATTCTCCTAATGATGTGATCCCGTTATCAACGACATCAAATGTCCATGGTCAGGAAACCGTAACCATCAATTAATCAACGATCTAGTCAACTAGAGGCTTACTAGGGACATGGTGTTGTCTATGTATCCACACATGTATCTGAGTTTCCTATCAATACAATTATAGCATGGATAATAAACGATTATCATGAACAAGGAAATATAATAATAACTAATTTATTATTGCCTCTAGGGCATATTTCCAACAGTCTCCCACTTGCACTAGAGTCGATAATCTAGTTCACATCTCCATGTGATTAACACTCACAGGTCACATCACCATGTGACCAACATCCAAAGAGTTTATTAGTTCACATCATCATGTGATTAAGACTCAATGAGTTCTGGGGTTTGATCATGTTTCACTTGTGAGAGAGGTTTTTAGTCAACGGGTCTGCAACATTCAGATCCGTATGTACTTCACAAATCTCTAGGTCATATTGTAAATGCTGCTACCACGCTCCACTTGGAACTATTCCAAATGGTTGCTCCACTATACGTATCCGGCTTGCTACTCAGAGTCACTCGGATAGGTGTTAAAGCTTGCATCGATGTAACCCTTTACACCGAACTCTTTATCACCTCCATAATCGAGAAACATGTCCTTATTTACTCCAAGGACAATTTTGACCGCTGTCCAATGATCCATTCCTGGATCACTCTTGTACCCCTTGACTGACTCATGGCAAGGCACACTTCCGGTGCGGTACACAACATAGCATACTAAAGAGCCTACGTCTGAAACATAGGGGACGACCTTTGTCCTTTGTCTCTCTTCTGCCGTGGTCGAGCTTTAACTCTTAACTTCATACCTTACAACTCAGGCAAGAACTCCTTCTTTGACCGGTCCATCTTGAACTCCATCAAGATCATGTCAAGGTATGTGCTCATTTGAAAGTACCATTTTTTGATCTATCCTCATAGATCTTGATGCTCAATGTTCAAGTAGCTTAATCCAGGTTTTCGATTTAAAGACACCTTTCAAATAACCCTATATGCTTTCCAGAAATTCTACATCATTTCTGATCAACAATATGTCAACAACATATACTCATCAGAAATTCTATAGTGCTCCCACTCACTTCTTTGGAAATAAAAGTTTCTCATGAACTTTGTATAAACCCAAAATCTTTGATCATCTCATCAAAGCGCACATTCCAACTCCGAGATGCTTACTCCAGTCCTTAGAAGGATCGTTGGAGCCAGCATACCTTTTAGCATCCTTAGGATCGACAAAACTTTTCTGATTGTATCACATCCAACTTTCCTTACGAAAACTGGTAAGGAAACTCGTCTTGACATCCATCTGCCAGATTTCATAAATGCAGCTAATGCTAACATGATTCCGACGGACTTAAGCATCGCTACGGATGAGAAAATCTCATCGTAGTCAACTCCTTGAACTTGTGAAAAACTCTTCGCCACAAGTCGAGCTTCATAGACGGTGACATTACCGTCCATGTCAGTCTTCTTCTTAAAGATCCATTTATCTCAATGGCTTGCCAATCATCGGGCAAGTCCACCAAATTCCATGATTTGTTCTGATACATGGATCCTATATCGGATTTCATGGCTTCTAACCATTTGTCGGAATTTGGGCCCACCATCGCTTCTCCATAGCTCGTAGGTTCATTGTTGTCTAGCAACATGACCTTCAAGACAGGATTCTTGTACCACTCTGAGTAAACGCATCCTTGTCACCCTCACGAGTACGGTAGTGACTTGATCCAAAAAGTTCATGATCACTATCATAAGCTTCTACTTCAATTGGTCTAGGCGCCACAGGAACAACTTCCTGTGCCCTGCTACACACTTTTTGAAGTGACGGTTCAATAACCTCATCAAGTCTCCACCATCCTCCCACTCAATTTTCGAAACAAACCTTTCCTCGAGAAAGGACCCGATTCAAGAAACAATCCCTATTGCTTTCGGATCTGAATTAGGAGGTATACCCAACTATTTTAGGTGTCCTATGAAGATGAATTTTATCCGCTTTGGGTTCGAGCTTATCAACCTGAAACTTTTTTCACATAAGCGTCGCAGTCCCAAACTTTTAAGAAACGACAACTTAGGTTTCTCCAAACCATAGTTCAAACGGTGTCGTCTCAACGGAATTACGTGGTGCCCTATTTTAAAGTTAATGCGGTTGTCTCTAATGCCTAACCCATGAACGATAGTGGTAATTCGATAAGAGACATCATGGCACGCACCATATCCAATAGGGCGCAACTATGATGTTCGGACACACCATCACACTATGGTGTTCTAGGCGGTATTAATTGTGAAACAATTTCCACAATGTCTTAATTGCGTGCCAAAGCTCGGAACTCAGATACTCATCTCTATGATCATATCATAGACATTTTATCCTCTTGTCACGATGATCTTCAACTTCACTCTGAAATTACTTGAACCATTCAATAATTCAGACTTGTGTTTCATCAAGTAAATATACTTAGTGTCTACTCAAATCATCCGTGAAGTAAGAACATAACGATATCCACTGCGTGCCTTAGCACTTATTGGACTGCACACATCAAAATGTATTACTTCCAACAAGTTGCTCTCTTGTTCCATCTTACTGAAAACGAGGCTTTTCAGTCATCTTTCCCATGTGGTATGATTTGCATATCTCAAGTGATTCAAAATCAAGTAAGTCCAAACGATCCATCTGCATGGAGTTTCTTCATGCATATACACCAATAGACATGGTTCGCATGTCTCAAACTTTTCAAAATGAGTGAGTCTAAAGATCCATCAACATGGAGCTTCTTCATGCGTTTTACACCAATATGACTTACATGGCAGTGCCACAAGTAAGTGGTACTATCATTACTATCTTATATCTTTTGGCATGAAAATGTGTATCACTACGATCGAGATTCAATAAACCATTCCTATTAGGTGCAATACCATTGAAGGTATTATTCAAATAAACAGAGTAACCATTATTCTCCTTAAATGAATAACCGTATTGCGATAGACACAATCCAATCATGTCTATGCTCAACGCAAACACCAAATGACAATTATTCAGGTTTAATACTAATCTTGACGGTAGAGGGAGCGTGCGATGTTTGATCACATCAAACTTGGAAACACTTCCAACACATATCACCAGCTCACCTTTAGCTAGTCTCCGTTTATTCCGTAGCTCTTTTATTTCGAGTTACTAACACTTAGCAACCGAACCGGTATCTTAATACCCTGGTGCTACTAGGAGTACTAGTAAAGTACACATTAACATAATGTATATCCAATATACTTCTATCGACCTTGCCAGCCTTCTCATCTACCAAGTATCTAGGGTAATGCTTCTCCAGTGGTTGTTCCCCTTATTACAGAAGCACTTAGTCTTGGGTTTGGGTTCAACCTTGGGTTTCTTCACTAGAGCAGCAGCTGATTTGCCGTTTCATGAAGTATCCCTTCTTGCCCTTGCCATTCTTGAAACTAGTGGTTTCACCAACCATCAACAATTGATGCTCCTTCTTGATTTCTACTTACGCGGTGTCAAACATCGCGAATACCTCAAGGATCATCATATCTATCCCTGATATGTTATAGTTCATCACAAAGCTCTAGCAGCTTGGTGGCAATGACTTTGGAGAAACATCACTATCTCATCTGGAAGATCAACTCCCACTCGATTCAAGTGATTGTTGCACTCAGACAATCTGAGCCCAAGCTCAACGATTGAGCTTTTCTCCCTTAGTTTGCCGGCTAAGAAAATCGTCAGAGGTCTTATACCTCTTGACGTGGCACGAGCCTGAAATCCCAATTTTAGCCCTCTAAACATCTCATATGTTCCGCGACGTTTCGAAAACGTCTTTGGTGCCTCTACTCTAACCATTTAACTGAACTATCACGTAGTTACCAAAACGTGTATGTCCGATGTTCGCAACATCCACAGACGACGTTTGGGGTTCTGCACACTGAGCGGTGCATTAAGGACATAAGCTTTCTACTGATCGCATAATCGCTACTATCAACTTTCAACTATATTTTCTCTAGGAACATATCTAACACAGTAGAACTAAAGCGCGAGCTATGACATAATTTGCAAAGGGTCTTTTGACTATGTTCAGTATAATTAAGTTCATCTTATGAACTCCCACTCAGATAGACATCCCTCTAGTCATCTAAGTGATTACATGATCCGAGTCAACTAGGCCGTGTCCGATCATCACGTGAGACGGACTAGTCATCATCGGTGAACATCTTCATGTTGACCGTATCCACCATACGACTCATGCTCGAACTTTCGGTCTCTTGTGTTCCGAGGCCATGTCTGTACATGCTAGGCTCATCAAGTCAAACTAAGTGTTCTGCGTGTGTAAATCTGGCTTACACCCATTGTATGTGAACGTAAGAATCTATCACCCCCAATCATCACGTGGTGCTTCGAAACGACGAACTTTCGCAACAGTGCACAGTTAGGGGGAACACTTTCTTGAAATTTTAGTGAGGGATCATCTTATTTACTACCGTCGTTCTAAGTAAAAAAGATGCATAAACTTGATAAACATCACATGCAATCAAATAGTGACATGATATGGCCAATATCACATTGCTCCTTTTGATCTCCATCTTCGAGGCTCCATGATCATCATCGTCACCGGCATGACACCATGATCTCCATCATCGTGTCTTCATGAAGTTGTCTCGCCAACTATTACTTCTACTACTATGGCTACCGGTTAGCAATAAAGTAAAGTAATTACATGGCGTTGTTTAATGACACGCAGGTCATACAATAAATTAAGACAACTCCTATGGCTCCTACCGGTTGTCATACTCATCCACATGCAAGTCGTGATTCCTATTACAAGAACATGATCTATCTCATACATCGCATATCATTCATCACATTCTTCTTGGCCATATCACATCACATAGCATACCCTGCAAAAACAAGTTAGACGTCCTCTAATTGTTGTTTGCATGTTTTACGTGGCTGCTATGGGTTTCTAGCAAGAACTTTTCTTGCCTACGCAAAAACCACAACGTGATATGTCAATTGCTATTTACCCTTCATAAGGACCCTTTTCATCGAATCCGATCCGACTAAAGTGGGAGAGACTGGCACCCGCTAGCCACCTTATGCACCAAGTGCATGTCAGTCGGTGGAACCTGTCTCACGTAAGTGTACGTGTAACGTCGGTCCGGGCCGCTTCATCCCACAATACCGCCGAAACAAGATTGGACTAGTAATGGTAAGCATATTGAACAAAATCAACGCCCATAACTACTTTGTATTCTACTCGTGCAAAGAATCTACGCAATAGACCTAGCTCATGATGCCACTGTTGGGGAACGTAGCAGAAATTCAAAATTTTCCTACGAGTCACCAAGATCTATCTATGGAGAAACTAGCGACGAGGGAAAGGAGAGTGCATCTACATACCGCTAAGCGGAAGCGTTCAAGAGAACGGGGTTGAAGGAGTCGTACTCGCCGTGATCCAAATCACCGGAGATCCTAGTGCCAAACGGACGGCACCTCTACGTTCAACACACGTACAGCCCGGTGACGTCTCCCATGCCTTGATCCAGCAAGGAGAGAGGGAGAGGTTGAGGAAGACTCCATGAAGCAGCAGCACGACGGCATGGTGGTGGTGGAGGAGCGTGGCAATCCTGCAGGGCTTCGCCAAGCACCGCGGGAGAGGAGGAGGACTTGGGAGAGGGGGAGGGCTGCGCCAGGGGAAGGGTGAAGCTCCCATGCACCTCCCCACTATATATAGGGGTGGAGGGCGCTGGTTTCTTGCCCTCCAAGTCCATTGGGGCGTTGGCAAAGGTGGGACGAAAGAAATCCCATCATTTCCTTCCCCACCGATTGCTATCCCCCCTTTTAGGGATCTTGATCTTATCCCTTGGGATATGATCTTATTCCTTCTAAGGGGGATCTTGGTGCGCCTTGACCAGGGGTGTGGGGCCTTGCCCCACTACCCACGTTCATGTGGGTCCCCCATGCAGGTGGGCCCCACTCCAGAACCTTCTAGAACCTTCCGGTACAATCTTGAAAAATCCGAACATTTTCCGGTGGCCAAAATAGGACTTCCCATATATAAATCTTTACCTCCGGACCATTCCAGAACTCCTCGTGACGTCCGGGATCTCATCCGGGACTCCGAACAACATTCGGTAACCACATACAAACTTCCTTTATAACCCTAGCGTCATCGAACCTTAAGTGTGTAGACCCTACGGGTTCGGGAGACACGTAGACATGACCGAGACAACTCTCCGGCCAATAACCAATAGCGGGATCTGGATACCCATGTTGGCTCCCACATGTTCCACGATGATCTCATCGGATGAACCACAATGTCGAGGATTCAATCAATCCCGTATTCAATTCCCTTTGGCTAGCGGTATTGTACTTGCCCGAGATTCGATCGTCGGTATGCCAATACCTTATTCAATCTCGTTACCGGCAAGTCTCTTTACTCCTTCCGTAACACATCATCCCATGATCAACCCCTTGGTCACATTGTGCACATTATGATGATGTCCTACCGAGTGGGCCCAGAGATACCTCTCCGTTACACCGAGTGACAAATCCCAGTCTCGATTCATGCCAACCGAACAGACACTTTCGGAGATACCTGTAGTGCACCTTTATAGCCACCCAGTTATGTTGTGACGTTTGGTACACCCAAAGCATTCCTACGGTATCCGGGAGTTGCACAATCTCATGGTCTAAGGAAATGATACTTGACATTAGAAAAGCTTTAGCATACGAACTACACAATCTTTAGTGCTAGGCTTAGGATTGGGTCTTGTCCATCACATCATTCTCCAAATGATGTGATCCCGTTATCAACGACATCCAATGTCCATGGTCAGGAAACCGTAACCATCTATTAATCAACGAGCTAGTCAACTAGAGGCTTACTAGGGACATGGTGTTGTCTATGTATCCACACATGTATCTGAGTTTCCTATCAATACAATTATAGCATGGATAATAAACGATTATCATGAACAAGGAAATATAATAATAACTAATTTATTATTGCCTCTAGGGCATATTTCCAACAAATATATATCAATGTGAGTGAGTAGGGATTGCCATGCAACGGATGCACTAGAGATGTAAATGTATGAAAGCTCAACAAAAGAAACTAAGTGGGTGTGCATCCAACTTGCTTGCTCATGAAGACCATGAGGAAGCCCATCATTGGAATATACAAGCCAAGTTCTATAAGGACCTTGCCGGGGCAGTTTTACCCAACGCCAGTGGAGCGCGCCGCCCTTGAGCCCTAGTTTCTCCAACACCCACGTTGGGACCTGGGCTCGGGACGCACCTCCATGATGGCATGCAGATATTTGTGAACACAAGAAACATTTGAAATAAGAAAAGGATTAGAAGACAACGAACCTCGGTGAGATCCTTGCCGAGGAGGCCTACAAGACTCCTGGCAAGATTGTTGCCGGCGACGACCACAACGCCACGGCAAGACCCATGCCGGGGGCCCAGCAAGGCCCTTGCCGAGGACATCCGCGAGGTCATAGACAGGCCCGCACCCGCCAAGTTTCCACCACTGCTCCCATGCAGCTGCCAGCCCACTAGCTGGGCAGGTGCCTGCGTGTCGACATGAGGCTCCTTGGCCAACTCAGCGCATGCCTACGTGGTGGCATGCAAATCTTCGTGAAGGCCCTACCACAACACCACCATAGCAGCCTGCCAGCCTACACGGTGCTGACCGCCTCGCTGGCTCGGGCGCGTGTCAAGGCAGGGCGAAGTGGTGATAAAGTGAAGGGGACACGTCTGGGGTGCATTAAATGCGTCTTGTCCCGTAACGACGAGCGATAGGCTTAACCACAGTACCCCGATGCGACCTCCTGTGTGCCACTGTGGTGATCCCCTTGCCTATAAAAGGAGGCCCAAGGCATCCAGGAGAAGGATTCGGACCGTGGGACAAGATACGTTCGTCGTAGTTAGCTCAAGAACTGCAAGAACAAAGATATACACACAAAGGTAGGACTAGGGTATTACGCATCCTCGCGGCCCGAACCTGGGTAAACGACCTGAGTGTTTGTGTTGACTACTGATCCCGCTCTTCTCACCACCTCGCGCCCCGCAACTGTAGTAGGGATTCTTGTGAACCCATAGATGTCGTTCTCCACCGACACCGGCCGCTCGCGCGCATCGCTGCTATGGGTCTGGAGTGAGCTCTTTTGCGCTTAGTATAGGTGCTTAGGCAAATGCTTAGGTGCGTACGATCTGGTAGATGCATTGGAATGGAGGGGCGCCTTTATATGAGGGCAAATTGCGTTGCATTCACATCGTCCAGCCTCTTTTCCCGGTCCTCCACCCATTACTTCCCTCATGCATTAATCGAAGGAGGATGCATTGGCCGTTAAACATTTCAGGAACCGCTACTCCCTCCCTCGCCTACATTAAAGCCGTATCGAGAACTGCGCCGCCCGCTGTCAAATCGAATACTCCCTCCGTCTAGGTGAGTAAGTCATCTTACAAAAACCAAATATGTATCTAGACATATTTTAGTTTTAGATACGTCTCTTTTTATCCATTTTGATGACAAGTATTTTCGGACGGAGGGAGTATTTAGGAATGGAGGGAGTAGAAAACAGAGTTGGTGATGATGGTGTGCGTGCCATCCTGCAATATAGGCCATCAGATTTATATAACGGGTAGGAAACAAACTATGACAATTTTGCAATAATATACCCACACCCTCCCCACATTCGCAAATAAGGCCTTCCCTCGTTTATCCTTTTCTCTCACAAGATAAACTACTCATACAAATGCATCTTGATGTTTTGTTCAATGCACGGACATCTAGCTAGTTTCTTTTAAAATAGTTGCTGTGATAATTGGGTTGAAGTGATATATTTTATATCTGCCCTGAATGATTTCAGATTCATTAGTAGTAACAAAGAAAAGGTTGCCTTGTTAATTAACAGAAAACAGTGTGAAAACTATCACATGAGGCCGGTAAAAACAAGGCACACTGGGTTCAACGTCATCGTCACTACAGCTGCGCGCGCGAGAAGTCTACATATCGAGGGGGCTCTTGGCGAGGCACAGAGGCATAATGTTTGAGAGAGAAACCAATTGTGATTATGATCGGATCGATTTGTCACCCTTCTGCTGTCATTGTTGGGGTGGGGGAAGGGAGGGAGGAGAGAAAGAAAGGCGTGTCGAGTGTGTGATGAGGCACAGAGGCACAACTAGCGAGTGTGTGTGTGTGTGTGTGTGTTTGTGTGTGTTTGAGAGAGGAGTAGATAGATTACTATCAAGATCGAGGTGCCACCCTACTCCTTCGGTGTCGGGTAGTGTGTGTGTGTGTGTGTGTGTGTGTGTGTGTGTGTTTGAGAGAGAAGCCAGTCGATAGATTAGTATCAAGATCGAGGTGTCACCCTACTCCTTCGGTGTTGGGAAGTGTGGGTGTGTGGGTGTGTGGGTGTGTGTGGGGGGGGCAGTGACACTCACATATCTCTACTATTATAAAAAACAGAGTTGGTGATGATGGTGTTCCTGCCATCCTGCAATATAGGCCAGCCGATTTATATCTGACGGATAGGAAGGAAACTTTGGCAATTTTGCAAAAAGGTACCCACACCCCTCTCCGCATTTTCAAATAAGGCATTCCCTCGTTCATCCTTTTCTCCCACAAGATAAACTACTCATACAAATGCATCTTGATGTTCCGTGCAACGCATGTGCATCTTGATAGTAGGTAGAAGGAGTTTGTGTGACACATATCTAACTATATTAAGGGATAGGTAGATAGCATTTGTGCGAGGCATACTTAAAGCATCACGAAGATAAACAAAACTGTGTGCATGCAAGTGCCAGAAAAAATGAAGCGAGAAACAATGTGCGTGCGCGCATGTGTGTGTGTGTGTGAGAGAGAGAGAGATAGAGAGAGAGAGAGAGAGAAATCTCAAAACAAAAGGTGCTCTGTTGGAATTCCATTGTATGTATTCATATGGTTCCGGAACTTGAGTTAACCTTAGGCATATGTGTATGAGACATTATTATACTTTGAGACATTACACTACAAAAAAAATACACTTCCGTGATGATACGTGTTTGTCACAGTAGGTCATGTTTTTGGTCATGCATGTACATCCATGACGGTTTTATGACAGAATCAAGATAGTCATACCTATGTTGTCGTAGAAGTGTTCCATGACATTACCAAAATTATCATCACGGAAGTGTCCTCTTCCATGACGATAAATCGCGCGTCACAGAAGTGCTTTCGTCAAGGGTGACCGACACGTGGCATCCACCGTAACGGAACACCGTTAAGCTATCGGGTCGGGTTTTGGATCCGATAACCCGTTAACAGCCCCGACCAATGGGGATTTTCCACGTGTAAAATCATCATTGGCTGGAGGAAACACGTTTCGGCTCATCCCTGGGACAGATGTCATCCACTCATTGGACAGAAGGCGCCTATGATACGCCGACACGTGGCACAACCCAACAGAGACCCATTCCTGTGAAAAGGCCGACCCGTTTGACTTGGTCAAAAGGTGGCGGGCCGGCCCATGGAAAGCCTGTTAATGGTCTGTTCGCATATAGCCCATTTACAACCCGCTAACCCAAGGCCCATTATGCCCTATCCGAATTAGGCCCAGTAGCGTCATCTGGGCCACAAATATGATTCAACCGTTTTCGCCGGCCCATGTATGGCCCATGGCGTCTTTCGGCCCATATGAGGCCCTATGTAACTCTTGGCCTATTAACGGCCCGTGGTGAAACTGGCCCGTAATGAATAGTGTATCACTTTACACCCATTAACGGCCCGTGGTGAAACTGGCCCGTAATGAATAGTGTATCACTTTACACCCATTAACGGCTCGTGGTGAAATTGGCCCGTAAACAAGAGTGTATCACTTTATACCCATTAATGGCCCGTTATTCCGTTGGGCCATTTCTAGCCCATATTATGTTTCGGCCTTCTCAGAGCCCATTTTTTCTTGGGCTCATTTCCAGCATTCGTTTACTTACGGCCCGTTACTTTCATTTTCTGCTTGTGGGCCAAATTCAGCTCGTGGTTATAGTCGGCCCGTTTGTGGTCCGTTAATACGTTGGGCCGTTTTCATAGCGTCATCAAATACGGCCTATTAACGATGGCCCGTTATGGTCGGCCCATGAGCAGACGATTCCAACTCTAGCCCGTTCTGACCATAATGCGATCTGTTTGGCCCATGTTTGCCAATCGATCATACGGCCCGTATAAGGCCCATTGATGATACGACCCGTAGAAGGCCCATTGTTTCTACAGCCCGTAGAAGGCCCATTGTTTCTACGGCCCGTAGAAGGCCCACTGTTTCTACGGCCCATAGGAGGCCCAGTGTCACTACAGTAAATATTAGCCCATGGTTATTGTGGCCTAGTTTTAAAAAATAGGTTATTGCAGCCACTAGCAAGCCGCGAAAAAAGAACTGCACGGACTACAAGCAAACTAATAAACAAGACAACAAGGAAATAAATAAGCAAGCAACTTACGCTAGGATATCACGGCTATTACACATATTACATCCACTGGGCATCAAAGTTCGCCACCAGTGCAAATATAGGGAACACAACAACATATAAATGCCGTAGCAAAACAAGTCCAGAACTGAAACCACTTCATAAGATCTCAAGAAACAATATCCTGGGTACCCATAATGCTGGCAAGATGCTTAGCAAGCTTATTAACTTTCTCTTGTTTGGCGCTTAAGTTCTCCAGCGCTTGCTGTTGCACCAGAAAGTATGCATCTGAATTCTGCAGGGACATCCTCAGTCTTTCGGCTTCCTGTCGCATAACATCTGATCGATGTCTTTCAACTTGAAGTTGAGACTCAAGAAGCTGAACTGATTCCGGCAACAAGTTCGAAGAGCTGGTGCCAATAGTGGTAGCCAGTAACTCGAACACTACATCAAGACAGGACTTTGGGGTTGTCTCAGTGTCTTCAATATAGTTTTTATTAGCTTTCTTGGAGACCAACAGGGATGTCTCACTATCTTGAACCTTATCTGCATTACTTCCTTTACCATTGCATAACAGGGTACTCTTTCCAATATTTTATCTGCGTTCTAAAAGAGAAACAAACAAACACATCTCAGGTTTACAATGTAGTATATGAAACTCATTTTGGTAAACCAGTTCAGTAGTAAGATGGACAGGATAACAACATGAAACAAACATATATCTATGTAGTATGGGCACTGTATGGTCTATATCATTCAAGTTTATGTTGCCAAATCAAGATAGATACAGTTCGAATCATATCTATTTAAGACAAAGAAGCATAGACAGAATATAAGTGTGGGAAACTACACAACAATAACAACACCTGTATTGTGCATGGCATGAGAACATAACTGTCTATTCAATTGAATTTGAAATCAACATAGAGCAAGTTACAACAGAAAACAGCCAAACACGTTGAAGAAACAGGTTTAAAACATACCGGTTGAGCCATTGGAGTTTCCATTGCATCCTTCAAATTTGAAATTAGTTGGTATCAGTAAATACAATGATGCAAGAGCAAAGTAGTATGAACCATAGCTCTGAGAACCTTGCGAGAACAATTCTTCTTACGCTTTAAGCGTTGATTTTGGGTTGAGTGGTGGTCCTCGTGATTTGGGCACTGCGGTTGCCTTACTAACTGCTTTCGTGTTTGGGTGCTCTATGGTGGAGGCGGTGTTGTGTCAGCGGAGGCTGGGTGTCTATCTGCTGGGGTTGGGGTTAGAAGGGGTGTAGGTGCTTCTGTCCAAGCTGGGTAGGGTTACAATCTGCATGAGTGTGGGTTATGTGTGGTGGGGCTGGTTCTTGGGCAAGTACAACCGTGGTTCTATCTGCATCGACACATGTACGATCTTTTACGAAGACCGTGTTTTACTCCCACAGATACTACCATAACTCCGTCCAATTGAAATGGCTGATAAACAAGAAAAGTAATTGAATCTCTGAGACATTGTAAGATACAGGTGCAATGGATAGTAGGGAAGAAAGCAGGGCATGAAATAATTCACATTTATGTTGTCTAAGCAAAGCAGAATAGCAGGACATAATTTCACATATATGATGGCTAATTAAACATGATAGCATGACACAATTTCACATGTATGATGGCTAACTAAACAGGATAGAATGACATACTTCAAAATATGATGACTATGTAAACAGGATGACATGATATAACAATACAATGTGTCTATTAAAGTGGTTGGCATGCCATAAATCACAAACATGTCGTTGATGGAAACATGATGGCATGATATAATTCATGGATAGAATGACATAATTTAAAATATGATGACTATGTAAACAGGATGAGATGATATAACTATATTATGTCTTTAAAAAATGGGTTGGCATGCCATATTTCAGATACATGTTATCTATGTAAACATCATGGCATGACATAATTCAAATATATGATTTATATACTAAGGAAGTGAGCAGAGGGCAATTGCATATATGATGTGTCAACTAAGGAGATGACATTCAATATTGTGTATATGATGTAAAAACTAAGCATTGCAATACAACATATGCATTATATGAGTAATATAACCCTGCCAAGTTTTAGCATACACCTCAGGGGGATAATAGGACTGGTCATCTGCCTCTGAATCCTCCTCTGAAGAGCTATCTGTAACCAGCAAGATATCTGCTTTAGCAGGTAGCAATGTCTGCTCTGAAGACCTTGTTTTCACTCCAGATTTCTCCATCACCAATTCAAATGGCTGATGCACAGGAAGAGCAGTTGAATATACAAACGTTGCAACAAAAGCAATGAGAAATACAAAAAAAGTACGGCATGATATAATTCACATATATGACGCTTGCCTAAACAGCATGGCATTGCATAATTCACATACATAATGCCTTGCAACAAGATAACATTGCATAATTCACATATATAATGTCTTGCAACAAGATGGCATTGCATAATTCACATATATGGTAATTAGACACTAAACAGGTGGCATTCACACAAAGCATGTATAAACTAAGCAAATGACATAGCAATCCAAGATACCATACGCACGATATGAGCAACATAACCCTGCCAAGTTAGGGCATGCACCTCGGTAGGGGGGGGGGGAATGACTGGTCATCTGTCTCTGAATCCTCCTCTGAGGAGCTATCGGTAACCAGCAAGACATGTGCTTCGTCAGATAGCATTATCTGCTCTGAAGACCTTGTTTCCACTTCAGATTTTTCCATGACCGTGCCGAATGGCTGATGCACAGGAAGAGTAATTGAATGTACTAAAATTGTTGACAAAATTAACACGTAAAAAAATGATGGCATGATATAATTCACATATAAGATGACTGGATAACCAGGGTGGCATTGCAAAATTCACATATACGATAAAGAAACTAAACATATGGCATTCACACAAAGCATGTCTAAACTAAGCAGATGACATCTTGAATGTATACAGTAAGCAATGCAAGGCACCATATGCATGATATTACCAACATCAGCATGCCAAGTTAGAGCTAAGACCTCATGGGGTAAATAGGAGTTGTCTTCTCCTTCTGAATCCCCCTCAGAATAGTTATCTTCCTCTTGATTACGATCCAAAATGGGTGGAGGCGGGGCTGCCTTTGCCCCCACCATGGAATGATGTCTGCATGAAATTTTATTGCCACGCAAGGCTCGTCTCTTTTGCTCTACATGATCAGTTCCATTGTGTACAATAACAGGCATGCATAGGAATAAAACATAGTGAGATTATGTAAGGAGTGCATGCACAAATCCAGAGTGATGGTAGCAAACTGTGGATAGACCCAAAACCAATGATAGCAGGCAGATAATAGCTTTAGTTAAAAAATACAAATAATGGCTCCATTAATGTTTGTTTGCACCCAACATGAAACTCATAGTAGACACCGAGATTAAACAGATATTAGACAGATAGTACTGATTGCTGCCCCAATATGTACCCCACAACCATTTAAAAACTCAAGTTTCAACATTAGTTTGGACCTGACTCGGAGTCTAATAGGTGAGCACAATGATAATGTAGCATGTCATCATATTAAGCGACACATAACGTAAGCAGATACGGAAGAGTGCGACCTCTATTGCGGACCTGTGTAGTCCTCAAGGTCATCTGCTTAGTTGATGATGGTAATGCAGTTGTTGTGGCTGCCGGCGGCGGGGAAGAAGATCTAAGGTGGCGAAACACAGTCTGGAGAGCGGATCCCTGCTGTGGTGAACCCTTCCGTCGTTGGAGCAGCTGAGCTGGGGTGGAACACAGCGCCGCAGGAGCAGGACAAACCACACAAGGTTTTCTTTGACACATACCTGTAACAGAAGTAATTGAGTAAGGGCTTGTTTGAATTTGAGGATTCTAACAATGCAGGGATAGGAAATAGACATGAATAGGATAGGAATGCACGTGCAAAATAGAGAATTTAAAAACACAGGATTTTTGCCAATCTAGGTGTTTGATTCACAACAATTGGAAGATCACACGATGCAAAAAAGCATGGTGAGATTAAGTCAAACCACAAGAAAATGTACGGTTATAATGCTATTATGCTACTATCTCTTAGTCTTGTGCTTGATGAATAGGAATATGAAAAGGAGGAGAAGTGGAAAATTAGAATTCCTACAGTTTTTCTTTCAAGGAGACACTAAAGGAACAAATCCTACAGTTTTCCTTTGCTCCATTCCTTTGCACCAAATTCATGAAAAGTAGTACCATAGGAAACTTTCCAATTCCTATGTTTTTCAGTCACTTTTCCTTTCAAGCACTGGTGATTCTAGTAGGCAGGCTTGAGCAAGGAAAATCCTACACTAAAAAAATATTTTTGTGCTACTTCTATTACTTTGGACCCAGGCCACTGCCATACTAGCTCAACTCCCAGGCCCATCGACAAATGCACAGCTCAAACGTGCAGAGATAAATAATGATGGCGTTCAAGAGAGTCCATCACAGATAGCTAAGTTGCCTGGTACCTCACTGCTTGTCATATAGTAGGATAAAATAATTGTATTTCCCGTTACTACGAGTGCTCAGTGGACAATATATATATTTTGTAGAGTAAAAAAGAGATGCAAGTGTACGACCTCTTTGGCGAAGCCATGTCGATCTCAGTGTGATTGGGTTGGCCGGTGAGGATGCTCTGGCTGACTTGGCTGTCGGAGGAGGGGAAGGAGATCTTAGGCGTCTGGAGATGGAGCTCGAGTCTTGCTCGCTGTGATGGAGGGTTTCATCGTTGGAGCAGCTCGGTGAGTTATGCGATGCGAGGCTGAAGCGAGGACAAGAGAGACAACGAACAACGTTAACCTGAGTGGAATTCTAATAGCATCTCCAATACATGACGTAAAATACATAACCACAAAGTGCTAGATGTAAAATACATCAGCCGCTCATCTATGAAATGAACTGTCGGAACTGAATTTAACTGTCGAAACTGAACTTAACTGTCAAAACTGAACTTAACTGTCGAAACTGAATTTTGCCGTCGAAACTGAATTTTGCTGTCGAAACTGAACGCACTAGCAAGGTGAGGTTGCACGTCGGTTGACTGACTTTTTCATCTCTGGTCAGACGATTTTTCAGCTGTTGGATACGAAATCAAGGGCCTGCGGTTCATCTTCAACCTCCACCCCTCAGAGTCGCCAGCCACCACCGGCCAAACAGCAACCCCCCGCCGCCCGCGGCTGGTGGTGCGCCGCCCCCCGCCTCGAAAACACTCCCCACCGCCGGTCCGCAGCCACCCAGGCCATCCCTCTAGGCCCCCCCGTGCCGAGCTTTTTCTCCGGCGATCCTCACACCACCGCCCCGCCAACGCCCCGCCATCGCCGGTGACCACCGCCCCCAGCCTGAACCCTAAGACAGATAGTGGGGTACCTCTCCGGCGAGCCCCCTTCCATGCTGCGGCTGGTTCTTCCTTCACCCTGGCGAGCCACCCCCACCCCCTGAAAATTGACTGACCCAAAAGTCAATTCAGTCAACTGAAGTGTAGCTAAATCGGAGCAGCATCGCAAGCAAGAGCAAGAGCGAGAGCAGCATCACGAGCAAGAGCAATAGCAAGAGCAGACCAGGCAGGGGACCGAGAGCAAGAGCAGAGCAGCAGCGCGAGCGAGAGCTAAAGCAGCAGTAGCTCCTACTGATGTGGACGTCACCGCCGAGGGAGCGACGCCATGGAGGAAGTGGCCGGCGACGCCGCCGTGGATGGAACCGCGCCGTGTCAGCTCGGGACCAGGCGCCGGCAGCACCGTGAGATCGAATCAAGAAGAAAATGCAGCGATTAGTGTACAACCTCTTTGGTGGCGCCAATTAGTCCGCAGCTTCATCCGAGGAAACGGTGATGATGATGCTCTTCCGGTGGTGCAGGTGAAGACGGCGGTGCGGGAATGGAGGTGGCGCGAAAGACGAGGGGAACATTGGGGCAGCTCCATGGAGGTGGAGGATGGGGTGGCTAAACCTGCGGGATGACGAGATCGACGATGGATCCTCATCCGGTACGGTGGATGAGGGACGTCGAGGTGTTGCTGTGGACGACGTCGTCGGGGAAGAGGCTCCGGCTGGGTGGCGGAAGGAGTTGGGTGTGGGGTTTCGTCGTGTGTTTTCGCGGCCTCGGTGTATGAATGGGTGGGCGGATGGGATGGCAGTGGGGAAACATGGCTTAGGGACGCGCTTGTCTGAAATGTGGGGAAAGTTATGAAAGTACCCCCACCAATTTGAGGCGGTTCTTTCGGTTCACGGGTACCACGGGCATTTCGCATGTTGGGATTTCACAGGAGGTGGGAGTTTTCGCGCGCGTTGTAATTTCAGAATAGCAAGGCACAGGTTGAGATGGAGGGAGTTGTCGGAGCACAACGAGACAAAGATATATCTTAAATATTTCGGGCTAACAAGGCGCGGGTTGAAGAGGCGGGAGTTTTGCAGCATGATATACAGAGACGCAAGCTTGAATTTTCGGCATAACAAGGCACGGCTTGAAATTTTGAAAGAACAATCTTAACGTGTACCCCAAAAAAAGACAATTGCACCTCAACACGCACAACACACACACAAACACCATTTAGACTAGAGTAAGGTACACGTGCATTGCACGCATGAGATTTGGCAACCAAATTATAAATAAATACCACATTATAGCATGTAAGCTTTGAGTCATATATGCATGATGTAGATGTTCGCTTAATTCTTATAGTTCATTTCAATCAAAATCATCTAGTTTTTATAAGAAAGCTAATCTATTTTAAGATTCATGGAATTGTGCGTAGTAAGACATAAAGTGAAAAAAAATAATGGCAAATCATGTAGAAAAACATTTGGGCAATCCTGATACGGAAGATTCTAGAACAAATAAGAAGTGCTTGTGTTTTGATGTTTGTGCATTATGCTTAAGTTCAACCATGGAGTCTTCTAGATTATACATGTGGCGAAATCTGGTGGAATCTAGATGATATCCAATTGCCAGTAGTGCTCAAATTTGCCATCTTTGGACCATCGGATTCGCCTCATCCAACGACCATCTTTCAAAGTTAAAGTTACCCGCACACAATATAAAAAATATATAAAAAATAATATATATATATATATATATATTGTCACACCCTGATTTTCATGGCACAACACTTAAGATGATAAATCATGATAAAATGTGGTTTGATAAAAACTTTTGCATTATTTGACTTTTTATTTGAGTTGGTTTTCTCTGTGTGTTTTCAAATGCTCTTAAAAGTCAACATAGCTTCACCTTCTATACTTCATTTCCCTGATCCAAAACTTCTGCCCAATGATCATACCATGTGTATAGTACAATATAGAATTTTCTTACAAAAATAATTTGGCCAAAAAGTATTTTCAAAAATTAGTATTCCAAAAACCCCTAAATTGAGGTTTGCACTGCAAGTACTTGATTTGGGGTATGAAAAATATTTCAAAGAGTATATTTGAAACCTATTAGATATAGGACTCCCATAAACCACAAAAATATAATTTTAAAAGTTATTTTCCTACTTTATTTAAAAGCTTTTTCTTAAGGCCAGAAATGGTCTTTAATAGGGAAAAATTATTTTGTTGTTTCAAAAATATTTGACAAAAACCTAGGGAAACTCTGTGGACATATATTGTCCATATATAAGAGGTTAAACACATGGTTATGTTCAAAATATTGGTCAAATCCCTCAAAAACCCTTTCTGGATATTTCAAGCTTTTGAAATATTTACAAAGGAAATATTCTCTAAAAATTCCAAGAATATTCTAGCATGTCACATATGAAATGTTGGATGATCTTGACATGTATCATCTCATGGAGAATAGTATAACCCCATGAAATCCCCTCAAAACCATTTCTGTCCATTTTGAAGTTTGAGCAACTTTACATTGCCAAACATGTCCAAATGCTCTCAAATCTTTTGAACATGCTCAAATGGTCTAATAATTCATCTAGACCAAATGGCACAAGTTAGAGAAAATGTTATATTGATCAAAGTGCCCCAAAACCCTCTCTGACCAGAATCTAATTTGAACAACTTTGTACTACCAACTTTCTCTCGTTGACCCCAACTTTGGTGAGCATATTCACCTGACCAAATGAGGCCACTACACCAAGTGGTGCATCAAGGAGAAGTGATTTGCTCAACTAGATCTACACAAGTTGCATTGGTAAATTTTCCCAAATGAACTCAATCTTGGTGGAACCTCTTAGTTTCTCATACCATTTGACCCTGCCAAGCCTCATGACAAATGGAGATCAACTACTTTCCCAAACCTATATCAAACACCTTCTGCCATTTTGACTAAAACCCATGTTTTGACCACTTCCACTCTTCTCCACGGCCTCAACTTTTTACCACAGCCCCACCTAGACCTCTTCTACCTCCACTAGCAATGGATGCTTCTCAGATCAATAATTGAGGGGTGAAACCTCCTCTTTTACCTCTCTGGACAGCCCTTGCACCCCTCTTTCTCACCTCCCTCCTCACTCCAGTGGCCACCCAGGGCATCCAATGCCCCTCCCCCATTCTTTACTCCTCCCTAGAGCTACCAGACATGCTTGGTCGCTCCCACTTTGCCAAAAAAAATGGCATGCCGGCCATTTGCACGCTCTGGAGCGCGCTACAGTGCGCTCCCGCTGTAGCTGCCCCCTTCCAACCGCCTCCGGCCACCTCGGGCCTCCCCAGCGCGCCCGACGATGCGCCTTGACGTCTGCGACACGCCACGCCTCTGTCCCCCTCCTTCTTCTCCCTCCTCTCGCCCCAGCTCGCACGCGCGCCGGCCGCCCGAGAGCTCCAATGAGCAAACTCACACGCATTATGCTTTGGCCCTTCCCCGCTATCTCACTTCTCTCCCCTCGCCCTAGACCAACCCCACGAGCACCCCATACATGCCCACGTGCGCCCCCGTGGCTTGCAACAATGGAAACAGCCTCGCCGGCGCATGAGCTCACGGTGCACCATCTCCCCGCCATAAAAGGCCACTCGAGCCCTCTCTGGCCTCGGTTCACTCCCTCTTTCCCCCCGGCAACCTCCTCGAGCAGCCTGATCCTCCTCCTGCACCTTCCTTCTCCTCCTACCACCACACGGCCGCCGCTTCGGCTCGCTCAAATTCGAGGAACACCGAGCTCACCTCCCTCCCTTTTCTCCACACAAAGGCTCCCCGTGGTCCGGCGAACCTCCCTACCTCCTCGAACCGTCACGGGGATGCTCGAACAGCGAGAGCCATGGATGGCCGATGACCTCCCCCGCCACCGTCAAAGTTGCAGTCACCTCGGCCCCCTCCGGCGCCCGTGACCTGCACCAGTGGATGCGTCGCTCCGCGCTGAGCTCGCCCATAGGCAGAGCGTCGCGGGAGATGGCCGGAGGCGCCGGCTATCGCCGGACGAGCGCCGACGTGTGCTCTGCCTCCCCTGCTCTACCTCGAGCGGGAGGTAGAGGGCGACCGCCCCGCCAGCTAGCAGGGGGCCCGCCCGTCAGCGGTAGAGGCGACCGAGCCGGCCCACCAGTCGGGTTAAGTGGAAACGGCTTCGGTCGGATCCGCTTGCCCCGCTGGGTGGCGCCTTTCCCGAGTACGCCTTCGGCGTCACCACCTCTACCCGCGCAGCCGAGCCGCTGGGCCGGCCCACGGTCTATCTGTCGCCTTGTGCGCAGGGTAAGGTTAAAGCCTTATTCCTTTTTTCTTTTTCCAGTCAACTTCAAAAATCCATAAATAATTCAAATTAACTCCAAATTTGATGATCCAAATTTCTAGTAGGTTCTAAAATCATGCCCTACCACATGGTGCTATTGTCACATTTTTACAGAAGCATTTCCTTCACAAATATTTATCAAATCCTATTTTTTCCTATTTCTGTGATGAACTTTAGAAAATCACAGAGAGCTCAAAATTGATCCAAATGCAATGATTCAAATTCCTAGATGCTTCTAAGTTCATAACTTAGTTTATGAACATTTTTCTTAATACTTTCTGTACCACATAAAATAATGAGCCATTTCTTCATATTTGTCAACTTTGCAAATTCATAGGAAATTCATTTGAACTCCAAATCCTGTGAAACCAACTCCCAGATGCTTCTAAAATCATGATTTGCTAAATGGGTGCCTTTGCTCATTTTTCAAAAATATATTTATGTACACTTCTTGCAAATCCATAAACCCCTTGATTCCATCATATTGAAATATTCAGAGATGTCCATTGATCAAATCCTAATGAAACCACTTTGGTCATCCCTCATATGACCAGAGGTATCCTAGAAAACTCCAACTCATACTTTTAGAGCACTTTTATTTCCTGCCTTGTTGTGTTGCTTATTATGGTTGCTTTCGATGATAGTTGACGAAGTAGACGAAATGCTCGGAGTTGGACCATAGATATTTGAAGACCTCGAAGACTTTGTTAAAACAAGCAAGCAGCCCTTTGACCATGTCTATGAAACCCTTTGTATGCATGTCATATGGCACCATATTGTTATTGCAACGGAATCATGATGAGGTGGTAACCACCTTGATGGGTTGCGACCGTACTTCCTCGTTGATACTTGCATTGTGCATGAACCTACCTTCTTATGAGGGTTATGCCGGTGGGAGTAGATAGGATTTCAAATTAGATGCTACGCAAAAAGGGACGGGTATATGCATGGTGAAGGAGACAAAGTATTTTCAAAAGACTTTTCGAAAACCTCGTCGGGTGCCACTTATTCCCAAGGGAGATGATGAGATGGGTAACGAATTGATGACGAAGTGGTGTACTGAGGCAAGTGTGTGTGTTGTTTTCGAAAACGGATTAGATTTAAGATTTGTCGACTGTCCCAACCTTACATGCGCAACCACTCTACCCTTATATAGGAAAGGGAATTATTGATTACCTAGACCGATACTAGCTTGGAGCCCGCATTACTAGTGATGGGAGAGTTGTTGGTGCGCTCTCTCGGGATGGGGTCGTGCCAGGTAGGGCGGCCAAGAACACTTTTATGGGGCTTCGGACACACCGTTGGTACCCCGTGCCCGTATGTGATGAATATGGGAGCGATGCTCCACAATTTTAATATGTGAAATGTTGGGCATAGGGGTTACTACCAATCGAGTGGACTCCATGTCAGTGTGGTCTAGGGAAAGATATTGATCGGGTGCTTACCCCGGGTACTTGAGGTATCGTGGGTCGTGGATGACACGGAAGTTCCCTGGATCTTGTGGGTAAAGTGTGCAACCTCCGCAGAGTGTAAAACTATACGAATAGTCGTGTCCACAGTCAAGGACAGTTGGGCGGTGCTGCTTAAAATATGTCCAGAGTTTTACAACCGTGTGTGTGTGTTGATAAAACTACTTGGGTCAAGTCAAAGGACTATACATGATTGAGTTGGGTTGGTGCCCACTCTATTTATGTTGATATCTGTAACCTGTCCTCATGGTTACTTGAATTCTCTTGATGCATGTCTTACAAGTTGTTGAACATGTCATTGGACTCAAAACTAGCTTTCTGCAAAAATTTACCTATATCATGCATTGTTCTATCTTGAACCAAAACATGGGTTGCTTGCGAGTACATTCAAAGTACTCATTGGCTTGCCACTGGTTATTTAATTGGCCAGGCATGGAAGAACCGGAGTTCGAAGAAGAGTTCTTTGGAGACGAACATGCGAACTAGGACGTTTCCCAGTCAGAATGCATGTAGGCTTAAGGCAGATGGCATGGGTTCTACTTATCGACGAATATTTCCGCTGCTTGTGTTTCATTTGATGTTCAGCCCTTAAGGCTTTATCTATGTAAGACTTGACCATAATGGTCATAATTTGTGTAAGACGGTATGTATGGATGTAAGACTCTGGTTATTCAGCTTCTGTGTGTTCAGTGAGCATTGATCTCTGGGATCACTGTACACGTGCATTCGGTGATCTCGACTTATGAGTCGGGGTCCCCACAGAGCTGGTATCAGAGCCATACTGACTGTAGGAAGCCTTAGTTAGCATGGTCGTTAGTTAGGGTAAAACTATTTTCAAAACTATTACTAATTTTCAAAACTATCTATAATTCTCTTCCTCTTCTGAGTTTTTCGAAAACTAAGATATACTTTCCTCTTCCCCTTCAAAATTTAATGGTCGCTAGAATGCTTATGCCCCTGACCATGGGATTCCTTGTAATCCTCGTGGATAATCTATAAGGAAGACGCCTTGCCAGACATTCACCCACATCTCCTGAACATAAGATTGGCGACATCACAACAAGACGATACAAACAGAAGATACATCCTCGAGGAATGAGGACCTGAAGACCCAGGAGATGGTGACATCCTTAACACTGCCCCAAGATGATGCAACCTTAGCCTATGATGATCAGGGCATAGGATATGCTAGATCATGATATACATCGCTAATAGAGTAACCCTGTTACTACCGTTGTTGTATCGCCAACCACCGATGGATGAGAACCTAGCCATTTGGTCCGCCTCACCATAGTGAGCAATAAAACGGTTCTCCTCATCCCCCGCCCTTGGTGTCGAACTTGTCATCAACGTAACCGACATGATGGACCTCTATTACGCCTTGATAATGTCATTGCATAAAGGATTACCTACCTGGTACCATCGACGGATTAGAAGACAAAAAGGGATCGTCGTGATTAAGAAGACAATAGAAGACCAAGTCAATGCCAGTTACGAGGAGCCACCTTCACCCCATCACTTCAACATGCGAGAAGTTGTGGAAGAATCTTCAGGCTCAACCCGGATTGTTTCATCGAACAACTAATAGAGACGTAGCAACACCTGAGGAAAACTCAGAAGACTGCATGAGGCACAAGGCACGACTCTGAGTCCGAGAACCCTAGGGTAGGATGAGTCGTGTACCTCCTATGCGCAGTCGAGTCTGTATGATAGTTCGAATAGAACCATGATTGTGTGTTGCTTGTTTTTATTTGTTTGTGTTTTGATATAGGTCGCACTTTTTCCCTAAGCGACAAGTATGCGACTATATCACCTTCCTCACCTTGCTTTTTCTGTTTGGCCCTTTTTGGCACTTGTTTGTTTGCACCTGCACTATAGAACCCCCTTTAGGCATCCCCATATATACTACTTTTCCCTCTCATCCCTCTATCCTGAACTGAAGACCGGCAAGACAAGGTACACCAAGGATTCTACTTCGGCGACCAACTAACACTGGAGACTTTTGCTGCAGCCTCCTCGACCAAGAGTAGCCTAGTAGAGTTATGTTTACCCCTCAAGATTAGAGACCCATTCCTAGACCCTTCAAGACTTCATAAGATACCCCAGCTCGAATCCTTAACCATGTGCTTAACCCGCAGAATTGCAAGAGAACCTGTTAAGCCTCTATAACCTTGCCTATCACTGGGTTCATTATCGAACTAGTGTACATAGTGAACAAACACATTATCATCCTAAGATAGCACCAAAACTGACGATGCCATAGGGAAGATCAATTTGAGGATATAGGAACAGAGGACAAATGACTTGATGAGTTTATATCAGTGACCTTGAGGAATTATTTGAGACTCTTCGGAGGTTTATAAGGCTTTCATGTTGGTAGATGGACTTGGTGGGATCATGATTATAGAGTAGCATAGCTTTCATTACCCCTGAGTAAATTGGATTTAATAGGAAAATTATGATCGCAAACTGAAATCCTTGGAAGTATAAGGATTTGACTTAGCCAGGGGATATTGATAGGAGATAGTTGATATTATGATAATAACTTGGGGGAAAGTGTGGGAACTCTCGTGGGACACAAGATTTGGATTTAAATAGGTGATCCTAGTTGAGTATAGATGCTGAGTAAGTCTACATGGTTCGGAGTAAATTGGAATTAGACCATAATCTTGATCGTGATACCATGTTTCTCGGTGGACAATAAGCTAGGAGATTGGATTAATTGTCGGAGTTGATATAAACTTGACCTTGGAGGTTACTTGACCATGATAATGGAAATTGGTGGACTGGCTATAGTAGAGATAGCCTTTTCAAGTATTTGGGGATTATAAGGACTTTAGAAGGTCTTGCGGAACACCATAAACATTGGGTTTGTAGAATTAAATGGATTATGTAGTGATTAATGGAAGTTAATGGGCTGTTGGAGTTGATTCGTAGGAAGGAAACAAGATCTTGGAGTGGCATACGACGTGTTTCCTTAGGATAGAGATGCTTTATCTTAGACCTTGGGAGAATAGGCTGAGCACATGGATTGTCACGTTCAAGCTTAGCAGCTTATATGTTCTACCCATGGATTTTTAGGGGTAGACATACATATGAGTTTGGGGATTGTAGACATATATGATTTTGTTAGACCTCCTCTCGGGAGCCATAAGGATATGAATCACATGAGTGATGATTGGAGTTGACCTATGCAAAATGATGCTATTGGTGATATGATGTGAATTGTTTAAATGACTAGGTAGAACAATTGGCATCTCAGAAACTGTGCTCAAGGATAAGATGATAAATGTTCACTCGCATCCTAGAATCCTTGAAACCCTTAAGCCCTACCAAGCAACAACATGGTCGGACCATGACTGTGGGTCTTGACTCTAGATCAAAAACACCTTGGACCATACTCAACCGTGACCACCACCAATATCCCCATCCTACTTTATGTACCTCATGAACAAAGTCTTCATGGAGTACTTGGACAAGTTGGTTGTCATCTTTATTTTGGTAACATACTTGTCTACCCGAAGACGGAAGAAGAATCACTGAGCTGGTCAAGGAACATCTGAAGATGGCCATGTCCAGGAGGAAGAACTACACCAACCACCATCGTCAATAAGTAAACCTCCGCATCGAAGACCAGGCATATCTGCAAGCCACTTCTCTCAAAGGAACCAAGCATTTCCATGAAAAGGAGACCCACACCAAGATTCATCGGCCCCCTTCGAGGTCACTCCAAGATTTAACAACCCCCTCTGATATTACTACAAGATGAAGAGAAGACAGTTACCAGCTGGAGTTGCCACCTGAGTTACCTAATGTGCACAACGCTTTCCATGCATCACAACCCCGGAAGTGTTTCCAACTTCCTACCTTGCCCGATCTCTACGAGGGCATTGACCACCGAGCCATCGACCCCTAGCCCAATCTAACCTATTGTAAGCTACCCATTAGCAACCTGGATCAAGAAGAGTGTCATACACGAAGCCACACCATCAAGTACTTCAAGCTCAATGGAGCACTACACGGAAGCAGAAGCAACATGAGGACTTGAAGACTACCCCGGATCCAGATTTCATATTCCTTTCGACGCCTAGTTTGGGAATCTCGGGGAAGAGATTCTTGTAAGGGGGGTAGGTCTGTCACACCCAGATTTTCATGGCACAACACTTAAGATGATAAATCATGATAAAATGTGGTTTGACAAAACTTTTGCATTATTTGACTTTTTATTTGAGTTGGTTTTCTCTCTGTGTTTTCAAGTGCTCTTAAAAGTCAACATAGCTTCACCTTCTATACTTCATTTCCCTGATCCAAAACTTCTGCCCAATGATCATACCATGTCTATAGTACAATATAGAATTTTCTTACAAAAATAATTTGGCAAAAAAGTATTTTCAAAAATTAGTATTCCAAAAACCCCTAAATTGAGGTTTGCACTGCAAGTACTTGATTTGGGGTATGAAAAATACTTCAAAGAGTATATTTGAAACCTATTAGATATAGGACTCCCATAAACCACAAAAATATAATTTTAAAAGTTATTTTCCTATTTTATTTAAAAGCTTTTTCTTAAGGCCAGATATGGTCTTTAATAGGGAAAAATTATTTTGTTGTTTCAAAAATATTTGACAAAAATCTAGGGAAACTCAGTGGGCATATATTGTCCATATATAAGAGTTTCAACACATGGTTATGTTCAAAATATTGGTCAAATCCCTCAAAAACCCTTTCTGGATATTTCAAGCTTTTGAAATATTTACAAAGGAAATATTCTCTAAAAATTCCAAGAAAATTCTAGCATGTCACATATGACATGTTGGATGATCTTGACAAGTATCTTCTCATGGAGAATAGTATAACCCCATGAAATCCCCTCAAAACCATTTCTGTCCATTTTGAAGTTTGAGAAACTTTACATTGCCAAACATGTACAAATGCTCTCAAATCTTTTGAACATGCTCAAATGGTCTAATAATTCATCTAGTCCAAATGGCACAAGTTGGAGAAAATGTTATATTGATCAAAGTGCCCCAAAACCCTCTCTGACCAGAATCTAATTTGAACAACTTTGTACTACCAACTTTCTCTCGTTGACCCCAACTTTGGTGAGCATATTCACATGAGCAAATGAGGCCACTACACCAAGTGGTGCATCAAGGAGAAGTGATTTGCTCAACTAGATCTACACAAGTTCATTTCTGCTAATTTCTAGGGTTTACAAAAGTTGCATTGGCAACTTTTCCCAAATGAACTCAATCTTGGTGGAACTAGATGAATATAACATTTGATCAATATAACATTTGACCATTTGACCCGGTCAAGCCTCATGACAAATGGAGATCAACTACTTGCCCAAACCTATATCAAACACCTTCTACCATTTTACTAAACCCCCTGTTTTGAACACTTCCACTCTTCTCCATGGCCTCAACTTTTTACCACAGCCCCACCTAGACCTCTTCTACGTCCAGTAGCAATGGATGCTTCTCAGATCAATAATTGAGGGTGAAACCTCCTCTTTACCTCTCTGGACAGCCCTTGCACCCCTCTTTCTCACCTCCCTCCTCACACCAGTGGCCACCCAGGGCATCCAATGCCCCTCCCCCATTCTTTACTCCTCCCTAGAGGTACCAGACATGCTTGGCCGCACCCACTTTGCCAAAAAAATGGCATGCCGGCCATTTGCACGCTCTGGAGCGCGCTACAGTGCACTCCAGCACTGTAGCCGCCCCCTTACAACCGCCTCCGACCACCTCGGGCCTCCCCAGCACGCCCGACGATGCGCCTCGACGTCTGCGACACGCCACGCCTCTGTCCCCCTCCTTCTTCTCCCTCCTTTCGCCCCAGCTTGCACGCGCGCCGGCCGCCTGAGAGCTCCAATGCGCAAACTCACACGCTCGATGCGCTGGCCCTTCCCCGCTATCTCTTTTCTCTCCCCTCGCCCTAGACCAACCCCACGAGCACCCTAGACACGCCCATGTGTGCCCTCATGGCTTGCAGCAACGGCAACAGCCTCGTCGGCGCATGAGCTCACGGTGCACCATCTCCCCGCCATAAAAGGCCACCCCGAGCCCTCTCTGCCTCGGTTCACTCCCTCTTTCCCCCCAGCAACCTCCTCGAGCAGCCTGATCCTCCTCCTGCACCTTCCTTCTCCTCCTACCACCACACGGCCGCCGCTTCAGCTCGCTCAAATTCGAGCAACACCAAGCTCACCTCCCTCCCTTTTCTCCACACAAAGGCTCCTCGTGGTCCGGCGAACCTCCCTACCTCCTCGAACCGTCGCGGGGATGCTCGAACGCTGAGGGCCATGGATGGTCGATGACCTCCCCCGCCACCGTCAAAGTTGCGGTCACCTCGGCCCCCTCCGGCGGCCGTGACCTGCACCAGCGGATGCGCCGCTCCGCACTGAGCTCGCCCATAGGCAAAGCGCCGCGGGAGACGGCCGGAGGCGCCGGCTATCGCCGGACGAGCGCCAGCGTGCGCTCTGCCTCCCCTGCTCTGCCTCGAGCGGGAGGTACAGGACGACCGTCCCGCCAGCTGGCAGGGGGCCCGCCCGTCAGCGGCAGAGGCGACCGAGCCGGCCCACCAGTCGGGTTAAGTGGAAACGGCTTCGGTCGGATCCGCTTGCCCTGCTGGGTGGCGCCTTTCCCCAGTACGCCTTCGGCGTCACCACGTCTGCCCGCGCAGCCGAGCCACTGGGCCGGCCCACGGTCTATCTGTCACCTTGTGCGCAGGGTAAGGTTAAAGCCTTATTGCTTTTTTCTTTTTCCAGTCAACTTCAAAAATCCATAAATAATTCAAATTAACTCCAAATTTGATGATTCAAATTTCTAGTAGGTTCTAAAATCATGCCCTACCACATGGTGCTATTGTCACATTTTTACAGAAGCATTTCCTTCACAAATAGTTATCAAATCCTATTTTTTTCCTATTTCTGTGATGAACTTTAGAAAATCACAGAGAGCTCAAAATTGATCCAAATGCCATGATTCAAATTCCTAGATGCTTCTAAGTTCATAACTTAGTTTATGAACATTTTCTTAATACTTTCTGTACCAGATAAAGTAATGAGCCATTTCTTCATATTTGTCAACTTTGCAAATTCATAGGAAATTCATTTGAACTCCAAATCCAGTGAAACCAACTCCCAGATGCTTCTAAAATCATGATTTGATAAATGGGTGCCTTTGCTCATTTTTCAAAAATATATTTCTGCACACTTCTTGCAAATCCATAAACCCCTTGATTCCATCATATTGAAATGTTCAGAGATGTCCATTGATCAAATCCTAATGAAACCACTTTGGTCATCCCTCATACGACCTGAGGTATCCTAGAAAAGTCCAACTCATATTTTTAGAGCACTTTTATTTCCTGCCTTGTTGTGTTGCTTATTATGGTTGCTTTCAACGATAGTTGACGAAGTAGATGAAATGCTCGAAGTTGGACTAGAGATATTTGAAGACCTCAAAGACTTTGTTAAAACAGGCAAGCAGCCCTTTGACCATGTCTATGAACCCTTTTTATGCATGTCATATAGCACCATATTGTTGTTGCAATGAAATCATGATGAGGTGGTAACCACCTTGATGGGTTGCCACCGTACTTCCTCGTTGATACTTGCATTGTGCATGACCCTACCTTCTTATGAGGGTTATGCTGGTGGGAGTAGATAGGATGCTAAAGTAGATGATACGCAAAAAGGGACGGGTATATGCATGGTGAAGGAGACAAAGAATATTCAAAAGACTTTTCGAAAACCTCGCCGGGTGCCACTTATGCCCGAGGGAGACGATGAGATGGGTAACCACTTGATGACGAAGTGGTGTACCGAGGCAAGTGTGTGTGTTGTTTTCGAAAACGGATTAGATTTAAGATTTGTCGACTATCCCATCCATACATGCACAACCACTCTACCCTTATATGGGAAAGGGCATTATTGATTACCTAGACCGATACTAGCTTGGAGCCCGCATTACTAGTGACGGGAGAGTTGTTGGTGCACTCTCTCGGGACGGGGTCGTGCGGTAGGGCGTGCCAAGAACATTTTATGGGGCACCGGACACACCGTTGGTACCCGTACAAGATGTGATGAATATGGGAGCGATGCTCCACAATTTTAAGATGTGAAATGTTGGGCACGGGGGTTACTACCAATCGAGTGGACTCCATGTTAGTGTCGTCTAGGGAAATATAGTGATCGAATGCTTACCCCGGGTACTTGAGGTATCGCGGGTCGTCGATGACACGGAAGTTCCCCGGATCTTGTGGGTAAAGTGTGCAACCTCTGCAGAGTGTAAAACTATTCGAATAGCCGTGTCCACGGTCAAGGACAGTTGGGCCGTGCTGCTTAAACTATGTCAAGAGTTTTACAACCGTGTGTGTGTGTGTGTGTTGATAAAACTACTTGGGTCAAGTCAAAGGACTATACATGATTGAGTTGGGTTGGTGCCCACTCTATTTATGTTGATATCTGTAACCTGTCCTCATGGTTACCTGAATTCTCTTTATGCATGTCTTTCAAGTTGTTGAACATGTCATTGCACTCAAAACTAGCTTTCTGCAAAAATTTACCTATATCATGCATTGTTGTATCTTGAACCAAAACATGGGTTGCTTTCGAGTACATTCAAAGTACTCATTGGCTTGCCACTGGTTATTTAATTGGCCAGGCATGGAAGAACCGGAGTTCGAAGAAGAGTTCTTTGGAGACGAACATGCGAACTAGGACGTTTCCCAGTCAGAATGCCAGTAGGGTTAAGGAAGATGGCATGGGTTCTACTTATCGACGAAGATTTCCGCTGCTTGTGTTTCATTTGATGTTCAACCCTTAAGGATTTATCTATGTAAGACTTGACCATAATGGTCATAATTTGTGTAAGACGGTATGTATGGATGTAAGACTCTTGTTATTCAGCTTCTGTGGGTTCAGTGAGCATTGATCTCTGGGATCACTATACACGTGCATTCGGTGATCTCGACTTATGAGTCGAGGTCCCCACATATATATAGGGGTATAGATATAGATATGTGATGAGAAAGCCACCCATCATCTCCAATTAGAATAGTGTGTCCATGCACGGATGCGACATGGACAAATGATGTCTGCCATCGGTATCTCAAATTCAATTCAGTCTGACCTTGTTCAATGTGTATACATTACAACATGCTCGTTTCCAAACCACACCGCGCAGATCTCCGTTATATCCATGGATGCATGGGTTTCAAACATCAGGATCTCTTATTCAAATATCTGAATTCAACTTTACATTGATTATGACCTCACCTAGTCTTTTACACCCACACAGTCGTCTTCTCTTTATAACTGTACCACTAACTTTCTCTCATGCATGCGTGCACACACACTACATGCAATCTTTTTCTTCAGGTCGGTCTCCCATGAAGCCACACACCCACACACATCCCCCTCTCCATCATATCGGGCATTATTTATCTCTCACGTGTGCATGCGCAACGATCGATGTTCCTCTATGTATGTGTGTATATAGCTAGGTCTTTCATAGTTTTCCACACAAACCGATCAATCGATATATCCAGTGAGGTCTCACCCTCTTTCCCACGTCCACATCGATCAATCTATACCTCTCTATATAGGATTAACATATATAGCTAATACACCCACATTAATTATATATCCAACGTCCCCCTCTCATCATCCATGCCTTCCGCTTCATCTCTCAGACGCGTGCACAATGGCGAAGACAAGGGGCAGTAAGGGCCCTTCCCCCTAGCATCACTATATATCAAGGCTAATATGAATGTGAGCATTAGACAATTGCTGCTAAAATGGTTTAAGTTCATGAATTGACCCTCCTCGTAAAGGATTAGCAATTCTTGGCCCCCTAGCTCATTTATTTTTCATGGCTCCACCACTGCGCGCAACAGCACACGTTCTCGCCCCCTCTCTCTAAATATCGATCTCACACTTGTGCATTCCTTCATAGTCTCCCTCCACTCGGCCCCTCGCACAATCTTCTAGCCCCCACCGGATTTTGCCACATGTACAATCTAGCAGACTCCATAGTTGAACTTAAGCATAATGCACAAACCTCAAAACAACAGTGGTTCTCTTTTGTCCTAGAATCTTCCGTATCATAACTGCCCAAACTTTTTTTCTGGTTGAATTGCCATTATTTGTTTTGACTTAATGCTTTACAATGCACAATTCCTTGAATCATAAAATAGATTAAGGGCTTTTTGATTCAAAGGATTCTCAAAGGAATGTTGGAGGATTCTAATCATTAGGAATTTTTCCTATCTTGGTTCTTTGATTCGTAGGGTTGTAAACCATAGGAATTTTTCCATATGATTCATTTGCACAAGATTTCATAGGAAACATCCCATCCACTCCAACCTCTTTGAAAGAATTCTGCGTTTTTTCTATGCACAATCAAACACTCGTACAATCCTGTAGGATTCAAGACGACATTCCACTATAATCCCATGTTTTTCCTATTCCCGCATTCTTAGCTTTTTTATAAAAATTAATTGATTTTGAATGAGATGAACTATAAGAATTAAACGAAGGGATACATCAGGCATATATGACTCAGAGCTTACATGTTATAGTGTGGTATTTATTCATAATTTGGTTACAAAATCTGATGCGTGCAATGCACGTGTACCTTACTAGTACATCGAGTATGTGCAAAACACGTAAATTAGAATACCAATGGCATGCTACACAGTGTCTCTCTTACAGTTCATGAAGCCACGTGGCACATGTGGAGGCGTTGTCGCGACCTCCTTGCATGGATTGATCACAGTGACGTGCTGCTGGTTCCAGAAGAATGTACTCGTCCTCCCTGAGCCATACTGGCGGTACATGCACGAAGCGAAGATGTGCACGCATGCCACGCACGCACTCATTCCCTCGCACGCACACGCGGGTACATGGGCGGATGCAATTTTGTACCAAGATACACCCCATGTGATAATTTGACGCGTGTAAAGTTGTTCACTTCATTCATGGTCAATTAATACAGTGCATGCAAATTGAGTGGACGTGAGGGCGGAAGAAAGACATTATTACTCCACTGCGCTCATGCGAGTAGTTAAATCATGGGTTGCTAGTAGTACTTCCATTGGTCTCCTTCGTATTTTGTGCCAATTTTTGATAGTAACATAATATTTACGCATTTGAGAAGTGTAGTACTTGAAATTTATGTTCCGCTAAACTCATCGGGAGCCGCTTCGGGCCTCGAAACCAAAACCATCAATTAATATTTACCTTGTTTCCATCACATTCGAAAGCCCGCTCACACCTACTAGTACGTACCAAACGTGAACGTGTTCCCACTATGCAGGTATTAGTACTAGTGCTAGAACTTAGGTTATAAAAAGGGGAACTACCTAACCGAAAATTACTCTACCTTTCATCCTCATAAGTGCTTCTTCTTCATCCGTCGTTGCCATGGCCGGTGAGCAGAGCTCTAGGTCGAGAACTACTCGTAACAAGGGAGCGGCAACCAAGGATGCGGAAAAAAAGAGGGCTCGCCGGCACGCAGAGACCTCGAAAGATCTCTCACGGGCAGGAGATGTCTCCCAGGAGCGCCCTAGCCACGGAGGCGAACATGCCGAGCCGGCGGAGCTGGAGTCGTTATCCCTCGACGGCATGCCCGATCAGCTCAATAAGCACCTCAATACGCAGAAGGAGTTCATCCAAGGCTTGATGGAGTTGCTGAAGGAGAGCCTCGACGACATGCCCGTTGAGCTCAATAAGCGGGGGGAGTTGACCGCCGGCTTGGTGATGCTGCTGAACAAGAGCATTGCCTCGGAGAAGAAGGCGACCGGTGAAATCCTGCGACTTTAGGAGGACAAGGCGAAGCTCTACCATGAGATTGACCTGTTGAAGGAGAAGAACACCGGCTAGAAGAAGCTACATGAGAATAGTAGTTCCTCAATGAAGATGCTGCAGGCCCTCGTCATGGAACAGAAGGAGGAGTTGGCGAAGCTCCGCATCGAGCACCCTACTGCTGTCAAGGTACGTAATGCGGCCGTGGAACAGATGATGAAGGCTCGTGTCGAGAAATCCCACGTCATGGACAGAATGAAGAAGATGGTGGAGGAGACGCGCAAGGAGATGGAGGTTGTGGCGGCAATGAAGAAGCAGGTACGACTCCGCGGCGAATTAGATCATTTGGGGTGATAATCTTCCTTCTTCTTTTGCTCCTGTGTTTCATCTTTTGCTTCGGGTGTTTCGCCGCACGTGTCACATTCTCTGCGAGGCATGAATAGAACAATGCTTTTTTTGAGGGAATGAATAGAACAATGCTAACAATGAGATGACTAGCAAATTAGATCATTTTTTATCGCCATATGGCACTGCGCTGCCGTGTTTCGTGCTCCTCCATCACAGTACTACTCCGGTGGAAAACTTGAGTATACAGCACGGTTCTTTGCTCCTCCTCAGGTCATCGGCGCATTTATACGAGAAGTCAAATCACACGGCCCCGCCTTCCAGCAGTAATGAGCCATCAAATCACAAAGGCCCTCGCCTCTCGTGAAACAGACCAAGCTAGACTGCCCCGCCCTCTAGCCTTTTAAAAAATGTATGCTTTTGTACAGTAGTAGTATCGATGGATTGCGCCATGGAGCAAAACTTGAAATTAAAAAAAGGTACATATAGAGAGTGCTCATCGCCAAATTATGCATATGGTACTATTAAAAAGGCTAGTCACAATAATGGTGTCCAGCACAACCCACCCCTCAAATAAAACTAAGCATCCTGGAATTCTTTGACGAAACTAAGCACCCTGAAATTCTTTGACAACTAAACTGTTGGCTATATGATGTTGTCCATATATATTGTACATATATAATGTGAAGAAATGAGTGGTAGTACTATACCAACTAAAAGATGAAATGTAAGAAATACTAGTATGTACGTACTGAAGAGTTAAAGTAACGAGAAGAAACATAACATAGTTTTGCTGGGGGCTCAGCACAACACACTCCTCAAATTAAATTAAGCACACCTGAAATTAAACTTTGCAACTATTCCGGTAGACACTGCATTAGAACCACCATGAGCAACGACACTGCCACCTTACTCAGAGTCCTCGTCCACGTCCTCGACTTTGTCCTTGTCCCTCTTCCTCTTGGCCGATACTTCTTTGCTTGAACCTCACACTTGGCTCTTGCTCTTCATCCAACCCTTGTAGATATTGAAACAAAGGTAGCCATCCATTACAGTGTAGTGGATGTGGTCTATATCTAGTACATTCCGCTGCCATGCATAACGATGAAACGTGTATGGAGGTTTCTCCAGATTACCATACGAAGGATGAACCATGGCTCCTGCCAGGGTCAGCATTAAAGGCTGACGAGAGGACACCAGCCGATTCTTCTGGAGGTCGAAGGTGTTGCCTACAACAAGGCCTATCCGACCCAGGACTTCTTTGTTGTTACCAAAGTCTACACTAACGAATTTGACTAGGCTTCTCTCGAGGAAGTCCTTAAAATCCAGGCATTCAACGTCGGCATGGCAAATGTGGTAGACCAAGCATAAGTCATGCACGCAAACCTGGATCACAACGGGCTTCTTCCTCTCTTCGTCCTTTAGATGCTTCTCTCGTCCCAGGACTGTGGTGTACTCAACATCTAGCCCAGCGACCCACTCATCATCTGAGTCTTCGAACATGCGTCTGAAGCGAGAAAGGCATCCTTTCACTGTCGCGGAAGAACGGGTGTAGATGACATCGAATTCATCGCCGGTGATGGTTCTAACCTTGTACTCACCGCCGATCGTGGAGATTTGGGACGCCATGGATTTGAGAGGAGGGTTAGGATTAGTGGATCTGCCGTAATGTGAAAGGACGGGACGACTAGGAGTGAACCAACGTAGTATTAAAGGACGTGCAGGGACGAGTAGGAGCGAACTGCCAGCGTGAGAATGGCAGGGTAGTGGCTTTCAATTCTCCCATGATACGGGCTTCTGAGAGCCCTTGGATCTGAGATCGAACGGTTGCATGGCGTGATTCGAGACCTATGGGTGAACATCCTATCCTGTAGGGTTATTCTGCAAATTTTCAGCAACTTAGTATGCGATCGTTTCATCTCAGATCCAAGGGCTACCAGCAGCCCGTATCATGGTCGTGCCTACCACGACCGTCGCGTCGCTCGCGCGGTCGCGCCCTTGGTGATTTAACACGGTGCGTTAGGTTATCTGATGTTGGCATGTCATACATAGTCATCACTTAGTCACTCATACTACAACAAGGTTGGCTATAAGTGTATTTTTTTACTTCTCTCTATCTCTGTGTACGAAGTATCTCACTGGCTGGCAAGGCATGCAAATTCCCAAACCGCTTCCTACACCCTGAATCGAATTTTTTGCCTAACAAGTTGTCCCGTGCAATTGGAATTCCAACTTGAGTACTACTACTAGTAGGAGTACCAGGGGCCAGTTCTTTTAGGCTTCTAGATTAGTAATCCCATAACTACTACCTGCGTCCTGGTATATTTGTCCCCATTGTAATCTGTGTCAACTTTCATCATAAATTTAACTAATGAAATGTTAGTGCATGTCACATGCACTAACATTTTTATCAGTTAAATCTTTGGTCAAAATTTAGCACAAATTACAATGGTGAGGAATAAACCAGGACGGAGGTACTGTACTACTAGTACTAGTTTAGAAGCCCAAATAAATGAGTGAAGCGCCTGTGTACAGGTGCTAAGGGTGCCACATAGGCAAGAAAATGATCTGGCACCACAATTAAAGAAGAGAAAGAGCATTAGGGTGACCCTAGGAGGAAACTGTGCTAAGTGCGTGAACCTATGCAAAATGACTATCAACCAATGAATGATGGAGTTTAATTGTTAAACTATTCAATGAGGGAGGCTTGGCTACAAAAGCTAAACACTAATGCACTGGGGAGACTAGTTGCTAAGGTTTTAAATGCGCTTAGCACCTCACGTAAGCACCAATGCATTGGAAGCATTACTCTCCACCGTGACTAGTCTTATGGGAAAAGCTAGGGAAGCCGCCAAAAGAACTGGCCCTAGGAGTAATAGCTAGGGATCGAGTGTGCGAGATGAACCGGAAAAAGTAAATGCAGAGAGATGAAATACAAAAAATACGGAGGGATGTGATGGTTGCTTGTCCGTTTAATTTACCAGGCCACTTATTACTGGGAGTGGTTAGGTTTTGTGATATGATGGCTTTACTGCCGCGCCATGAGCGGGGTGAAAGGTGAGACTGTCGTGCAGCACTGCCCTCTACACTAGTACTACTACATCGGTCGTGGTTTATCTCCCATTGAATTTGACTGAAGATTTAACTGACAAAATGTTAGTGCATGTCAACAAAAACAATATCGTATTTGAACATAGTTTTCAATGATATAATTTTACGTGACATGCATCATCATTTATCGTACTATATATATGTTAGTTCAACTTTTGGTCGTGCTAATCTATAGTAGTAAGGTGCCCGTGCGTTGCACGGAAGAGTGAAATGCATTGCTTGGGGTGTTGTTTATTTTGACAAAGGATGTGGGGGTCATCTCATGTGTAATAGGTATCAATAGGTTTCTTCGGATATTATTTCATCTCTAGAGCTCATAAACATCCAGGTGAAATAGATCAAAAAAGTATCTTTTGCAAACAAAAGCGTTCAACTGTTCAACCTACATCCAAAACTTGTGAACAAATAACTCTTATTGTGCTTTGCAGGAAATGGTTCATCACAAGTCTTTCACCGGTACTGTACTAAAAATTTATACATGGAAGATTCTAGACTAAACCATAAATGGATACACTTTTATTCATGCGCAATACTCCAATAGAGCAAGATCATGCATGAGAGTCTCCACATGCTTAGACAGTGGATTACATTGAGCAAAGTCTAATGATCAACATTTAACTTAGTAATGCAGATGTCCAGGTGAACCTCCTTGGAAACCCCACGCACATTGTTGGGGGTCAAATAATACCATGCGTCTTCCATGTCCACATCGGCGGGAAGGTCCCAGCTCGGCAGAGTCCAAGTCAGCTTGATGTAGCCAGTGTCACCACCCACGGACCTCCGAGGGGTAGTAATAGTGAGCACGCACCCGTACATCGGCCTCGTGTCAGTGTCAGGGGCGTTGCCCCTGATGCACACTACAGAGATGGGGCGGCGGCCTGCGTGGGCCTCGCCGGTGGCCACGATCAAGAGGAAGACGTTGCTATCCTCCTTCGAGACTAGCAGGCGGCGCTGATCCTCCAGTGACTCTGGCACGGTGAACGGGTAGCACGTCTCGTACTTGATGTTCTTTGCCAAGGGCCAGTAGTGATCGCCGCACGCCTGCGTCAGGTGATGCACGATGTCCGCCGGCGAGCCCCAAAACGGCACCGGGCACTCATAGCAGTAGACGAAGGGCTCCTTGGAGGCATCGACCAGGCCGTCCATGAAACGGGAGTGGCTGTAGGGGACGTTTCGCCAGTTGAATATATGAGCAAGTTACTATGAGATTTACTACATAATAAGTCATGATGGCTATAACAAAGATTAAACTAATCTTGCGGACTAGCATAGTAGATGAACATGAAACCACGATTTCGAACAGGAAGGACGGAAACACATATGGTGCAACGGGAGTAGCACCATTGGCGTTGAGGTTATCGCCCATGTCGTTGAGGAAGAGGTTGCCGAGGTCGGGGAAGAAGTCGTCGTCGGTGAACTTGTCGCTGCTAGCAGTCGCAAGAGTGCACTCCCCAAATGTCAACAGCGCCCGCCAAATGGAGCGCAGGAGGGAGTGGCTGTAGGGGACGTTGCGGCCGCCGAATGGAGCACAGGAGTAGCCCATGAAACAGTAGATGGTGCTCCTCCCTAGTCTCTATTCTTATCTCTATCTCTACTACTCTTCTTTGTTTTTTATAATATACTAGTTGTAGTTTTCAAATCGAATAGTACTGTGCTGTCCACTGCACGCCCGGCTAAACACGCCTCCTCGCCTCCATCAAACCCCTCCGTTAAACCTGCATGCAATCCGAGAAACGTACTCCGGCCCGCGGGAGGAAACTTTCCGGTTGCCGCGGGAGGGTTATTCTGCAAATTTTTAGCAACTTAGCATGCGTCCATTTGATCTCAGATCCAATGGCTGCTAGCAGCCCGTATCATGGTCGCGCCTACCACGATCATCGCGTCACCCGCGCGGTCGCGCCATTGGAGATTTAACATGGTGCATTAGGCTATCTGATGTTGGCATGTCATACATAGTCATCACACTACTAGGAAAAGGCCTATAGATAGGATTGACTCTAATGGCGCACCATGGGTGCAGTGCGCCACTACTATATACTAATGGCGCACCTGTTTCTCATACGCCATTAGAGTGGAAGACTCTAATGGCGCACGGCCGACAGAGTGCGCCATTAGTATGAATTTCTTTTTTTTTCCATTTTCCCATACATACTAATGGCGCATGACACCTACAATGCGCCATTACTATATACAACTTCTAATGGCGCACCAAGTTGGAAGTGCGCCATTACTCTAAATTTTGTTTTATTCTTTTTTTTGCCAAACTTCTAATGGCGCACGCTCTTCTGATGCGCCATTAGTAACCAGGGTTTCTAATGGCGCATGAGGACAGGGTGCGCCATTAGTAACCTGGGACCAACAAGATATTTTGGACAGCCCACACCTACCCACTCACTTTCCCCACTTCATTCCATCCACCTTCTCATCCAAGATTTCGGCCATCTCCTCCTCCTCACCTCATTTCCACCATAGATTCAACAAAATTAAGTGGTGAAATTACCTAGTTTTGATAGGTAAGTAAGGGAAAGCTATCTTCATGATATAGATCTACTTTTTTTCCTCCCTAGCTCGCTCCAACAACGTGCACATGCACTTTTTGTGGCCTAGCTAGATCTATGTATGTTTGTGGTGTTGCAAGTGTTTGTGGTGTTGCATATATGTTTGTGTTTGAAGGTACGGTATTTGAAATATCGATAGTTGCCAATATTTTGCGGAATGTTTTGATTCATTTCCGTTTGGCGAGAGTTTTGGCACTATGCATTCTTTTTGGTCCTATTTTTAGGGAAGGTCATGCCAAATTTTTCTTGGTTCTAACATATCGTTTTGCTCTACCCATGACGACCATGGTCCGCATGATGGTGAAGGCATCGTGAATAGGTTTTTGAGCTCCGAAGGCCGAGATGCTTCAAAAGAACGAGACGGAGATAAGATGTCCATGTCGAAGATGCAAGTTGAAGAGCCTTATTGCGGACCCGGATTCCGGCAGGTGCGGGACCACCTGCTCTTGCGTGGTTTCATGGATGGCTATCGGTGGCAAGGTGATGAAGATGACTATCAAGTCGTCCATGGCCGGGGCCGGGCAAGAAATGAGGAAGGGCAACAAGACAAGTACCACCGTGGCGAGGGCGGGCGAGAAGGCGAAGAATCTCCGGACATGATCACGACGGTGATCTTTGTACCGATCATCATGTAGAAGATGTCGTACATGATGATGAGGAAGATCAAGACGAAGGGCATGATCATGAAGATGAAGATGCCGGAGCAGACGACGATGGAGGCTGGGTGCAGGACCCTCATATTCAAGAGCTGCTTCTCAAGCGGACGGATAACGCAAGAGCTGCCGCCCGAGAGAAAGCCAAGCTGGATCAACTAGAGATAGACGCGGTTACTCCGTTGTATGAAGGATGCAGGCCCGAGGATACCCGCCTGAAAGTAACGCTCATGGCTCTGGAGATGAAGGTAAAACACAAAATGACCGGCGCGTGCCGGCGAGAACATGTCATTACGCACGAACGTCTTCCCAAGGGGAACAAGTGTCCGACCAGTTTCGAGGAGGCGAAGAAAATCGTGTGTCCTCTGGATTTACCGCGACGTGAAATACCATGTGTGCATGAACAATTGCATCATTTATCGGGACGAGCACGCGAGTCTACCATATGTCCGGTGCGGCGTCACTCGATACAAGAAGAGGAAGAAAGCTCCTCGAAAATCGGTGTGGTACTTTCCGATCACCTCGTCTGCAGCGGTATTTCGCGGACCCTAAGGTAGCAAAGCTCCTGCGTTGGCACGCGGATAGGGAGGAGAAGAAGCGAGAAGATGACGCAAATGATCCGGAGATAGATAAAAAAGACAAGATGCTGAGTCACCCTAAGGATGCGAGCCAGTGGCAAGCGTTGAACTTCGAAGACCCAGAATTTGGGAAGGATCCAAGGAACATCGTCGGGCGCGAGCACCGATGGAGTCAATCCGTTTGGCAGCCAGAGAAGCACACATAGCACCTGGCCTGTGTTTGTGTGGATGTACAACCTTCCCCCCTGGTTGTGCATGAAGAGGAAGTACATTCACATGAGTATGCTAATTGAAGGGCCGAAACAACCAGGAACGACATCAATCAGATCTGGGGCTCTTTGAAGGAGGAGCTAGACACGCTGTGGAAAATGCCAGCCAATACGTGGGGACGCCGAGAGAAAGAATATTTCCCTATGAGAGCCGACCGCTCACGACGGTGCACGACTATCTCGATTACGGATATCTCATGGGCAGGTAGTCCATGGATTTTACGGATGCGTAAGGTGCATGGATGACACAAAGTATCGCCAGCTAGATAGAGATCCGGGTCTTGAAAACCGTGTTCATGGGACATCGAAGGTGGCTTCGCGACGATGACCCGTGGAGGAAACGCAAGGATCTGTTCGATGGTGAAACCGAACCCAAAACGCCTGTACGAGGAGCGGCGAGGAAATAGACAAGCTGTTGAAAAATTGGAAAGACTGCCCACTGCCGGGAAAGATGCGAAAGGCGCCAGAGCCGCTGCTGAAGGTATGGAAAACGAGGTCTGTTTTCTGGGACTTGCCGTACTGGAAGATCCACCGTATGCATATCACGAAGAACATGTGCGAGAGTCTGCTTGGTACCCTGCTCAGCATGCCAGAGAGGACCAAAGATGGGTCGAAAGCAAGGGCAGACTTGAAATCAATGGGCATCAGGCAGGAGCTTCACGCTAATGATGATGATGATGATGATGATGATGAGGCGAAGCAGGACACGGAAAGTCGTCGCAAAGGCAAAAAGGCCAAGAAGACCGGAAATGACTACCCTCCCGCGTGCTTCACTCTAAGTCAGGAGGAGATCGAGCAATTTTTCACCTGCCTCCTAGGAGTAAAACTTCCTTACGGTTACGCGGGGAAGATAAGCAGATACCTAGACCCAGCGAAGCAGAAGTTCAGCGGGATGAAGTCTCACGACTGTCACGTGCTGATGACGCAGATACTTCCAGTTGCAATCCGTGGGATCATGGACGCGCACGTCCGTGAAATGCTATTTGGCACATGCAACTTTTTCGACGTCATCTCTCGGAAGTCGATTGGCGTGAGGCAACTCGAAGGCTACGAGGAAGAGATCGTGGTGATACTATGCGAGCTTGAGATGTACTTCCGCCCGCATTCTTCGACGTTATGGTGCATCTGCTGGTCCATATAGTGGAGGATATCATCCAACTCGGTCGACGTTCTGCACAAAGATGATGCCGTTCGAAAGGATGAATGGTGTCATCAAAGGATACGTTCGCAACATGTCACGCCCGAGGGAAGCATAGCGGGGCTTTTCGATCAAGAGTGCATCTCCTATCGCACGAATTATCTAGGCATCGAGAACCCGTTGGTCGCCCGTCAACAGCACCTCGGCAGGCTCGCTGGATGGGGTCACCATGAGGGTCGCCGAAATGCATGTCGGCCGAGGGTCGACTCGCCGACTTTGAAAGAGCAAACCTAGTCGCGCTACAACACATAGACGTGGTCGATCCTTGGGTGGTAGAGCACAAAACCTTTATTAAGAAGACGACAATGACCGAGGCCAACAGAGGACGGACGGAGATATACTCAAAGAGCACAACTCATGTTTCACGCGTTGGTTCAAGCGAAGCTTCATCGTACCCTTTACATGAGGATTCTTCCGCGGAAGAACAACTACTATTCGCCTTGTCACGGCGCCGAGCACAACTCGATGACCTATGAGGCGTACGATATCAACGGCTACACATTCTACACCGAGGACAAGGACATGAAGAGCGATGGTTATCAGAACTCCGGGGTAACGATGGAATCCTACACCGGTAACGACAAGGACAGATACTACGGAAGGATCGAGGAGATCTGGGAGCTGAGCTACGCTGGAGAGAAGGTCCCGATGTTCCGTGTCAGATGGGCCAAAAACGTCATAAAAGAAGACCGTATTTCACCACCATGGTTATACCCGGCCAAATCCAAGACCGCAGCGCAAAGCGTCACCGCGAAAAATGAGCCATGGGTGCGGCTTCCCAAGTGGACCAATGCTTCTTCATTACCGACCCGCCAAAGCCCAGTCGTGTTGTCGTGAGGAGAGGCAAAAGGAAGATCATCGGAATGGATGGAGTAGCCAATGAGCAAGACTTCGACAAGTACGGTGACCCGAAGATCGAACATGACGACGACGATGAAGTAGCAGCACACACCACAAGAAGAAGCAGGACCACCCTACCTAAAGGACGTCCGTTCCACAAAAGAACTCCGTTTGCGAAAAAGAAGGGCAAGAAGATTGTGAACAGATAGCTAGCTAAGACCGATTGTATTTAAATCGTAGTCTTCATTTCTCGATTGTATTTCATGGGCACTTTTTGATATCATGAATATTTTTAAATTTCATGGGCACTTTTTGAATTCATGAGGACACTTGATCTCGATTCCCCCTCCATCTCGATCTCGATCTCCCTCCATCTCGATCGCACCCGCACCCTCCCCCGCTAGCTCCACCCATCGCAACCCTCCCCCGCTCCACCGCCGGAGCACTTTTTAAATTTTTTACTATTTTTATAAAAATATTACTGTTATAATTTAAACAAGTTTGAACATATTTAAACACAAATAAATATAAAAACAGCATTTAAAATGCATAAAAATATTACTGTTATGATTTAAACAAGTTTGAACATATTTAAACACAAATAAATATAAAAACACCATTTAAAATGCATAAAAATATTGGGGATCCAGGAATCGAACCCAGGACCTCCTGTGTGTGTGTCTTTGCGTGCTAACCATCGGGCTAGTGGGTGGGTTCATTGTAGAAAGGGTTGGGCTGTAGATATGGCTACCGTAGATAAAACAACATTCTAATGGCGCACTGGCGTGGTGGTGCGCCATTAGAACAATGGTACTTATGGCGACGGGCGATGGTGCGCCATTAGAAACCATCCTCACCTATTTCCCTCTGGCCTCTCTCCTCTCCTCTTGAACCCCCCTCCCAGCCTCTCTCGCCCGTCGCCCCGCGCCGCCCCGCCGTCGCCCGCCCAGCGCCGTCGCCCGCCCAGCGCCCAGCTGAGCCGTCCCTCCTCCCTCCGCCCGCGCCCTGCCGTCCCCCCCCTCCGCCCGCGCCCGGCTCCGCTCCCCCTCCGCCGCGCCCGCCTCCTCGCCGTCCCCCTCTGCCCAGCCGCCCCCCTCCGCCTGGCGCCTCCGCGCCTCGCCCCTCTGCCCTCAAGCGCCCAGCGCCTCGCCGTCCCCCTCCGCCCGCGCCCTCGCCGTCCCCCCTCCGCCTGCAAACCCTAGGTATTGTGTGCCTTTGAACTTTGAAACAGTAGTAAAAATTGGTATGCATTTGAAACTGAAACTAATATTACCAACAATAGATTACTAGTATGTGGTTCCACTAGTTTGCAGTGAAGTTTTTTCCTTCCACTAATTCATAAGGCAATATTTGTCGCTATTCCGTCATAAGGCATGCGACACATTACAAATTACAATCATATTTATTGTTTTCTTAGTGTCTTCGTGTCAAAATTTATTATTTTGTGGTAAGCACGGGACATTCAGCTAGTGATAACAAATTTTCAGTACATGTCATGTGGTTACCTACTTTTAGAGAGTACAGGTATATTCTCACAAATGTAACTCCAACCAACATTTGTCCCTTACTAGTTGATACTTGAAGACCTAACAATGATCAAAATGGTTCAGAGAAAAAGGTTCAGTAAAAGGTAGAAAATTGTTCTACTTGATTAACAAAATTGCATTGGCATTTATAAATCACTAAAATAGGTGACGCATCAGAATAAACAAAGCAACGAATTGCACACTTGTTAGGGACTATTAACTCTTGAACTAGCATTTGATTTTAGACACATATAATCTCTAGCAGTTTCTTAGCTTCTTGGATTCAACTGATCCCGATACAATTAAGGATTGTTGCTTGGGTAGTTAACCGGATGAGAAGCATATATATGCCAAGCCTTTTAACAGAAATTTGTGTACACACAACCCTAATTTCTTACCATGGAACAAAACAACTTTATTTATCCTTGAACTCTTTGTGCAGATTTACATTGTTACTTTTATGTAGGTTGAATATTTCTTGCACTGCTGTTAAAGATGTTTCTTTACTTCTGTTGCATTGGAGGTTCATCTTGTCTTGAAGCAAACAAATTAGCATTGGAGGCTCATCTTTGAGGCTTATCTTTATTACATATCAGAACTTGCAAACAAATCTGTGAAAGACTTGTAAAGTTGCTGGGTTTTGTCTCCGACCATTGTGTCGTGATGAATTTGCAGTACCCGAGAGGCCCTTGAGTTTGCGGAATGTCGATTAACTTCCGCTCCGCAAATTGGTATTTATATGTCCTATTTTCAACAAAGGTCATGCTGAAATTTTCCGTGAATTTTAGCATGACTTTGCTAAAAATAGGACATATGGGGTACTTGCGACTAATGCATGGGCCGGCTATCTTAGTACTTAGTTAAGTAGGATCAATCGCCCGCCATTCTTGCTGCATTAAATCATAGGTGGCAATAGAGCCAAGTGATTAGGCCCAACTTAGAATTATCCTTAGCATCGATAAACCCTAGATGATAAACCCAACATAGGTGGCAATAGCTAGAGCCAAGTGATTAGGCCCAACCTAGGGTGCCTCGGCATCGATAAACCCTAAATGATGAAAACTTAACTTGGCTGCCTCGGATGCCTCGGTGTCGATGAGAACCTAAATGATGAAAGCTTAGGCTTTTAGGGTGCCTCGGTGTCGGCAAACCCTAAATCATGAGACCATGATCTTGTTCCTTGATAATAACCATATTTTGACCAAACTTTTTCCTAATTAGAGAGAAACATGGCCCACAACGATGAGGCCGGTGGTTGGGCGGCAAGCAATTCAGGAGCTGTCCCAAGAGATGGAGGAACAACCTCACCGCTATGATGACGCCGGAAGACACCGATCCTGATTACACAACCCCTAGTGGCGCGGGGATGACACCACCGATGGTGCCGCCGAGGATGCCACCATCGATGATGGTGGCGCACACACGATGGCAGCCAACCGAAGAAGCAAAGGAAGGACCGGCGCCAATGCGCTCCGCACCGTCAAGGAGGAATTACTCAAGTGGACTCCGACGGAATCCAACGGAGCCCAAACATATAGTCAAGGGTACGCGGTTCAGCTCGGGTGCATTCTCCGGAACACCGCCTCGATCAACACCGAGAACCTTAGGCATAAGGACGAGGGAATTTGCGCAGCCTCCTCTTCACGGCTGCACGAACGATACAAGTTCCCGACGAATTTGAAAACACACGCCCTCGTGGAATAGAGTGAAGAATGCTGCCCTCACGAAGATGAGCACGGCCCTGTCTACTTGGAGAAGCACGGTGAAGAGAATGATTGATAAAGGTGATAGTTATGACAAGATCAAGGCGAAATATCATTTGATGAGCGAAGATGAGTACAACGAGTTCAAGATCAAGTGCCAGAGCCCCGCAAGCTCCGAATCAAGTCAGTGGGGGAAAGAAATGCGGGAGTTGAACTTAGGGGAACACAAACTCGGTCCCGGCGGTTATAGAGTGGCGGAGCCTATATGGGACAAGGAGGACGCGGAGCGTGCCGAGCAAGGCCTACCGCCCCGCTTCGAGAAATACAGCGGTGACAAGCAGACCAGGAACTATGTCAGGGCCCGGTACAAGGAGGACCCGATAACAAAGGAGCTTACCACGGATCCGAAGACCAGGGCGCTTGAGCTTGTTCTGGTAAGGAATACACCCCCGCGTAATTAGCTCCATATGGCTGCACTCTAATTAATCACCAATATTTCTAAATGGCTCATGTTCCTTTCGCAGGACAATGAAAGCAGTAGCGCGGGGTCGTCTAAGAGCTCCCCTTTCGACACCCCTTTAAATAGGGCGTTGAACGTAATGAAAAGAAGGATAAGCTCGATAAGCCGACGTCACTGGTCGTGTGGCCGGCAAAGGCTTGTCCACAAAATGGGGTCATACTATACGCTGGTGTGCGGAAGGAGAAAAGGCCAGCTCGAAAAGCCGACGCGCGAGGTTGAAGCACTCAAGGCACAAGTGGCGCGGATTCGGAGCTTGTCCAAGAGCAAGTGGAACAACAGCTGGAAACGGCTCGAAGCCATGGTGCCTACGTTGATTCATGGGCGACGACGTGGATTGCGGCGGCCAAAGGGTCCTCCCCGGTTCCCGGCTTCATGGCCAAGAACTTCGCATGGCGGGCGGCGGCACCATTGGTGTCTTCGCGGCGGCGACATTGGTGTCTCCGCGGCGGCGCCATTGGTGTCTCCGCGGCGGCGCCATTGGTGTCTCCGGCGGAGGCGGTATTCGTGTCTCCGCACCGCACGGTATTGGAGCTTAATGCACCGGGTGTACGCCGGCGGCACTCGCCAAAGCGCCCCGCCGTCGATTGCACGCCGCCGTTGGCGGTGCTCGACATTAGCCGAGCTTGACGGCATCACGGTAACTAAGCCTCTCGGCCGATGACTTCATCTCCTTGCCTTTGATGGGCATCCTCGACGCCCTACACATGTTTTCGCAGGCACCGCCGACGCCTTGCACTCTTCGCACTTCGTGGGCGCCGAGTTGGTCGATGTCGCCAAGGGCAAAATCGCTCAACCGGCAACCCCATGTTCCACGGTAATCCGATGCCACCCACAATGTATAGGGTTGAAGTGGTCCGGTGCTGCCGAGGCTGCGACGAGTTGTTACCTCCAATTCGACCGGCTGGGGCCGACGAAGAAGATGAGATGACCCTCGGCACTGCATAAGCTGGCCCTCGCTATGGCGAAGAGCAGATTGGTTTGGGGCGGGGACACCACCCACGCATAAGACCGCCCGATCGTGCGGCGCCAAGCCATGGCAAGAACGCAGCAACGCCTACCGACCTGCGGACATCCCTATGGCACAGATCCGGACAGCCCTATGGCACAGATCCGGACAGCGGCGATAACGACGACGGTACATTTACCAAAGTTGACAAGTACTTTGCTAAACATGGGTACGCCGACGATTTCTGCGGGCCTCTTTCTCAAGAACCCAGCCAAGACCACCGCGATCTAGCTGGTACGGCGGAGAAATCCAATTGCAACAAGCGCCGTGCGGCGTTCGTTCTCGTGACACGCCCAGCTCCCGTCTTCACCGAGCCTCGAGATAGCTGAGGCGCGAAATATTATCAGCCCCAACACGCTGAAGAAGGCGGTGCGTGAGCAGAACTCGGTCCCATTACGGAGATCAAGAAGAAGGGCCGGAAACGAAGACTAACAAGGGCGCCGGTGCGAGCCAGCCGCACCGAAGTTCGATCCGTGCTCGGGGACGGGCCACCTTCACCTAAGGATATCTCGAGGAGGTGCATGTGGCGGGTAGGGCGATGCTACCGCCAAATATGCTGAATGTCGCAACGGTGCTATGCAGAGTGCGCATGACGGTGTTCTGATTTTGGAGAAGCGGTGTCTCGAGAGAAGGATGTGGCATACCGGTTTTCATGGCCAAGGTGCCGAGAGCAAGGGCTTTGTGGATGGCGACATCGGGGTATGATCGTCCTGCGGTTTGATGACATCTTTGCTATGTTTAACCTTCATCCGTTGCACTACACCTTCATTCGGCTGTTTTATTTGAGCATGCAGATGCGGATCATTAGAGACAATACCCGGACATCGTGATAGTCGACCCCTTCTACATGCGTGCCAAGCACTTGAGCAGCGCTGGGACCGCCAAGTTGCGAGTTCACACCTCAAGGCGCATTCGCAAACGCAGATAAGGATAACTTCCTTGTGCCTTACTTTCCGAGTAAGTCATCCCTTAACCGCCCGTAACATATGATTTCTTAGATTTCGATCGTTTTTTTTTCTAACATTCCGTGTTCGTGCGGTGACACACATTGCACACTCATCCTCTTAAGCCGAAATATTCCATGGCCACGATTTCGAACCAACCGTAACTCCATGATAGACTACACAAATGTGAAGAAAGTTCTTGATGATGTTCTCCCTGCCACGCCTAACTGGAGGCACCTTCACCAGCCCAGTTCAGAAGCACGGCAAGCACATCTTCTCACAATACGAAGTTCTCTGCGTCAAGCAGTCCGCTGTGGTCGAAGGATGCCTACTACGCCCTCCATCACATGCGGCGATCGTAAGGACCATCATCACCTTCGCTACCAGATAATCTCAAAGATTGGGCCGCGAGCTTGTCGGCAGTCCAGACGCGGACCTCGGACAAGAATTCTTTCGCATCGATCCGGAGTTTGCGGACATCATCCATCAAGATGTCCTTCATACGTCGGGCAGTTCTTCCTCGAAATCAACCGTCCAACAGTGAGATAGATGGAATGCTACAAATGCAGGGTGACAACGATCGCGATTTCATGACCATCGCGACAGACGGCGGCTTCATCCACGCCTCCGTCCGATGAGTCGAGTCGAAAGTAGTGATGTGTAGTTCTAAAACATTGATTGGTTCATGTTGTAATTAAACTTTTAATGAATTCGTATGTCTCTTTGGTTTGGACGGTTGTTCAACTTAGATGTAATCGATGCTATTTTATTAGTAGGACCATGAATCGTGCTATTAATGTCTTGCTTTTCTCTTCCGATCCTTTTGTTGCATACTTACACATTGCTTATGTATTGTCTCGTTGTTTGGCTTGTGCATAGAGATGCCGTCGTATGTCGTGTACAAGGGTAAGGTTCCCGAGTCTACGATGGTCGGGAGGAGTGTCGGAGACAGGTTCACCGCTTCAGCGGTAATAGTTACAAAGGGTACACCACTAGGGCGGAGGCCGAATCTAGATACGCCCGCTATCTAGCGGGAGAGAGGAGGAGCGTTGGAGGAACCGGATGAAGACCAGTTTGATCGCGATGATGCTCATCGTGATGACCATACTCTCTTCTATGTGATGGTAGTTTAGATGATCGATATCGACTTGTAATGTGAAGGCAAACTCGATACTCGCGGTCTTGAGACTTGTAATGTTTTATCTTTGTCCGGTCTTTTGAATCCGGAGACTAATATGATGAATTGTATTCGGAGACTAATCTTCTATTGTATTTGATGAATTTGATGTTGCTGTGTGCTGCTGTCTATATTCTATGCAATAATATATTTTGTAATCTGTGCAAAAATCAGAAAAGCAAAAAAAAACCTAATATTCATACTAATGGCGCACTACGAAGACACTAATGGCGACTTTGTGATCATCACACTAATGGCGCATGTACTTTTAATGCGCCATTAGAATGCCATAGCACATTTGTTCATATGGCCCCGGGAGGCATTCTAATGGCGATCAGTGAGCAAAGTACTAATGGCGCACCTCCAGTGCGCCATTAGAATACAAGATTCTAATGGCGCACATGTGGTGCGCCATTAGAAAGAAATTCTAATGGCGTGATGCCAGTGGCGCACCAGCCGTGCGCCATTAGAAGGCAAAACTGGTGCGCCACTAGCATGCCTTTTCCTAGTAGTGTCACTTAGTCACTCATACTACAACAAGGTTAGCTATAAGGTTGGCTATAAGTGTATTTTTTTAACTTCTCTCTATCTCTTTCTTCGTACTCCCTTCGTCCCATAATATAAGAACGCTTTTTACACTAGTGTAGTGCCAAAAACATTCTTATATTATGGGACACAGGGAGTACTAGTATTTATTGCATTTGCCAAGGAGTGACCTCTTCCAATGAAATGATGTGCTTATTAGTTTTTTTGCTAAGTTTGCTTCATTTAATTATCTATAGACTCAAAATTGTCTTTTCACCTAGGTACACGCGCTTAGCACCGTTTCTTCCTTGGGTCACCAAACTAGTCTCTCTCTCTTCTTGATTAACTTTCCACATCACACTTTATGCCTATGTGGCATGCTTAGACCCTGTAGGAGCAAGTAAGTATAATAGTGCGCTTTACATGGCATGTTTGCATATGTGGAGGAAAGAGAGGCAAGGAAAAAGTGGAGAAGTGGGCTCTCATGCAAGAGCCAACCTCTACTCCATGGTGGCGCATTGGGAGAGACACCTGTATGGAGGTGGTCAAGAATCGGGAGACTCACGCCGGTCGTAGCGCCGCAGTTAAAATGATAATGGGAAGTCAAATCACGGGGCCCCACCTGTCCAGCAGTAATTTGATGTCAAATCACACAGCCCTACGTTTGCAGCTGCCTACTCCCTCGTCTTCTCGCATCTCTGTCGAACCGACTAGGCGAAACTGCCCCGCTGCATACCGCGCAGGAAAAGCCCTGCCCTCGACTTTTAAATAGTATACAGTATACTAATTTTGTATCCTTGGATTGCGCCATGGAGCAAAGCCTCTAGAAAACAGCGGTACACATGTACGGAGTATACAGCATGCCCGTCGCGTTCGCGTCGCACCCCAGACGGTCGGTCGTTCCGGCACGCTGCTCTCCGAATGAAACGCGCGTCATATTGCGTTTGCACACACATGTGGAACCGCAACTGAGAACTGACCATAGGCACACTCCCCGGCCCCGCAAGTCGGGTGACTTAATAGAAGAGGGAGACGAGCGATAGTACTAGAGAAGTGTTGTAGTACGTTGGTGCCTAGACGATCCTTGCAAGACACGGAAGATCAGTTCGTCCATGCATGTGACTAGACTCAAGCAGACACACCTGGATTGGCTATCGTCTACATATCATGCAGGTTGTGTTGTACATGGCTGTAGTTGTGGTGAGAAATCTAAAAAAAGGTTTCTTGTCATCTCGCAAAATTAGGTTTCATGTGCTTCGGATCACTGCGAGGGTTAAACAGCAACAACTGAGTTGGGCTAGTCATTGGGGGCACATGCACGAAGACTACTCGGCTGCCATCTATGTCAAGCCGGCTATGTTAATTAGGGCATCTATCAACGGACCCCTTTTCTACGAGTTTATCTTTAATTTAAGCTTGGTTCCTCGTCTAGTGTGTCCGTCGGGATTCATGTTGTCTCCTTTGGGCAGTGAGGTTATGATTTCTTGTCATGTGGCATTTTTTGTGTTATATGTTATAATCCGGCGCTTCAGACCAAAATGATGACAACTGCGCCTCTGGGCCACGTGCATGAAGACTTCTCGACAGTCATTGACGAGGTCAAGCCAGCTCCGGTAGACAAAAGAAAACTAGTACTACTCCACTATATAGGCAGGAGCCTCTGCGCTTGCTTGCTAGTGTTGCTCTCTCCACACTGTCTCGGTCTCTCTAGATCAAAACACAACAGCGGTGGCCACACACTCTCTCTCTGCTCACCGCTGGTCACAGATCTAGTCGGATCCTCTCCGCCGGGGAAGGTGAGAAGGTGCAACGTTCACGCGGTCTTCCTCGGCGACGGCTCTTACCCACTGCCGGTGTCAAAACCGGCGGATCTCGGGTAGGGGGTCCCGAACTGTGCGTCTAGGCGGATGGTAACAGGAGACGAGGGACACGATGTTTTACCCAGGTTAGGGCCCTCTCGATGGAGGTAAAACCCTACATCCTGCTTGATTAATATTGATGATATAGGTAGTACAAGAGTGGATCTACCACGAGATCAAGGAGGCTAAACCCTAAAGCTAGCCTATGGTATGATTGTTTTCATGTATGTTGTGTCCTACGGACTAAAGCCCTCCGGTTTATATAGACACCGGAGGAGGCTTGGGTTACACAATGTCGGTTACAATGGTAGGAGATCTACATATCCGTATTGCCAAGCTTGCCTTCCACGCCAAGGAAAGTCCCATCCGGACACGGGACGGAGTCTTCAATCTTGTATCTTCGTAGTCTTGGAGTCCGCGGATGATGATAGTCCGCTGTCCGGACACCCCTAGTCCAGACTCCTCAAGAGCCTCGATCCAGCTTCAATGACGATAAGTCCGGCGCGCATAATGTTCGGCATTGCAAGGCGGGTTCCTCCCTTGAATAATCCGGAGAAGATCAAGAACACCAGATAGTGTCCGCTCGCAAAATAAATTCCACATTCCACCGTAGAGAGAATAAAATGCACACAAGTCCAATCACGACATATTATGCGGCATGGCATCACACCGCTACCAGGCTTTTACTTGAATCATTTTTATTATACCACCTCAAAGACGCTTAGCTAAGCGGTTTCTTGGCACGCCTTGTCGAAGCAGAGATCGTGTTCCCTTATTCCGGGATTCTCATCAATACGCGTGGGTAACCCAACCGCGCTCGCCGCCACGCCTCTATCGAAGGTGAATCCCGAATGGTCACGAGACGACTCTTGGTATTTTCCCCTTTATAAGAGGACCAAGGCTCGTTTCTTTTCTTCAATCTCGCATCGAATCTCCTCCTTGCTCCGGGCCCAACACCCGAGCCCCAGATTCGAGCGCCGGATTCTCAACCATGTCCGCCCGACCTCCAGAGTCGGTGGATGCCCTCCGCCACGGAGGAGGACGTGTTAAAGCTGCGGAGGCCAAGTACTGCCCCACGAGATTTCAGACAGTTGCTCGCCCAAGGGCAGGCCGTGCCTGCCTGCCGAGCCCGGTGAGTACGTTGTCTTTGTATCCCACCTCCGTCGGGGTTTAGGCTTCCCGACGGACCCCTTCGTGAGAGGGCTCATGTTCTACTACGGGCTGGATTTTCACGACTTGGCTCTGGAGTCCATCCCGCATTCATTATCGTCTGCGAAGCCTTCCTCCGCGTCACTCCCCACTCCGGCCTGTGGCTGAAGACCTTTAATGTGGAGCCGAAGATGATCGGGGGGCGTCAAGCGAAGTGCGGTGGGGCGGCCATAAACAGAAGGGCCGGTGCCCCGTGGCCCGAGGGTTCCTTCCAAGAGGAACTCGGACTGTGGCAGCAGGAGTGGTTCTATATCACTGCTCCGAAGGGCAGCAAGCAAAAGCCTCCGCCTTCATTCCGCCCGGGACCTCCACGCCGACCGATGTCGGGTCAACCAAGGGCTCAACTGGGGCCGTCCAAGACGTGCCCTCATTGCAGGCCGGATTCGAGACCTCCAGCGAGGGAGATCAATCTGGCCGTGGTGATGCGCTTTATGCTAATCAAGCGCCTTCGCCTCGCAAACGCCGCCCTTCCGCCTATGGGAGTTCAACCGAGGGACCTCGAATTCTCCAACACTTCATGGGTGCGACACCGGTGGAGATGTACAAGTTGTTCTTCGACCGCAGTAGCGTGTCCGAATTGACCGAGGACGCAGCCTAAGCTGCAATCACCCGACACTCGTAAATAGCTCGAGTCCGGACGCTCGTTTATCTCGCTTAGAGTTCGCCTCGACCTATTACTCTTCACGGGAGTGGGTAGCACGATCGGCCGATAAGGTGTCCGCTCCTCCCAGAGACCGTGACTGGAGCCCGTGATGGTCAGAATGTTGGAGGTCGCGCCCGTAGAAGGGAGCGATGGGGAAAATAGAGGAGCTATTATTTCGCCCAAAGGGGCGTCTGAAGAGGGGGGAATCAAAAACCCCTCCTTCCAGGGGGAGAAGAGGACTGCCTCCGAAGATCCGTAGGCCAAAGCCCCTAAACGGGGGAAGAGATCTTCACCGGGGGGTCTGGCGTCCGGGGAGAATCCGGATGCACAATCCTCGCTTAAGGATCAGCCCTCCAGCGAGCCGTGAGTAGGAAAAGGGGAGTCCATTAGTAAGAAAATACCTCCATTTGTGCTTCTGTGGGTAACCGAGATTTTTATCTTGCAGTTCGGATTTGCAGCCTTCTCAGATGAGTTCGTCTTCGGGGGACCTTCTTTAGGAGATGATGGAGAGCGAACGCCTCGCCTCGCTACGCCTGTCAGTAGGGCGACGAGCCTCAAGTATCGCCACAGAGGGTATCCCCGAGTCCCGAGGGGCGGAGAGTTCGGCGCCCACTAGTATCCGCCGAGAATCAAGAATCTGCTTGAGAGGGCGTCCATCTCAGAAGATCACCGTGCTTTGATGCGTATGGTGATTGGAAGGATTTCGTCCGCCGAGAGCAGATTGCATAATGCCGCTACGAGTTTGCTGGCAGGATTTGAGGTACGCGTGAATGACGCACCTTTTTTTTGACAGTTTTGCACATAAAAGTGCGCCCTGTATAGATAGTAGCCCCTGAGACTCGGTAGGTTGTCGAAAATGACAGCGTGCCGAGGATCAAAATCGCAAGTAATGAATGTCGCCGTTCCTATGCAGGTGGCGGATAGTCCGAGGGCTAACTGGACTAGTGGAGTTGCCGAGTTAATGCGGCAACTTGACGTGGTAGATGTGGACATCGCACTTGTCAACCGGCGACTTGACGAGTAGCAAGGTAAATGAGTTCTCCACAGTCGCTTTATTAAGGGGGTCAAAGCCCTCCTCTGATAAATTATATGCTGTGATACAGACGATGCTGCTGCTGTGGAGAGCCTTCGGGCCGAACTTGCTCAAGCTAAGGAGCAATCCCGAAGGAGTGACGCGGCTGCCTCAAGGGCGGCCGAGGAGTTGAAAGCCGAAAAGGCTGCACACTGCCTAAGCAGGGAAGAGATGGCCGAATTGGCCGTGAAATTAAAAGATGCTGCCGACCGCAATGAGGCTCTTGAAAAGGAGCGCTTATCGGAGCGGAAGACTGGGAAGGCCACCGCCGAGGCCAAGGATGCCCGCTCAGAATGCGGCTATGAAGGAGGAGCTGCACCAGGCGGAGATATTGTGGCTGGCAAGCCTTTTCTTTGCGCGCCGGTTTACGGATCAAAAGTATGCTTAACTTGGCCAGCTGGGGTCCGGAGGATCCGTGATATGGACTTAGCGGCAAGTGCGGCCGATGCCGCTGAGCACTTCCGAGCCGTATGATCACAAGACGGAAGAGCTATTTTGGTCTCAATTCCATAGTCCAGATCGTTCACTTCCGTTGACCGATCGGTTGGCCGAATGGGCTGAGCTGAATAGATTGTCCGGACTTTCCATGACTGACATCGTGGCTCATGTCTGGCTAGAGAGGCCCAAGGCGACGAGCTATTTTGGCTTATTGCAGCAATTTCTTGGAGCGGTGCCGCATATCAAGGAGATGAAGCGGTCGGCCTGCATCGAAGGCGCGCGGATGGCTCTTGCCCGTGTGAAGACACATTGGGCAGAGATGGATGCCACCGCTATTGCCGCCCAGGGTTCGGATGAAAGCCGGTTACCCGCCGAGCACTATTTTGGGGAAGTTATGCGTGGCGCTTGTGTAATAGAGTCGCAGTGCTCAAAAAATGTCACGTTCAAATGAACGTTTTTAGCTTGTAAAACGATGATTATGCTATAACTGCTTTTTATACTTGTGCGTCCCAAGTAGTAAAATTTCTCCTATGCGGTCGTTTACGATACATTTGTATAACCCGAAGATTGCAGTCTTGGCTTCAGCCCCCACGCACAAGGTGTGGGGTGTTCGCAAAATAGCGTTTTCACACTTAATCCGACGCCTCGGTCTGTTAAGGAGGTGGTAGCGAGCAAACGAGGAAATCCGGACTATAATGCTTTATCACTTTCACTTAGCCAGTGGAGTTCGAGGGTGGGGCTACGATATAGCCCCTTGGGGCACCGCACTTCTCTGAGTTCGGGGCGCGTGTGTGCCTGACCGGGAAACGGTCCTTCATCAAAGCGGGGAATTCTAAAGATTCCGGTAGTCGATCGAGTGGTTGACCGGTCTCGCTATATCATGACGGTCGAGCCGCTTTCATCGAGGTGCTCGCCCAAATTAACGGGACATAATCGCAGAGTTCTCCGGTGCCGCGTTAGCCGATGATACGGAACGAAGGCAGCAAAACACAGGAGCCGGGCAAATCCAACATTTGATCAAAGACATGATTCGAAGCTGATGCATATAATGCCTAACTCGAGACGCCGAACACTCCCTGAGGTGTTCTGTCTTTATAATAATGGGCGTAACAATGCCCTAAGCCCCTAGTGTCCCGATGACGGCATGGTCCTCTCGACGCGCCGATGCCAAAACGCGAGCTCCGCTTTGGTTATAGGAAGAAACCAAGGAAGAATAACAACAAGAGACAGTAAAAAGGTTTACGCAGGTCTTAATCAAAAGAATCTCGCATAACGGGTCCCTACCGCACTGCGCCTTATGTCTCCGCGCAGCCGTTATCTCGACGGTGTGCACGTTGTTCATCCAGAAAAGAGAGGAACTTTAGTTTGAAAACAACTTGTGCGAAAAAGGTATGTGTGATAGAAGAAATATAAATAAGTAAAGCGGGTTTGTATGAACTCGCGGTTGTTCAGGCGCTGCAGCCCCTTGAAGGGTGTGCAGCTAGGGAGCCCCTAGCCTCATCGATGCCGGACTCGTTTATCCGTGTCCGGGTCTTTAAGTGACTCAAGATCGAAATGATGCCACGTGGACCGGCATCTTGAGTGTAAGAGACGCAGAATGCAGTATGGCGTTGAAGCGACAAAAGCCTTTCGTCCCAAGAGTGCTTGATATCCACTTTTAAATGGGACGATATGAAAGATTAGTTTTTCGCGTCGAAAGTTGTTCGGTGATCCGAACACAACTTCTAGTAATAGGGAGCCTGTGCACTTGGCGTAAGGGCCTGGCGTCACTCCTTTGAAGGAAGTGCGTCTGTGTCGAATTTTAGTAGGGTCTATCCCCAACTTGCGGATTGTGTTTGAGTACAACAGGTTTAAGTCGCTGCCTCCGTCCATTAGGACTTTAGTAAATTGTAGTCCATCGAATATGGGATCCAATATCAGGGCAGTCCGTCCTGCGTTTCGAACGCTTCTAGAATAATCCAGGTGGTCGAAAGTGATTGGTTTTGATATCCAATCTCTATGGTCTGCTGGGTTGAACCGTGCGAGGCTCTTTTTAGAAGGTGCCACACTGTTTTTCCGTATTATCACATGAAGTGAGTTTATCGCTTTGACCTCTTGTGGGAAAGTCTTTTGTTTTCCGTGCTCTGCTGGTGGGGTTTATCGCCTTCGCTGACGCGCCGAGCCCCTTGTGTTCGGTGTTTAGTCGGCGGACTGTTTGAAAACCCAACAATCTCGATGGGTGTGGTTTGCGTGCCTTCCGGGTCTTGTGGATTTGACATATCCGACCCAAAATCTTGTTTGTTGGACAGCTCATCGCTGTCATCCTTAAGAGGTGGTGTTTTGTTGTTTGGCCATGAGCTTTTGAATCCGGCGCCGACCGCCGTGTTTTTGGGCTTTTTCTTTATTCCGGCGCTGCTCTTTTCTCGCTACCGTGATTTTCCGCTTCCATCTCTTATCTCGATGTACTTGGGTCGCTGGTGCTGCATCTTGCTAGCCAGCCTATCCTCTCCCGCATAGAAGCGGTCATGAGGTTTGCTAGCGACATTGTCCTCGGTTTCTCTTGGCCGAGGTGTCCGGCAAGCCATTCGCCTCGGACGTTGTGCTTAAAAGCTGCTAAGGCTTGGCGCTCGGACAATGACTATTTGGTTCTTTTGGTGAGGAACCTGTTCCAGAATTTGGCGCTAACTCTCCGGCTGTTGAGTTATATGACTTAAATCATCTCAGATCCGGAGGGCGGACATAAGTCCCTTGAAAATTTGCTCTAAACGTGTCCCGGAGCTCTTCCCGCTTCCCACAAGTGTTTTACGGGAGGCTTTTAAGCCAATGACGGCTGGCCCTTTGAGCTTGAGGGTAGGTATTTTATGGCGTGGAGATCATCTCCTCCGCCATGTGTATATGTAGTATATAATCTTCTATCCAGACTCCAGGGTCTGTTGTTCCATCGTAGGCCTCTATGTTTATGGGTTTAAATCCTGCTGGGAATTCACGGTCCCGCACCTCATTGGTGAAACATAGCGGGTGTGCGGCGCCCCTGTATTTGGGTGTGCCACTATCTTCGGACACTTGACGTGTTGCCTTGCTTCCAGGGGCCTTCTTCTTTGGCCCGTAGATGGAACTGGCTGGGCCATCTATCTTTCCGGGTTCATTATTCGGTTTATGTGCGGCGCCGCTTTCAGAATTTGGCCTATCATCTGGCCGTCTATCCAACCAGGCAGCCTCTTTATTTTTTGATTGTGGGGGCTTTGTGGCCTCCTCACAAATCTCGTAGCAGCTTGCGCTCGGGTAGCTCTTTGATTGGTGGCCATTGCAGATTTATCCGTGGTTTGGAGCACTTTGCTTCACCTCGCTCGAGTGTGTCCTCCGCTGTTTTGAGCTTCGCTTCCTTCTTCAAGCTTCTTGCAGTGTTGACGAAGTCTTTTCCGGTTTTACCCTCGCGGCGTGTCCGCATGAGATCGTCCGACCGTCGTTTCGCTGGGCCGGACTGATTATCGACTCGCCTTGTTCGGACGGTTGCTTATCCGCATGTTCGTCGTCCACTTGTGTGCCCTGCGGTATTGCGGGGTCATTAGGAGCGTTGTTGTTGTCGAGGCGGGACTTAGGGCGGCGTCTGCGCCGCCGTTTTGGTTGTTTGTCGACGGGGTTATCTTCTGCCGCGGCCCGCTGATCCTCGTTATCGCTCTCTTTTGGGGTATCCACCATATATACGTCATATCACGAGGTGGTCCTCCCGTGCCCTGTAGGCGCCGGTTCTTGTTCATCTCCGGCATCGTCGTCCATACCGTCGACGTCTTCAGAGTCATAGTCTAGCATGTCGGTTAGATCGTCGACAGTGGCTACAAAGTGGGTGGTTGGTGGGCGCTGAATTTCTTCGTCGTCTCAGATCTCAACCATCCCGCCATAGTCCGCCAGACTCTCCGATAACGAGAGATGCTTTAGCAATTTAGGATGTCGCCAAAGGGCGTAGTATTGAAGATGTCCGCGGCGGTGAATTCCATAACCGCGCCCAATCCAATCGATTGGTAGGGGCATGGGAGGTTCGAGTCCAGAAGGAGTCCGCACTCGGAATCACGAAGTTTTATGGGGACAAGATTAGCGCTCGCTCCATCGCCATGGAAGTTGAAGCCCCAAGGTGGTGTCCATCCACCGATCTCGATTGGGCGATCGCCCCGACTAAAGGTCAAGCGGATTCGCAGCGCCACCAAGGCACTGTTTGGCGGCAGATCTAGATCATGCCCATCGTAACAGTGCGGCGCGCATGGCTGTGGCTCGGGCCCATCGAAGATCAAGTCTCCGCGGGCGTCGGCTGTGAAGTTTAGACTTCCGAATCTGACCTGACGGCCAGGGGCGTAGCTTTCGATCTGCTCTAGATGGCCAAGCGAATTAGCCCGCAATGCGAAGCCGCCGAATACGAAGATCTGTCCGGGGAGAAAAGTCTCACCCTGGACAGCGTTGTTGGTTGAAGACGCCATCGAGCCTATCGGTGACGACATAGAGGAACTCTCAATGAAAGCACCAATGTCGGTGTCAAAGTCGGCGGATCTCGGGTAGGGGGTCCCGAACTGTGCGTCTAGGCGGATGGTAATAGGAGACGAGGGACACGATGTTTTACCTGTGTTCGCCCTCTCGATGGAGGTAAAACCCTACGCCCCGCTTGATTAATTTTGATGATATAGGTAGTACAAGAGTGGATCTACCACGAGATCAAGGAGGCTAAACCCTAAAGCTAGCCTATGGTATGATTGTTGTCATGTATGTTGTGTCCTACGGACTAAAGCCCTCCGGTTTATATAGACACCGGAGGAGGCTAGGGTTACACAGAGTCGGTTACAATGGTAGGAGATCTACATATCCGTATTGCCAAGCTTTCCTTCCACGCCAAGGAAAGTCCCATCCGGACACGGGACGGAGTCTTCAATCTTGTATCTTCGTAGTCTTGGAGTCCGGCAGATGATGATAGTCCGGCTGTCCGGACACCCCCTAGTCCAGGACTCCCTCACCCACCGCTGGCACGTCCCGATCAGCCTGCCTTGCCGTTCTCTCCCAAGCACCGCTGGCGAGGGAGGACCTCCGACCTCTTCTTCCTCGCTGCCGTAGTGTGGGCACACCTGGTCTCCCGCCGCCCACCTAGTGACATCCCGGCGACCATCAGGTATAACTTCCTTCGAAACCGGCCTTGCTCTACTTCCCGAGCTCCTGACGTCGCTGCATTTGTATCTTTTACTATTTCTCAGGCCCCCTCATAGATAGGATCGATCGGCTGTTCGAAAACCACCTAATTTGTTTATGTTTAAGAGGTAAAACTAGTTCATGCACTCGAATCTAGTATACTTGGTTCAAACAAGGAATAAAGAGGGTGGGGGTGGGGGAGGATTTGTTACCTAAATCTAGGACTTGGTCAAAAGAGGAAATAATGGGGCAAAAAGTAGCAGAGACTGACTATCCAACTAGTCTCTAGGTCTAAAAGGGAAATAAAGGGAAATGCAGTACAAACTCAATATAAACCCGATCTATTGGTTGAAAAAGGAAAGAAAGTGGGGACTGGGGGACAAGTCAACAGAGTAAGTCCAGCACTAGATTTGCTAGCCTCACATAGTAGAAGGTGGCTATATCGAACAAAAATGGGACCAACCTAGATATCATGTTCTGATGTTTGTTGCCCCGAGCCACTCTTATGTAATGCCACTGGTAAAATGTAGCAGTCGCACTGTTAAAAGTAAGGACACGTTAAACCAATGTTGTTTTCAATGTAATGCCTCCAGTAATATGAATCAATGGCACTTTTTTACATGTCCTGCTAAATTTCCTATTAAGATAAGTTGGTTCTTTTTGTTAGAAATGCAACTGTCCTGGTCCGCCTACTCTCCCGTGCCCAAAGTAATGTCGCATTTAACGGTTGTCATAGTTAATCCTAATACCCACACTAATATCTAGCAATGCCACTGCTTTAGAAATTGCTACTGTCCTTGTAGGATTGCCATTCAGATAAGGAACATGCTTCTTTTAATTTGATGCATGTTTCATCACTTGTTAGTCACCCTCCTTTCCACCTTTTTTGTGCAAACAGAGATATACATTTCATGCTCGATCTTAGTTGAACTGCACAAATGATATCCACATTATAGTTGAGCATTCCAGGAGCTTCACAACCAACCTTGATGTTGCTCAATTTTATTGCAACTAATGAAAAATAAGCTCTGTGGGTTTCGTTTTCTGATGGAAATGGAACCGGGGCTGGAGCCCTTTTCTTAAAAAATTTTTGAAGAAGAAGCTGCTAGCTCACAGGACATTGCTTCATTTTAGGTGAACTACACCAAAAGGTCCCATGAATTGAATCATCCATGTTGGTGACTGAAAGAGCCAGGTTTAGCATCCCAGTCTAAGCACCCCCGGCCTCCATCCTTGCGACGCACGGTACACCTCGTTTGCCACCTGCTCGACCCTAGTGTCACTGATCAAATGAAGTAATAATACAGTTAAATTAGAGCGAGTGTCATCTCTATCATTTCATTTCCAATGTAGATAAAGAAAGTGCTTCTCTTTGTTAATGTATGTTTCATCAACTAGTCCCATTGTTAATGTTTAAGCGTTTCTGCAAATTGGGCTGCTTAATTTTAGTTGATCTATACAAAAATAGAGATTTGAATGTCTCAAGACGCCTCCTTGTACTACCGCTGTACACTGATGTTCATCACTGGCAGAAGGTGTATCTGGGAGACTTGGGACGATGTCCAAGATGAGGCCATCAGATGAGGCGCAGGCCCATCTCGCCTCGCAGATGGCATACTATGATACTATCACAATATTTTCTTCTATTTATTTTGTGTGTTTCATCAACTAGTGCCACTATAATGTAATCACGCTTTTTCATTATCTGTGCAAACAGGGTTATTCAGCTGCATTTTGGTGGAACTGCACAAATGTACGTATGGAACCGGCATATATGCAGAGTGCGAGGTGTGCCAAGTGAAAATTACCGACACCAACCATGCTGCATGCACGCATTGGCATCCACCACCACCAGTGGGATGTGTGGTGCTCTCTGTGGACGGATCTTTCTCGGCAGGAAATCCTCTAACCAAATACTAGTAGCTTATATTGGCAGTTTTTTAGGGAGTACTCTTTTCCGAAAGAAGCACCAATCTATTTTTCTTTATTTGTACACTGTGTCACAACTTTGACCCAAAGGTCTAGAGCTATTTTAGGGTAATTGGCGTAGTACTCAGAGACTGATTGTAAGCATGAATTTCATTAGCTGTCACACTGATTGTAAGCATGAGCGGGTGGAAGATTAGGTTAGTGCGAAGCTTACCTTAAACCCTACCGCCGCCGTTGAAATGAGGCGACTGTCGAGGGAACTGTGGAGAATGGCGGGTAAGTGATGTCGCGCCATCCGGCCTCCTCTTGTGGTGGGAGAATGGATACTCCTGTGGCTCCGGCTGGCTTTGCATCCTCACGAACATCACACCATACTCGATCGATCCGTTATCCTCTGGGTGCTCGACCTTCGACCTGTACGCCCACCACCTCCGCCTGACTGTCGCCTCGGGCGACTCTGTCTGCTCCATCGCCTAGAGGAGATACTCGATGAACTTGGAGGACTACGGCGTGACTGCCGCTGAGGAGTACATGTACATCACCGCCCTCATTGCTGCCATCTCACTATTTCGCTTACATTGCACACGGCCCGCACCGTCCTCGAAATCTCCCACTCATTGTCAAACCAAGTAAGGATCTCCTTCAACCTGGCTAACTTTGCCTGGTCGCCGCCGCCGATCTGCCTGATTCGCTGCTGCAACCTCTCCATAGATGTCCTTCTGAGTGGTCCGGTGCTAGCTTTGGAAGATGGGAGGAGAGACGGTTGTCTTGCAATAGAGAAGAGGGAGAGGCGAGACGGTGGTTTTGGAATGGAAATGATGGAGAGGAGAGGAGGTGGTTTTGCAATGGAGAAGATCAGAAGAGGGAGAGGCGAGATGGTGGTTTTGGAATGGAGATGATGGAGAGGAGAGGAGGTGGTTTTGCAATGGAGAAGAGGGAGAGGAGCGTGCGGCAGCGATTTAGGATTGGACGAGAGGGCGTCAAAAGCGCTTATGATGGATCAAAATCAAAATCAATTTACCCTTCAATTAAGAAAGCGACCCCACATTAACTAGTCTCCCTTTTATTCTGGGTCATAATTGACCATGATTTTCGCACATAAAATATATGTTATACATTGTAAAAATAATATAATTTAAAAGTACATTCAGAGACGAACCAAACGATACAATTTTTTGGTGACATGCATTCACATTTTGCTTATCAAATACAATACATGGTCAAACTTTGACCCAAAATACACAAAACAACAAAAAATACTTCCAAGACCAGCGCCGCTCTTCCGCTCTTCCCCTCTTAAACCACCGCCGCTCCTCTCCTGTTCCAATCTAAATCCAGCGCCGCTCCTCTCCACTTCCATTTCAAAACCACCGCCCCTCCTCTCCTGTTCCAGTCTAAAACCAGCATCACTCCTCTCCGGTTCTAATCCAAAACCAGCGCTGCTCCTGTCCTCTTCCATTCAAACGCCGGTGAGTGAAGCTGTTGTGAAGAAGTAGATCGATGGAGGAGTACAACCGATACATGAGGATCGCAGAGGGCGACCCTGTGAAGCTAGCTAGGATGTTGGAGATACAGTCTTGGTTTGACAACAAGGACCAACTCTCGGTGACGACAACATTCAAGACCAAATATCTGCAACAGAGCGAAAAGGCGGCGATACTCCCGGAGGGAGTCGCGTCGGGGTACATAGAGCTGCTCCTCTAGGCCATGGAGCAAACAGATTCACCGAATCTGATCGTGAGGGAGTGGTTGTCACGACCGGTTTTCCGGGTATAAATTTCCAGAAAATGGCCGTTGTGCTCACCAGCCCCAGGATTACTGTTAGCTGATGAGGCACCAACTTGTTATAGAAATTCGAAGCAAAAATACAATATATGTAGTACAAGACCATTCTGGCCTGTGAGTACAACAAATGGTTTCTAGTGGTTGATGGCGGAAGCGGTTTGTGAGTCATCAGTGTCTATGGGACTCCATTTCCCACAAGAACAGCTGACCAGGTTAACTCCTATCTTCGCGAGGCTGCTACCACCACTGCTTAGGTTCCGGGGCTGTCATCGCGTCGCTCCTCTCCGTGCAAGAAATCTGGCCAAGACAATAGCCAGGACAAGCCAGTGAGTACTTTGAATGTACTCGCAAACATTATGAACACTGGGATAATATAAATGATAATCATGCGCTGAAATATTCTATGATCACATCGTCAGTCAGAAAATAAAATCTCTGATGCATGCAAGCAGGTTATTTATATGCAACATGAATAAGCAATAATCGAATGGAAATAAGATGCCGCAGTCGGGCGTCTGTGCGACACCACATAAAGGGATTATAAAGTAAATAAATAACAAGCAATGTTATTATCAAGGCCTCTCGGCGACACCTCATAAAGGGCTTATAAAGTAAATAAATAACAAGCAATGCCACACTCAAGGCCTCAAAGAACACCACATAAAGGGCTTATAAAGTAAATAAATAACAAGCAATGCCACAGTCAAGGCCTCAATGACACCACATAAAGGGCTTATAAAGTAAATAAATAACAAGCAATGTTACACAATCAAGGCCTCAAATGACACCACATAAAGGGCTTATAAAGTAAATAAATAACCAGCAATGCCACAGTCGGGCGTCTCAGCGACACCACATAAAAGGCTTATAAACTAAATAAATAACAAGCAATGCCACAGTCGGGCATCTCAGCGACACCACATAAAGGGCTTATAAAGTAGATAATCACAATGAATATCCAGGAGGTAGAACCGTCCCATGGATCCTCAATGATATAATGGGTTAGTCCATAATAAGCATAACAATAATTATCACAAGTCATCAGTCATGACCCACGTTCTGGTTTAGTAGTTTCTCCTCCGAAGACCGACACTAAGACCGACACTTGACCCAACCCAGACTGTAGTCCTTAACCATGGACACGGCTATTTGAATAGGTTTAATCTCTGCAGAGGGTGTACTCTTTACCCACGAGTAACGAATTCCTTTAGTCCATCAAGACTAATTCCGTCTACGGTCTTTTAAATGAAAACGCACCTGACTTGCACACACCAGCTTAACTTACCGGTGTCTGGAATCACCCACAACACTCGTTAAGCAAAACTCTAAGTGGGGAGGCTACAACCTCTATTAGCATGGGATCACAAAATTTATACCGCGCCCAAAACTGGGAAAGCTACCCCCTCGGCTACAACCAAAACACCAATGCCCCTTGACCGGATGACTGGCTTTAATCCATGGCCATGGTACCCTTATCCCGGCCCCTCTGAATGGTGTGTGCTAGAAAGGGGTTGACAAATTACTGAACCGTACCCTACCTGTGGCAGGGACAAGTGGTAGCACAAAACAAGTGTGGGGGTTACTGGAACAAGACTTGATCTACGGTCGACTCAGGAGGTTTATAATTTCCCTGCATGACATGTATAACAAATATATTTCAACCAACACAATCAACACTCATTATACCTTACTATGCCATACCGGACATAACCGTCCCGACGGAGACCAGCGACAAGCTCACGCCTACCCAAGGAAGAGGCTTTCCCGGATTCCTTTCCGGCATGCATGCAAGGTACATGAGGATGATTACCATCACAAGTATACTCATTTCCAACAGCAAGGAAATCACTAATAAGCATTCATGCAAGTGATCATATCACCACATAAAATAATGATTTTTTCCAAAGTAAGGTGGTGTTATAACCGCGTCAACTAACACACCAAAAATATTATGCCAGGGTTCGGGGATGCTTGCCTTCAAGTTGTGGGGAGGCAGGGTGCACTCCAAAACCTTTGAAGGCTTTCTCCTCTCTCCAAAATCCTATTTAAAATATTTTTGAATCAATATATAGTTTCAAAAACAGTACCAAAAAGTTGTCTAAATTTTTTTCAAATAAATCTTAAAATAAACTAGACTAAATTTGAGGGAGGTAGGAAAAAGAATCAATTCATTTGGAGTTTTATTTAAAAAGATATAGCCAATCAAAGATTTGGTCAAAATCTATTTTTAATAAAAACAGAAAAAGAAAATGTTTCAAACGAGATTACGCTTTCGGGCAGAGGAGGCGTACTTGAGGTTTTACGCCTCCACTTATCCAGCGTGGACCGCGCAGGGGGCCACTGACAATGGGTCCAGGGGGCCCACTAGTCATGTTTGACTAGTCTCCACCCTCCCCTCTTCCTCTGCCCGAGCAGAGGCGCGGCTCCAACGTTCGTCGCCAGCGAACGGCGGTTCCTCGCGGGGAGCTGAGGGCGGGGATGGATCCGCGGATCAGCGGCAGTCCTCCCGGTGGTCGTAGGGTCGTCGGAGGTGGAGAAAATCGCCGGCGGCAAGCTCTGCGGCGGAGGAAAGCTTCGGTGGATTTGGGGGTTCGGGCTAGGGTGATGCTCCGTCGTTGTTTGGGTTCTGGGTGGCTCGGCAAGACGATGAGGAGCCGAGTGGTGGTGATGGAAGGGTGGGGGAGGCCCTGGTGGCGCCGGGGTGAACCAGAATGAGGCGGCGGCTGTGCTGACCGGAGAGGTTGAAGACGGCCTGCTCCCCTTCAATTGGCGGCAATGGGGCACTAGGGAGACGGCGTGAGGCTAGCTCGGGGCTTCCTTATATAGCGCCTCCAAGTCGGTTCGCGGCGGCCGTGGATGAGCTCGTCGGTGGACCGCCCTACTGTGCGGTAGGGCGACGTGGCGATGGATGGCTAGCTCCAGGGGCAAACGATGAACGCTCCACTATTTAAGGAGGCGAGCTGGCGCGCTGTGGTGGTTTGGGCGGTGCTGCCCATGGCGGTGGCGGATGCGGCCATGGGCGTGCTGCCAAGCGGCTTGCTGGCTACGCTGCAGGGGACGAGGAGGCGGTCGGGGCTTCTAGCATGACGTGGCGAGAGGGAGAGGATTTGGATGAGCTCGGGGAAACTTATCCAGGGGGGTGTTGGCTCGGGCGCGAGCACGTGCAAAACGCGCGCTCTGCTCGCGCTCTGGGCGTGTACGGCACTCGTTCGACGAAATGCCAGGGCGACCCAAGTTGCTAGAAAGCTAATGCAAATCCACAGGCCTAGGTTAGATACATATAGAAGGCTACTAGACAACTTGGTTTGGGTCAAGGGAAAAGTTCACAACACAAAACCTTCAACCATGCCAAATCTGTCCATGCACACAAGGTGTTTGAGAAAATGCCAGAGGAATCTAGGAAGTACTTGGGGTGGTCAAATCTTCCAGAGTGGGGTCTCTTTAGATGAAAGAGAGGGTGGTGAGGTTATTTTGTGAAAAGCACAAACTTGCTAGTGCAAGTTTTGCAGAACTTCAATTCTAGATAGGAGGTGAATGGCATCATTTCATGAACCAAAAATGATCCAATGGGTGCATGCTCCTGGACTTAGGGGTTTATCATGGAGGACTACAAGTAGGTAAAAGAATCATGGATAAAGGAGCAACTTAAAATATAGTTGTTGTACAAATCATCAAGTTGGACCAGAATGGAAAAGAGGTTGATTCACTCAAATTTTTCAAAGGACAACACTGGGTTTTTGCAAAAAATTAGTTAACATACTCATATTGATATCCCAAAATTTTGGTGGAAGTTTTAAAGAAATATTTAAATAGGTTGTAGTGCAAAATTGCCCACTGGACCAGATTTTAAAATTTGGGATAGAGCTCAAAATATTCAATGAAAGAAATATCTTTTTGCATAAAAGTGATTTAGAAAAATCACATGACATCTCCAAATTTTGGTGGGATTTTTAAAAGATTTTATCAAATGGTTGTAGTTCAAAAAGGATCACAAACCATGGAAAATCATTTTTAAAGGAATAAAGATCAGGGAAATAATTTTATAATTAATTCCTCTGATAAAAGAAAAGTTTTATTTGAGAGGGTAAGAGAGTCCAATAAATTTGGGAAGTATTTCACTTGAGGTAAAAACTCCATGATAATAAGAAAGGAAATGTTTCAAAAATCAAAAGTGAGCCCAGAAAATAAAAGTTTTAATTTCCTAGAAAAATTTTAATTAACAAAACCAGGTTCAAATTTTGGGGTGTCACAGCAGTGGTGGGAGTATCGATCCCAGATGGAGCATCCACCAGAGATTGAAGGATCGAGCATCTACAGGGTGCCGTTTGTGAGGGTGTCCTGCCAGAGCGAGTTAGTGGAGTCTTCATCGGCCGAACCCAACTGCAAGAGGAGAAAAGCAGTTGGCCTGATGACGCTTCCCCGCCATCGTCTCCCTAGCCGTTCACATCGTCTCACGGGGCGGCTGTCTGCCGCCGAGGAATAGGAGGGTACTGCCCCCCAGCCCAATAGTCCGGCAGGTTGTGAATTGTGAGGAGGAGCTTAGGGTTGTCAGTATTTGCAGGTTGTGAATTGTGTTTTGTGTTGTGTATTTTGAGAGTACTTTCAGATATGAATGTCTTTTGAATTTCAGATTTGAAGTATTGAGCATATGAAGTATTTTATGAATTCTAGAGATCTATTTTTAGCACTTAAAAATGTAGTTTCATAGGAGTATAAAAGTGCAGACAATATGATTCTCAGAGAAAAAACTGCAAGTTTCAGTTTCAGATAAGAAACTGCAAGTTCAGTTTCAGATAAGAAACTTCAACTTTCAGAGGCAGAGCATTTATATTAACACGGCCTTTTCAAACAGGGTTAACATCATGTTGGAAGTTTTATTCATGGTCGAAAATGGAACTACCAGCCAGTTAACATCATGTTGATCAATATTCATGCATAGCACATCTTCATATGATGCAGTCAAAATGCCCACACAATGTCGAAAAAGTAAACACAGAGAAAATGAGGGACGAAGTTTTGGCAAGTGTTGGATGTGGTTTTGGGCTGCCCCGTCTAGGCTTTCATTTTTAACATGCGCAGCCCACGACCTCGGATGGGAGGTCCATAGGCCTGTTTGTATTTTCTTGAGGGCCGCCATGTATCGACCGCCTATGGACCTCCCATCCGAGGTTTTATTTTTCCTGAATATCGGCAGCCCAATTTATGTATTTTTTTGAAGAAAATGCAGAGGTCTGTTCTATTTTTCTATATAAGAATAGGAACGCCAGGTCCAACTTATGTTTCCCTTCTAACTATATTATATGTATTTAAACTATTTTATATGTTATTATATATTATTTTTATTGTCATCATATATTTAACAGATACTTACATATGTAAGAAAACAATATCCCACATCTTATTAACTTATAAAAATAATTTCTTAACAATAAAATCCTGGATTGTTTTGGCACGAAAATCCTAGTGATTGTGTACAAAAGCTTGGTAAGATTTAAGGACGAATGTAATAATATCACTTATTATTTAAATATATTTATAACAAAATGCTCAACCCCTTTTTATTTTTTGATAACATTGCTGGCCCAACCCAACATTATAATTAGAATCAGCCCAGTAAAATCGTGTATTTCGAGAAAGTGCAAATGGCCTGTAATTTTTTGGGAAATAAAATAAATGGGCCGCATGGACGCTACATAATTTGTTCACCTAGCCTAGCTAATGGCTGTAATTCAAAAAAAAGATCAAATTGACTGTAAATTCTACCGTGCAAAAAAAAGTACATTCTGAAAAAATGGGTTGAATATGTGCCACATTTTTGGAGGCTGAAATGTTGGACAATAGGTCAAAGCCAACGCAAGTCTTTGTCAATTTAGTCAACAAATGATTCTGACATGTTAGCTGTTGGATTTACATCCAACGACCTGCATCCATCTTCAATCTCTCGTCTTCTTCCTCCAACGCTGCCCGGACCACCTCCCGCCTCCTGCTGCTAGCAGCTCTGCTTAGCACGCTTTACTATGAAGCACTACTCCACCGTTGGCCAGGCCATCCCTCCACCCCTCCACACCTCATGTTCTTCTCCACCGACTACCAAACCACACCGCACTAGAACCAGTTAACCCTCGTACACCTCTCCGTCTGCGACTCTACTCCCGTGTTGTCCACCACCTTGGATGCGCTCGGCGCGGCGTGGTCAACGAAAGACACCATCGGAAGTAGACTGTGCGTGGAGAGGCTGACAGCTGGGTCCACGGCCGCACACAAGGAAATGCCTCCTTATTACGCGCAAAATAATGATTCCTCCACCTGACATCTTGGACCCACCGAAAGGGCCTCTGTATTTCGTGAAAAAAGCGTGCCCCCCGCTAACAGTCGGACCCACCGGCTATTTTCGCATGCAAGGAAGTGCCTCCTTATTACGCACAAAAAATGAATACTACCCCTGCTAGCTGGAACCCAACATAGTGGGAGGCTGACTTGTGGGCCTACCAAGTTAACGGGAATAGAGGGCTTTGTCAACTTAGTCAATATGAACAATTCTAGCTCCTGTTATTGTATGATGTTCATGCAACGGTCGTAGTGCTTCTTCAACCTCTCGTCTTCTTGCTCCAGCCGCCCAAACCAGCACCAGTCGTGCCGCGTGCTCCTGCCTCCCGTGGCCGGCTGTGATGCGGCGGAGGCCTCACCACCCCTACTACTCCTCCATCGCCAGGCCATCCTCTACTCACCCACACCCTCGTTATTCTGCGGTGACAAGAGCCTCACACCGCAGCCAACCAATGAACCTCATATTGCTCTTCGTGGGCATCCACCGCGCCTTCCCTGCCCGTGTTGTCCCCTTCCTAGGCCTCCCCGTCGTCCACCGCTGTGGTGCTCTCGGTGCAGCGTGGTCAATGTGGTCAATGGCCGAATTCCATCAGAAGAGTACTGTACGTGGAGAGGCTGACAGCTGGGTCCACGACAGCCGCAAGGAAGTGCCTCCTTATTAAGGGGAAAAATGATTCCTCCACCTGACAGCAGGGACCCACCGGACGGGCCACTGTAATTTGTGAAAAAAAGTTTCCCCCTGACTACTGGGACCTACCAGCTACATCTTCGCACGAAAGGAAGTGCGTCCATATTACGGGCAAAAACAAATGATTCGCCCCCTAACTGCTGGGACCCACCAGCTACATCTTCGCACGCAAGGAAGTGCGTCTGAAAAAAAACGATTCACCCCCTGACTGCTGGGACCCACCAGCTACATCTTCGCACGCAAGGTATTGCCTGATAGTCAGGACCCACCTAGTCGAAGCGTACGTAGCGTTGTCATTCTGGTCGCGAACGTGTAGAGGCGCGCACGTAGCATGTACACGTACGTACAATGGCCAGGGTACAAGAAAGAAAATACGGCCACGTACATACATACAGGCGGGGTCACGAATGCCTACTCACGCATACGTATGGCCAGGGCTCGTGTACATGGCTGGGTCGGAGCGGAGAAACAGCATCGACGTCGTGTTCATGGGGAGGCAACGGAATGCGTTGTGTTCATCGGGAGGCAACAGAATGCGTCATGTTCATCGGGAGGCAACGAAACGCGTGGGAGCCAATCGGCTGGGTCAGAACAGGCGATGTAAACGAGGCCTAGCGTACCGTAGAACGGAGGAAACAGCCTTGTGTTCGACCGGCCACGTTCGAAACGGGATCCTGTTCATCGGGAGGGGTCTGGCATATCGCAAAACGGAGGAAACGGACCTCCTACGGTCGAAGCGGGGGTCCTGTTGATCGGGAGGAGTGTGGTGTACCCCAAAACGGACGAAACGGACTTGTGTTGGAGCGCTACGGTCAAAACGGGGGTCCTGTTCATCGGGAGGGGTGTGGCGTACCGCAAAACGGGACTCCACGAGATACTGTTCATCTCCACCGTCGACCTCCTCCAGCCTCCACGGGCAACCGTCGACCTCCTCCAGCCTCCACAGGCTCATGTTCATCCAGCCTCCACCACACGCTACTCCATCGGCTACTGTTCAACCACCCCTCCACGGGCACCCCTCCACCGTCTACTGTTCATCTAGCCCTCCACGGGGTCATCCTATTCAACCAGAGGCAACGCCACGGGGTCCTGCATCCACCCCCACGACAGACTGTTCATCCAAACCCCCCGCAATGCTCACTGTTCATCCAGAGAGGCAGCATCGATCGGCTTCAGTTAGCAACAGTAGCGAAGGAATCGCCGATCGGGTTCAGTTAACAGCCATCGATCGATCGCTCGGGTTCAGTAACGAGTAGCCTGCAGTGCAATCGCTCGGGTTTAGTTGGAGGCCAACGCCTCGCTCGGGTTCAGTTAGAGCCAACGCCTCACACACGCGCGCGTACGTGTACGAGAGAAACGCGCATCGCTCGACCCCCGACCGCCCATCGTAACCAGGAACTCCCCAAAATTTTCCTCGCCCTCGCTTCTACCATGGTTTTTTCCGTCATGGACGGCCCAAAGAATGTCATGCAGCTGCGTCTCCGGCCCGCCCAGGATGAAAAGCCCATTTTCTGTCATGATTTTTTGTCATAGAAGTAGGAGCCCACCACATCTATGATGATACCGGGTTTTGTCACAATTATCGTCGTAGAAGTGCCATATGTATGATAGAAAAAAGTTTTGTTCGGCCCAAAATGTCACGGATGTGTCTTTTTCTGTAGTGTTAGTGGCTGTGGGTGGGCGGAATTAAAGGGGTGGGTGTGTTAGACAGAGAGAGCGTGTGTGTTTCTGTGTGAGAGACTTGTAGGACGGGGTAGAAAGACGAAGTTAACCTTGACGGAGGGAGAGAAATACATGAAGTGCGCGTGTGTGATTCCGATGCCCACAGGGAAATGAGATATGTATGCGTGTGAGAGAGATTGCACAATTCATTCACGTATCACTATCAAGCGATCGTGGACGTGCATCGCTTGAACATAAATCAATATCTACTTCATATCATGGCCAAAGGTACAATATCGATTCAACGCTATAAAGATTGGACACTCACATATCACATTTTTTCTATTTAAATAAACCTTTTGAGTTGTGCATGCCATAGTTACAGTGATGTTTCTTCAAGCAACCAATGTAGCTATCATGTACATGCACCATTGTTACTCTTGCATTCAAATTCATTAGTCTTGGGTGATTTAAGTTTCTATTTTGAAGTAATATATGTAATATTCATATATGAATTCAACGGGTACGCAATTTATGAAATGGAGGCTATGTAATCGTATGAGGTAACACTTTTAAGTAGCGGACTACAATATCCATTTATTTTTGTGCGCCTCTACACTAACATGTCAATGCATTATGTTTAAAGTAAATAACCAATGGCACTAAATTATCTATTTACACGAGAAATACATAGGCTGAGCGTTTGATCCCTTCTTTGTGAGCGCCACTACACCCGTACGATTAGCCGCGCCCGTGTGAACATCCAAGTTATCGGCGCATCATCCCGAGTTATTGTCTTTTTTTCTGGTGTGGACTTCACAACAGTTATTAACTGCTGATGCCTGCCCCATGTACACAGTCTAGCATGACTTCTTGCTAGCACGGTCCAAAATTAGTTGAAACTGGATACAAACGATCCCGCAGGCGGCAAAATCTCCCGCCTCCTTCTAAAATTTCCGCCACCTTAGTCTTTAGCATGCGAAAATTCCCCTTTTGTCCTCGGTGCACGGAGACCAATAGTTACAATACAGCCCTCATCTACATAATAGGTTGGGGCTGCTTTGGTAACTTCCGGTTCCAACCACTACACGGCACCCCCATTTCCTCTCCCCCTCCCGCAAAAACGACTAACTCCACAACACCAGAGCATCTTACATCACGCCGTGCGTACTTCATCGGCCTTTCTCCCCTCCCCTCTCGAAACCCTAGACTGCTCATCCACCGGCGTATCATAGCCCATTCACTGCGAGCGACATCCACCTCACTGGATCTGCTTCTGCGGCCGCATCTACCCCTCCCACTTCCCCTAGAAACAAGTAGACTGCTCATCCACCACTGTACCACAGCCCATTCAGTGCCGGCCTTGTCCACGGCACCGATCTGCTTCGCGTAGTCTCGCTAATCGCCGCAAGATCCGCAGCGGCTCATTCGTACTACCCACCGGAGAAGCTTCGTCCACACGCCACGGAGCCGCCCCACCGACGCCCCCATCGACGGCCTCTGATCCTCTTCGCCGACACCTTCCTCAACCCTACCGGAGCCGCTTTGCCGACACCATCGTCAACCCTACTGGAGTAGCTTCGCCTATACCATTCTCAACCCTACCGGGGCCACTTTGCCAACTCACAAGTCCACGGCCTCAGATCCGCTTCCTCGCACCCTAATCCAACCTACCTGTCGTGGAATTGTCACGTCAGATGTCCTAGTGAAAGGACTTAGTCGCGGAGCCATCGCAACTAGATAGCTTAAAGGGGTTAATCGGGACAAAGGACACGGGGTGTATACTGGTTTGGCCCCTTACGGTGAAGGTAAAAGCCTCCGATCCAGTTTTGAGTGGGATTGGTTATGTCTCAATTACCAGGGAGCGAATCCGCTTGACCTAGTTCTCGATCTAATGTTACCTACCCTGAACCACCGCCGGGTCGCCCCTTTATATACAGAGGTCGACGTCCAGTGGCTCACAGAGTCCCGGTTGGCTCATAAACAGTGTCCGGCTTGGTCTCTAACTATTCATTCCTTATAATATAAGTTACATACTGCTACCTCTTAAGCACTGCGTTGGTTTTCCTTGAAGAGGAAAGGGTGATGCAGCAAACTAGCGTAAGTATTTCCCTTAGTTTTGGAGAACCAAGGTATCAATCCAGTAGGAGGCTCCTCAAAAGTCCCACGCACCTACACAAACAAACAAGAACCTCGCAACCAACGCAATAAAGGGGTTGTCAATCCCTTCACGGTAATTTGTGAAAGTGAGTCTAATAGAGATAATATGATAAGATAAATATTTTTGGTATCTTTATGATATAGATTGGAAAAGTAAAGATGCAAATAAAAGTAGACGGAAAACTTATATGATAAAACATAGACCCAGGGGCCGTAGGTTTCACTAGTGGCTTCTCTCAAGATAGCATAAGTATTACGGTGGGTGAACAAATTACTGTCGAGCAATAGATAGAAAAGTGCATAGTTATGAGAATATCTAGACATGATCATGTATATAGGCATGACGTCCGTGACAAGTAGATTGAAACAATTCTGCTCTACTACTATTACTCCACATATTGACCGACTCCTGCCTGCATCTAGAGTATTAAGTTCATGAAGAACAGAGTAACGCATTAAGAAAGATGACATGATGTAGAGGGATAAACTCATGCAATATGACATAAACCCCATCTTTTTATCCTCGATGGCAACAATACAATACGTGCCTTGCAGCCCCTGCTGTCACTACGAAAGGACACCGCAAGATTGATCCCAAAGCTAAGCACTTCTCCCATTGCAAGAAAGATCAATCTAGTAGGCCAAACAAACTGATAATTCGAAGAGACTTGCAAAGATAACAAATCATACATAAAAGAATTCAGAGGAGATTCAAATATTTCTCATAGATAAACTTGATCATGAACCCACAATTCATCGAATCTCGACAAACACACCGCAAAAAGAGTTACATCGAATAGATCTCCAAGAGGATCGAGGAGAACTTTGTATTAAGATTCAAAGAGAGAGAAGAAGCCATCTAGCTAATAACTATGGATCCAAAGGTCTATGGTAAACTACTCACAACTCATCGGAGAGACCTTGGAGATGATTTAGAGGCCCTCCATTGTTGATTCCCCCTCCGGCGGAGCGCCGACGAAGGCTCCAAGATGGTATCTCGCGGATACAGAAGGTTGCGGTGGTGGAATTAGGTTTTCTTGGTGCTCCCCAATGTTTTCAGGGTACGGGAGTATATATAGGCGAAGGAAGTACGTCGGTGGAGCAACGAGGGGCCCACGAGGGTGGGGGCGCGCCCACCCCCAAGGGGCGCGCTGGGCACCCTCGTGGCTGCCTCATTTGTTGCTTGATGTCCAATCCAAGTCCCCTGGATTGCGTTGTTACAAAAAGATCGCCCCGAAGGTTTCATTCCGTTTGGACTCCGTTTGATATTCCTTTTCTTCGAAATACTAAAACAGGCAAAAAACCAGCAATTCGGGTTGGGCCTCCGGTTAGTAAGTTAGTCCCAAAAATGATATAGAAGTGTAAAGTAAAGCCCATAAACATCCAAAATGGGTAATATAATAGCATGGAACAATCAAAAATTGTGGATACGTTGGAGACATATCAAGCATCCCCAAGGTTAATTCCTGCTCGTCCTCAAGTAGGTAAATGATAATAACAGAATTTTTGATGTGGAATGCTACCTAGCATAATCCTTAATGTAATTTTCATTATTGTGGCATGAATGTTCAGATCCCAATGATTCAAAATAAAAGTTCATATTGACATAAGAAGTAGTAATACTTCAAGCATACTAACAAAGCAATCATGTCTTCTCAAAATAGCATGGCTAAAGAAAGTTTATCCCTACAAATCATATAGTTCGGTCATGCTCCATTTTCGTCACACAAAAATGCTCTCATCTTGCACACCACCGATGACAAGCCAAGCAATTGTTTCATACTTTAGCAATCTCAAACTTTTTTCAACTTTCACGCAATACATGAGCGTGAGCCATGGATATAGCACTATGGGTGGTATAGAATATGATGATGGAGGTTGTGTGGAGAAGACAAAAAGGAAGAAAGTCTCATGTTAACGAGGCTAATCAACGGGCTATGGAGGTGCCCATCAATTGATGTCAACTAGAGCTATAAATCTATGAAAGCTCAACAAAAGAAACTAGTGGGTGTGCATCCAAGTTGCTTGCTCACAAAGACCTAGGGCATTTTGAGGAAACCCATCGCTGGAATATACAAGCCAAGTTCTATAACGAAAAATTCCCACTAGTATATGAAAGTGACAACAAAAGAGACTCTCTATATGAAGAACATGGTACTACTTTGAAGCACAAGTGTGGAAAAGGATAGTAGCATTGTCCCCCCTTTTTTGGGCCTTTTTTGGCCTTTTTGGCCTTTCTTTTTTTATTTGGCCTTCCGCTTTTTTTAAGGGACAATGCTCTAATAATGATGATCACCACACTTCTATTTATTTACAACTCATGAGTTACAACTCAAAACTAGAACAAGATATGACTCTATATGAATGCCTCCGGTGGTGTACCGGGATGGGCAATGAATCAAGAGTGAAATGTATGAAAAATTATGAAGGTGGCTTTGCCACAACACAATGTCAACTACATGATCATGCAAGGCAATATGATAATGACGATGTGTGTCATGATGAATGGAACGGTGGAAAGTTGCATGGCAATATATCTCAGAATGGCTATGGAAATGCCATAGTAGGTAGGTATGGTGGCTGTTTTGAGGAAGATATAAGGAGGTTTATGTGTGATAGAGCGTATCGTATCACGGGGTTTGGATGCACTCGCGAAGTTTGCACCAACTCTCAAGGTGAGAAAGGGCAATGCACGGTACCGAAGAGGCTAGCAATGATGGAAAGGTAATAGTGCGCATAATCCATGGACTCACATTAGTCATAAAGAACTCATATACTTATTGCAAAAACCTATAAGTCATCAAAAACCAAGCACTACATGCATGCTCCTAGGGGGGTAGATTGGTAGGAAAAGACCATCGCTCGTCCCCGACCGCCACTCATAAGGATAACAATCTAAGAACACCTCATGTTTCAAATTTTTTACACAACGGTTACCATACGTGCATGCTACGGGACTTGCCAACTTCAACACAAGTATTCTTTAAATTCACAATTACCCAACTAGCATGACTCTAATATCACCACATCCATATTTCAAAACAATTATCCAGTATCAAATTGATCATAGCATCCAATTCACTTCCTATGATAGTTTTTATTATACCCAACTTGGATGCCCATCATTCTAGGACCAATTTTATAACCATAGCAAATACCATGTTGTTCTAAAAGACTCTCAAAATAATATAAGTGAAGCATGAGAGATCAACAATTTCTACAAAATTAAACCACCGTCGTGCTCTAAAAGATATAAGTGAAGTACTAGAGCAAAATTTATCTAGCTCAAAAGATATAAGTGAAGCACATAGAGTATTCAAATAAATTCCAAATTATGTGGGTTTCTCCCAAAAGGTGTGTATAGAAAGAATGATTGTGGTATTCTAAAAAGCAAAGACTCATATCATACAAGACTCTCCAAGCAAAACACATATCATGTGGCGAATAAAAATATAGCTCCAAGTAAAGTTACCGATAGACGAAGACGAAAGAGGGGATGCCATCCGAGGCATCCCCAAGCTTAGGCTTTTGGTTATCGTTTAATATCTTGGGGTTCCATGGGAATCCCCAAGCTTAGGCTATTGCCACTTCTTATTCCATAGTCCACCAAATCTTTACCCAAAACTTGAAAACTTCACAACACAAAACTCAACAGGAAATCTGATATGCTCCGTTAGTGCAAGAAAGAAAAACCACCACATAAGGTACTGTAATGAACTCATTCTTTATTTATATTGGTGTTAAACCTACTGTATTCCAATTCTCTATGGTACATACCCCCCGATACAAGCCATAGATGCATCAAAAGAAGCAAACAACACACATAAAACAGAATCTGTAAAAAACAGAACAGTCTGTAGCAATCTCTAAATTTAGAATACTTCTGGAATTCTAAAAATCCTACCGAAATAGGAAGTCCTGGGAAATTTCTCTATTGATCTACAGAAAAAATAATAAACACAAAATCACGTTTCTGTGATTTACTAAAATTATTTTCGTGCGTGCAAAAGTTTCTGTTTTTCAGTAGAATCTTATATTTACTAATTGGAGGCACCATACGAGTCGCCACGTTAATCCTAGAAGTTAAGAAAATTTGTCCACACGATTAAAAAGTATTTTATTAATAGCCATTGGATGAGGCGTGAGATGTGCTCATGATCCACGTACAAGAGTCCTGCTCTCACACGTAATGAACAAGGAGTCCGCCTATCTCCTCCACGCTTCCTTTTCAAGGAAAAAAGAAAAGAAACATGTTGCATCTGTCCACAAAAAGATTCTAATAGGAAGTTTCTCCAAACCATAGCGCCGATGTATCCTCTCATCCTCACGCCCTCACCTACCGCCTAGCGCCATGTTCCTCCTGTTGGCGGTATTTCTTGCAGAATTTACCTCTGATTCAGCTGCCACGTCAGCAATCCCTGCCGACGTTCTTCCCTTGTGTGATTCCATCAGCAGCGCCCCATCTATCTCCCTCCAAGATGCTAAGTTGCTTTGTTGCCTGATTCCATCAGCACCGCCTGCCTATGGATCTGCCCTCCAGATGATTCAATCACAAGTTGCAAGATACTCCGGCCGGCGAGATGATGTCAGGAATCAGCCGATGGTTAGTCCATGTACGTAAGAGAAATTATTACTTTTTCTTTGATCAGAAGCCTCATTCCCTCAATTTGTTTGGATATAATCTGATCATATATTTTCATACGCTTCATAGTTCAAACAATTTGTTTTTCTGAAATTTTGAGAGACATAAAGACCTACTAGAACACAAGGCTTAAAAAATATTCGGCAAACAGCCACATAAGGACCCGTGGTACCAGCAGTCTGCACACCAGCCAGCGAATATCGGGCATATGGAAGAAGCCAGCTGTGGCACTGCGAAAAACAATTATGTTGCTGCTGATGCTCACAATCGGGGCTAGAAGAGCAATGGTCGTGGTGGCCAGTACTTCGATGCCACGCTCAGTGTGGGCAGGGAATTGTACCGGGAACGGAAAACAAGCCGATGAGTTCGTCCGGGAATACGCGTCTCTCCACTGCATTTGTGGTTCCTATCTTGACAAGCAGGCTCAGCTGCAACGTCTCTTTTGTTGCAAATAGAGGTATTGGAGTCCAGGTATTTTATCTCTAAATAGGAGGGAAATCTTGTTCTTCTAATAATAAATTGACTAATAATGGCTGCCTGGAGAAGCATAGAAGTAGACAAGGATCTCACGAGGTCTACGTGAATCTGTATGCAAACATAATTAGTTTAAGCACCATTATAAGTATTATGCGTATATTTCCAGCATATAATGTGAAACTGACGTCATTTTTACTCCAACCAAAGTGCATATTTGTTTTGGAGTTTACATGCAGGCATGCATAACATGTGTAGCGCTTCTAATTTTGGGAGCAAATGCAAAGGACAGTTTTCTTATATTTAAAGTTTCAGTCTGACTCCATTCTCTCTTGATTTCATGGTAGTAAGTAATGTATTATTTAATTGTTCGGTAATTAATGTGATTGTAGCGCAGTTCTGACATGATGTTCACCAATGTTTCTTCTCAATTGGTAATTTCAAGGAGCCTTTAAGTTTCTATAGTTTGCGCTCCAAAAAATCTGTGTTACAGATGGTCTATCTTTTTTATTACATAAATCTTATTTCTACGGGTGCCATTTTACCAGTGTTTGCATTTTTTCTTACGCCATCGATGCTCCAAAGTATTGCACACAGTTATGTGTACATTCTATGGGTAAGAAGAACAAACAAAGATTCCATGGTCATCAGTACGTGTGCGACTTATACTGCTGGAAGTGTTTCAATGTGTAAGACATTCCTAGAAGTACTATTTATTCACTGTATTTTTGTAGGCTTACTATCAGCTCAGTTCGTCGTCCCAAATTTTGTTCATAACTATGTTGGCAAAATCTGAAACCACATATTCCTTAATTAATTTTGTCTTTAAGTTTGTTGTCATCTTTTTTTCCAGCTTACACTATATACCAACTATTGCTTAGATTTCACATGCAAGTTTACATACCACTTAAAATTGTGTGGCACTACAAATTTCTGGAGCAATCCATGCGATTGCTTCTTTAAATTAAATTTCAGTATGACCTCACCGTATTTATTTGACTTAAGAATTAGTTGTGTGTTCTCTGATGTATAGTGACCGGTAACGTGCTGTCATCATGCTTGCAAATGATTCCCTCCTTATTACTTACTCCAACAGTTTTATTTTCCATAGTTTACACCTCTGAATGATCATCTTACAGATCGTACGTCTTCATTAGATGAATTTCATTTATTTGGTCCTGTTTCCTGTTTTACATTTTATTTCAGTCACCGGTGCGCTAGAACTAGAAATACCATGTATTCATTGTCTATTTTGTAGGCTTACTCTCATCTTTGTTCCTCACCAAGGAGTTTGCTGATGACTAATAAGTTTGCAAAACATAAATCCTCTGAAACCATGTATGATATTTAAATATGCAGCTTAGTTGAGCATGAGATTTCTAAATTTCATATTTCCCTTGCATCTCAATACGACCTTTGCAGGCTAGGAGATTTTCAAAGGCTTGCATTTCCCATGCCATTTTATACTTTTGGTTTAGATTCCTGTTATATATACGTTGCACATATCCTTTGTACAATTGTGAGATTGGATTTAAAGAGCACGAGCTAAGGAATTTACGATGGTCTAGATAAATGATTAAGTTCATTTATCATTTGTGTATATGGTCCTCTAAATAATTGTTGAATCTGAGCACACATTATGTGTACTGGCATGCATTTAACCCAAATGGACAAAAACTATGAATTTACATTTATAAATATGATTGCTGATGTTCCTATGTGATTACTTTCACAATAGGAAATTGCTCTTATATATTGTAGGTTCTTGATACATTTGAGTGAAAACAAGGGAAAAAACATTTGAAATTATGATGGACATTGGGTGCAATTAGGTTCCTTCCAAGTTATTTGTCAAGTCAAAAGTTCTTTTGCAAGTCGTAACCTTTCAATGTCATTTGGCTTTGAAGGAACACTGACCACTTTGTTGCACATACCCTATTGCTTTACCTATTTAATGTGAAACATGCTTATATATATATATATATTGCTTTTTTGTTTTTCAGTTTGTCTGGATGTTGTTACAAAATCAAATACATCCATTTTGACAAATTCAATCCCGTGGAGTGGCACGGGTTGATGACTAGTCAAATTAATTATCACCGCAGGTTATCCTATAGGTTCTTCTTGGCACAAACACTAATTAAAACATGTAAACACATCTAAACAGTAACTAAATGAAATATTTATTACTAAACAGAAGCAAAAAGTAAGAAAAAAATAAAATTGGGTTGCCTCCCAACTAGCGCTATTGTTTAACGCCCCTAGCTAGGCATAAAAGCGAGGATAGATCTAAGTAGTGCCATCTTTGGCATTTAATTCTTCAATAGAGCATTTACAGTCCTTAGGAGTTTCTTTCTTAACGATCAAACCCCTAGGCAAGAAATCAAGAAATTCATTCGAAGCAAAAGGTTCATTTATGATAGAGAGAAAATTGGGCTAAACACTTATTGATTTCAGATCCGCATTTTCCTTACTAGAAGATTCACCCTTATTTTTAGGAACATAAATTAATTTGTCAATTTTAGTAGGCGGAGTGGGAGTATCTTTCACGGATGAAAAGGCAGCCCCTAAGTTGGTAGTAATATCCTCAAGTTTACCGATTCTTGATGAATTTTGATCTATTCTTTCGTTAACTATAGGTTCTTTATCCTTAAAACTTTTCAAAGTAGCTCCAACCTTAGATCTAAATTGGGTGATTTGATTGTGGATCTTTTTATCCAAAATTTCAATTAACTAAACAGCGGCAACTTTATTTTCAATAATTTCAGACCATTGCATCACATGTTCTAGAGTTAAGATAGTTCCATTAACCAAAAGAGGTGGTGGACCAAACAGATCTAACATAGCGTTATAAGCATCAAAAGTGTGGCTGCCCAAGAAATTCCCTCCGGTTATGGCATCAAGAATACTTCTATACCAAGGAGTAATGCCTACATAAAAATTGCAAAGAAGAACGGAAGTAGATTGCTTCCTTGTAGATCTATTTTGTGCATTGCAAATTCTATGCCAAGCATCTTTTAAATTTTCTCCCTCCCTTTGTTTAAAATTGAGAACTTCATGATCGGGAGTATTAACAATAATAGGAGGACTGGCCATAACGACAAAATAAACTATCTAACACACGAGCACACAAATATACAAGCGAGAGAGAAAAGAGCTTGGGAAAGAGAGGGCGAATAAAACAGCAAGGGTGAAGTGGGGGAGAGGAAAACAAGCGGCGAATGGCAAATAATGTAATGCAAGGGAGATGAGTTTGTGATGGGTACTTGGTATGTCTTGACTTGAGCGAAGACTTCCCCGGCAACGGCGCCAGAAATCCTTCTTGCTACCTCTTGAGCACTGTGTTGGTTTTCCTTGAAGAGGAAAGGGCAATGCAGCAAAGTAGCATAAGTATTTCCCTCAGTTTTTGAGAACCAAGGTATCAATCCAGTAGGAGGGTACTCAAAAGTCCCACGCACCTACACAAACAAACAAGAACCTCGCAACCAACGCAATAAAGAGGTTGTCAATCCCTTCACGGTAATTTGCAAAAGTGAGATCTGATAGAGATAAAATGATAAGATAAAATATTTTTGGTATTTTTATGATATAGATTGGAAAAGTAAAGATGCAAATAAAAGTAGATGGAATACTTATATGATAAAAGATAGACCCGGGGGCCGTAGGTTTCAGTAGTGGCTTCTCTCAAGATAGCATAAGTATTACGGTGGGTGAACAAATTACTGTCGAGCAATTGATAGAAAAGTGCATAGTTATGAGAATATCTAGGCATGATCATGTATATAGGCATCATGTCCGTGACAAGTAGATCAAAACCATTCTGCATCTACTACTATTACTCCACACATCGACCGACTCCTGCCTACATCTAGAGTATTAAGTTCATGAAGAACAGAGTAACACATTAAGAAAGATGACATGATGTAGAGGGATAAACTCATGCAATATGACATAAACCCCATCTTTTTATCCTCGATGACAACAATACAATACGTGCCTTGTTGCCCCTGCTGTCACTGGGAAAGGACACCGCAAGATTGAACCCAAAGCTAAGCACTTCTCCCATTGCAAGAAAGATCAATCTAGTAGGCCAAACGAAACTGATAATTCGAAGAGACTTGCAAAGATAACAAATCATACATAAAAGAATTCAGAGGAGATTCAAATATTTCTCATAGATAAACCTGATCATAAACCCACAATTCATCGGATCTCGACATACACACCGCAAAAAGAGTTACATCGAATAGATCTCCAAGAAGATCGAGGAGAACTTTGTATTGAGATTCAAAGAGAGAGAAGAAGCCATCTAGCTAATAATTATGGACCCGAAGGTCTGTGGTAAACTACACACAACTCATCGGAGAGGCCTTGGAGATGATGTAGAGGCCCTCCATGGTCGATTCCCCCTCCAGCGGAGCGCCGACGAAGGCTCCAAGGTGGGATCTCGCGGATACATAAGGTTGCGAAGGTGGAATTAGGTTTTTGTAAGTGCATCTAGTGCCCCTTAGTGATTTTGGTGTATTGAAGACTTATAGGTTAAGTAACTGATGCGTTTGTGAGTGTACACAGGTCTATAAGTCTATGAGGAGTTTGATATTTACAGAGAAAGTCGACCCCTAAAAATGAAGTTTTTCGACTGAACACTTTGACATTCTGAAGACTTTGAAATTGAAGAATTTGGTGTGATCGTGAAGACTTGGTATTCACTCGAGGAACGTGAAGCGTGAAGACTTTTGTTTTCGTAGTTTCATTTTCTCTTTCTTGAGTCATAGGAAACACCGTACTGTTAAAGGGGGTCGAGGAAATACTAAGGAAAAATTTCCATGTGATGCTCAACTCAAAATCCTACACCTACCTATCCCTTCGAGTGAAGCCATTGAAAATCTCATACGTTCAGTCAAGTTCTTCAAAGGATGAGACGCAGTTCTTCCGTCACCGATGACTTTGTTTCGACCGAGGAGTTAGGAATTCGCCATGCGAATTACCTACACAAAGTGAGGAACATGATAGCCCCGAGGAATTTGAGAGCCAAATTTCCGATCGTGTCGTTGTCTTGCGCCAGCTGTCCCAAAATATCCTATCCACCTAACGGTCATATCATTGAAGGGCATTTATGTCTTATCATGTCGGGCTGCTCCCTAGGCTATAAATAGCCGCCCCCTACAACCACTAGTTTGTTGGATGCTCCGAGAAAACTTGACACTTGTCATTTGAGAGCAAACCATCCTCCGAGGACTTTGAGTGAAAATCATCAAGCGAGGAAAATCCAAAACCAAACCCCCACAAACCCAAAGTCATTGAGCATCACTGAAGAGATTGATCCCGCGTGGATCCGACGCTTGTTACCTTTGAAGACTGTGCTTCTTCTAGACGGTTAGGCGTCAAGGTCTAGGGCATCCAAGAGGAATTGTGGATTGCCGAGTGACCAAGTCTGTGAAGGTTTGGAAGTCACCTGAAGACTTACCACGAGTGATTGGACGAGACCTGCGTGGTCTTAGTTCAAGGAGAATACGGTGAGGACTGGGTGTCCTGAGTTGCGGCTCGAGATCGGGTGTCCGGACTGCGTGTCCTCGAGTTTAAATACTCACCGCTCCAACCAGACGTAGAACTAAGATAGCAGTTGGAACTGGTTTACCAAATCATTGTCTTCACCAACTAATCGCTTCTATTTCCTCAACTCTTTCATTTCCTCATTATTGTGTTGAATGTTGTTCATATCTGTGTTGAAGACTTTGATCAAGACTTTCACAAATTCCTCGCTCAATTTCTTCACCGTCTGTCTTCATCTTGTTATCCAAAGGTTTACGCTTTCTCTACTCGTGCTAGTCTTCATTTCATCATGATGACTATGTTTGTATCCCGTTATGTTTACTCGAGTACTTATTCCACAGTAAGTAGTTCTTCGCTAAGGAATTTCTCACCGCAAATTCCTCGCTGAAGAATTCATAAAATTGCCTATTCACCCCCTCTAGTCGATATAACGCACTTTCAATTGGTATCAGAGCAAGGTACTCCCTTGTTCTGTGTGATTTTGGTTTAACCGCCTGGAGTTTTAGTTATGTCGACCGCAGGTATGAAGAAAGTCACATGCCCTATCTTTGATGGTCATGATTATCCCAAGTGGAAGGCCATGATGAGGAAGCGCCTCATGGCTAGGAACAGTGAGCTGTGGACCGTCACTGAGATTGGTCTTACTGATCAATGCAAGATGGCGGATGCTGATGATATTCGCAAGTACACTCGACTTGACATCATAGCGAAGGATATCATCTGCTCCTGCCTATCCAGAGATCAATTTGGGCGCATTATGCATCTTGACAATTCGAATCTTATCTGGGACCGAATCTCTGATGTCTATGAAGGTCATCGAACTCGTCATGATCCCTTGTTTGAGGACTTCAAGGAATCTCTCAAAACGATGACTTTCGAGCCAGAATCATCATCTCCTGCATCATGTCTCATGGCAGACGGTGTTGAGGTAACCAAATGCTCCTCATCCAAGTTCTGTGATGATGAATCTGATAATGATGAATCTGATAATGATGAATCTGATGATGACATTGAATCTTGCTATTCCAAACTCATTTGCATTGCTACTAAACAACAAACGGCTTTGGAACAAACTCAAGACATGTTAGACAAAAGTGATGATATGTTGCGTAAAGAAATGGATCAGTCAAAAGCATTGGGTGAATGTCTTCAGAGAATTCACTCCAAGTTTGACGCCCTTCAAGATCAACATAATACCCTCTTGACTGATCTCGAGAAGCTTTCTCTTGAATCTCTTCAGAGGAAGGAAGATCTTGAAAAGCTAAGAGTGTGTTATGAAGATCTTCAGAAGGAGCGCGATTCATTGCTAGCTCAACAAATTAGCGCTTCTCAGGAAGAATTTGTTCCTCCATGCTTAAAGTGCATTGAACATGAATCTGCTAATTCTTCACCTGAATGTTCAAATGCTTCATCTGTTACAAATTCTTCATCTGCCTCTGCTATCACTAATTCCTCATCTAAGGACATTGCGAGTATCACTGACAATGCAGGGCTGAAGGAATTGTACTTAACAGGCATGTACAAAAGCCTCAAAGGGCATCAGACACTTTGTGATGTGCTCAAAAAGCATATCCTCAACAGAAACCCTAGAGAAGAGGGTATTGCCTTTGAGAGGAAACTCAATGCTGATGGAACATATTGGAAGCCTGAGGAGTACCCCAAAACTTCATGGGTTGCTACAAAGGGACCTCCAGTTGATCCATTGAACTTATCTGGCTTTACATGTGAATCTCCTCATTCTTCTGATGAGTCATTTGACTCCAACTATAAGCTGTTCAAAAATCAGAATGGTGAAGTATTCGCTAGATATGTTGGCACTAACTGCAGGAACGGTTCCCCTATGAAGAAAATCTGGGTTCCCAAAAGTTATGTTGAAAGTCTTCAGGTGAATGACCTCATGACACCACCTGTGAAGAACAGGAACTCCAGATCAAATTCTTCATATTGACCAAACTCTTCATATGGATCCAAATCCTCATATGGATCAAATTCCTCACAAGGATCAAAGTCCTCATATAATTATCATCGTGCTAACAACTCTGTCTCGCAGGGTAGCGCTAAGGGCTATGAATATGTGCATTATTCTTCAAACCATTATGTTCATAAGTACTCGAAGAATTACGCTGCTTATTCATATGCTTACCCTAACCCGTCTTATGTGAAATGAAATGGTTTGGCATCTTTGCCCCCATTCTCACATGGTGCTCGCAGAATGATGAACTCTTTGCCACCCCTTCAGATGTGGGTGGTGAAGAAAAAGAACTAATCTCTTCTGCAGGGTCAGGTCTCCAGATGTGCTTTAACGTCTGAAGGATATGCTAGGGACCTGACGAAAATGCCTGAAAGGACGCAGGCGAATCATGATGAAATTAACTTTCATTTCACACGTCCTCATACTGCTACATCTGTTTACTGCTTGATGAAATTCATCTGATGAACTTGATATCATATTCTTCACTGATGAAGCATATGAGATTGTAAGCTACACTAATTCATCTGCAGGATGATCAACCCAAAACTACTAAATGGGTCCTCGATAGTGGATGTACAAATCACATGACTGGTGACAAGAATCTATTGATGGATGCTCCTTTATCACCGTCACCTCTGAAGCATATCATCTTTGCTGACAAAGGAAAAAGTCAGGTATTGGGTCTTGGTAAGGTTGCTATATCTAAGGATAAACACATGGACAAAGTCATGCTTGTTGAGTCCTTAGGATAAAATCTAATGTCAGTCTCAATGCTTTGTGATCTTGATATGGTTGTTGTCTTTGGCAAGTATCACTGTGTTGTGATTATGGAAGCTGACAATTCCAAATTCTTCGAAGGCTTTAGGAGAGGAGATTTATATATTGTTGATTTCTCTACAGGACCACAACCAGCCGTGTGCCTACTTGCAAAAGCTTCAGAAGGCTGGCTATGGCATCGACGACTTGGTCAGCAGGCATGAGGAATTTGAACACGCTTGCAAAGAAGAAGCATGTCATTGGCATTGAAAATGTCAAATTCCTCAAGGATCACTTATGCGAGCCTGTGAAGTCGAAAATGACCAAGGCCAAGCATCCAAATAAGACTATCATGACCACGCCTCATCCATTCAATTGCTTCACATGGACCTCTTTGGACCTAATCATTACTCAGTAGTCACTAATGATGCATCTCGATATGGCTTTGTCATTGTTGATGATTACTCTCGATATACATGGGTACACATTGTTACGTACAAACATGAAGTGCAGGAAGTCTTCAAACAATTTTCCTCGAGGGCTTCAACCAACTTTGGTGTGAAGATCAAGCATATCATAAGTGACAATGGAACTGAATTCAAGAATTCCGGTCTTGATGCCTATCTTGATGAACTTGGTATTACTCATGAGTTATCTGCTCCTTATACGCCTCAGCAAACTGGCGTAGTGGAGCGCAAGAACAGAACTCTTGTTGAGATGGCTTGCACTATGCTTGATGAATACAAAACGCCTCGGCGCTTTTGGATTGATGCAATTGATACTACTTGCCACATCATCAACAGAGTATATCTTCCCAAATTCTTCAAGAAGACTGCCTATGAACTCCTCACTGACAAGAAACCCAATGTGAGTTATTTCAAAGTCCTCGGTGCTAAATGTTGGATTAGAGATCCTCACCACAACTCTAAATTTGCACCGAAAGCACATGAAGGTTTTATGCTTGGTTACGGAAGGACTCGACACCTACAGAGTCTTCAACATTGTTCTTCACAAGATTGTTGACATTTGTAGATGTGCGGTTTGATGAAACTAATGGCTCGCAAAGAGAGCACCTACCTTCGTGTTAGATGAACCAGCACCAAGATGCTATCAAGCTCAAGGCAACCGAGGATGTCATTCCCATCAAGAATCATTGAACAATTCATTCCTGTTCATGAAGAACGTCGAGCTGATGCACCTGAAGAACATGATGAGGAAAATGGTGCTGAAGAAAATGTTGATCAAAATCTTCAGCGACAACCAGCTCACCCTCGCGTTGCAAAAGAAGTGCAAGTGGAGAAGATCATCGATGACATTAGCACACCTGGTCCTCTCACACGCTCAAAAGCTTCACATTTATTTAACTTTTGTGGGCACTATGCTTTTGTCTCTATCACGGAGCCCACTAAGATAGATGAAGCATTTCTGGAGCAGGAGTGGATTCAGGCTATGCAAGAAGAATTACATCAGTTCGAGGTGAACAACGTCTGGGAATTGGTCAATCACCCAGATCCTCGCAAGCATAATATCATTGGCACAAAGTGGATCTACCGCAACAAGCAAGATGAAAACGGCCTTGTGGTGAGGAATAAGGCACGGCTAGTAGCTCAAGGCTACACATAGGTTGAAGGAATTGATTTCGATGAAACTTTTGCACCTGTTGCTAGACTTGAGGGTATTCGCATATTACTTGCTTACGCTAACCATCATGATATCATCTTATATCAAATGGATGTGAAAAGTGCATTCCTCAATGGTAAGCATGAGGAAGAAGTATATGTTGCTCAACCCCCAGGTTTTGAAGATCCAAAGAATCCTGCCAAAGTCTTCAAACTCAATAAGGCCCTGTACGGCCTCAAGCAAGCCCCTCGGGCGTGGTATGATACATTGAAGGAATTCTTCGTGAAGAATGGCTTCACACCCGGTTCACTCGATCCTACTCTCTTTACTAAATCTTATGATGGTGAATTGTTTGTGTGCCAAATATATGTTGATGATATTATCTTTGGCTGTACTGACCAACGTTATAGTGATGAATTTGCCTATATGATGAGTGAAGAATATCAAATGTCTATGATGGTAGAGTTGAAATTCTTCTTAGGTCTTCAAATTCGCCAGCCAAGAATGGCATATTCATATCTCAGAGAAATACCTCAAAGATGTCTCGAGGAAATTCGCATGCAAGATTGCAAAGGCGTCAAAATTCCTATGCCCACAAATGGCCATCTATGCATCGATGAAAATGGTATTGACTTGATCACAAGGTATACCGCCCATGATTGGTTCTTTATTGTACTTATGTGCATCTAGGCCAGATATAATGCTTAGTGTTTGCATGTGTGCCCGATTTCAAGATGCATCAAGGAATCACACCATAAGGCTGTGAAGCATATTCTTCGATATCTAGCTCACACACCAACACTAGGATTATGGTACCCCAAGGGCTCGCTTTTGATCTCATTAGATATTCTGACTCGACTATGCTGGTGATCGTGGACCGCAAGTCAACATCCGCACTTGTCATTTCTGACGATCTTTGGTCTGTTGGTCCTCGAAGAAACAGAATCGTGATCACCGCTTCATCGCTGAACCTGAATACATTGCTGCTGGCTCATGCTGTGCTCAACTGATTTGGATGAAGCAAACCCTCAAGGACTATGGCGTCAACGTGAAGAATGTGCCTCTCCTCTGCGACAATGAGAGTGCCATCAAAATTGCTCACAACCCAGTTCAGCACTCGAAGACGAAGCACATCCAGATTCGTCATCATTTTCTTCGTGATCATGTGTTGAAGGGTGACATCTCCATCGAGCATGTGAAGACTGAAGAACAGCTAGCTGATATCTTCACTAAGCCCTTGGACGAGAAGAGATTTAGCAAGTTGCGGTGTGAGCTAAATATCTTAGAATCTTCGAATGTTCTTTGAAAAGGACACACATCCTAACCCTTATGCAGAATTGATGACTTAGATGTGCAACACATGAAGAAACATTTTTCTTCAATCAATGAAGAATAACACTCTAAGTGTGAAGAAATTAATGAAGAATTTGATTCTCACAACCCTACGACAATTGTACGTGGTGTCTGAAATCATCATTCTTATACGGTGGGCCACGCCACCACAAAAAGTTGAAAATCTTCAATTTGAGTTTTTTCCTCATTTTTGAAATTCTTCAGTTTTTCAAATTCTTCAACTTTGCAAAATCTTCACTATTTCCGTCATTTTCTTCATTGGCTATATATATATATATATATATATATATATATATATATATATATATATATATATATATATATATGAGTTTATGTCCTCTACAACATTCACTTATTGCTACTTCTTCAAGTTGTGATTTCTGCTAAGTGAATGTGATCGGACCCTTCCCCCTCTATGCTATACTCAACCCAATCTATTCACAAATTATTCATGTGCGTTCTATTTGAAACTCGTTCAAAGTCTTCACTGAGTCCTGTGAGCTGAAGAAATTGCGAACGAAACTTTAAAACAAATCTTATCCAGATTTTCGGTTTTACCGCTCAAACCGTTCCGCATCCCACGATGCATTATTATAATCACCCACAATCTTACACGATCTCATCTGCACTGTACATGGGTGACACATGTCGCGTGAAGAAGAAAGGGCAGGGGCATGTTCGTCCCAAAATCTTTGGACGAACAGTTTTTACCGTGGCTATAAATACCCCTCTCCCCTTAGTTCATTTACTCCGCTCGGTCGCTGTCTCTCGCTCGAGCTCTCCTCAAACCCTAGCGCCGCCGCTACTCCATCGCAGCCGGTGAGGAAGAGCTTCACTGCCTCGACCTCGTCGCCGTCGTACTCGCGCCGGCCGCGGAAATCTTCACTCCGCTACCGCCGTAGCTGTCTCCCTCTGCCAAGTTAGGGCGTGGGAGATCTAACTCGACGAACTTCACGTATTGTTCATCTCAGTTCGTCGTGTTTTTCAGTTCGGGTAATTAAAAGTCACTTTTATCACTCACGTTGATTCTCAAACTATACTGAAAATCTTGAAAGGTGTTTTACACTTCAAATCTTCACATATGAACACCTCACACACTGTATGCTCTTGATCCATCTCTCTAAGCACTCATTTCTTCAAGATTCCTCAATTGTGCGGATTTTCGATCTGTACAACTCTGGAACCTAAGACAAGAACGCTTAGTGAAATTCCTCAAGGCTCAACTGGTCAAATTCCTCAAAACTTGTCTTTTCGAAAAATCTTCTGAGAACGCATATGACCTCTCCAAATTCCTCGCACCTACACTCTGTTCACATGTACTCATGTCCGCTGCTGAATCACTGGGTTCTCATCAACTTAACTCATTTGCAGTGTTCCTCGAAGAAAAATTGCATACTTCTTAAGAGTGTTCAATTGTTCAAATTCCTCATCCGAAGAAAATGGCAGAAGGAAGGAGACCGCAGAAAGGAGGAAAGAAACCGGAGGTCATGACTGCTTTTGAGATCCCTGATGAAATATACAAGGATTATTGCACACCTGATGAAGCCAAGTTTGGCAAAGAAAACAAGAATCAGCGCAAAGTGCGCATCCAGAGGATTGAACGAAGATGGGCACGATAATGGAGGGAATATCGATATGTTACTCCTAAGTACATGAAGAAATTCGCCTTAAATCCTCCATGCCCAAGAGCTCCATTGGCACTGGCCAAATAGCTGATCCCACCAAAGCATCAAGCGTGGTGAGGACTTTCCCAAGAATGGGCTAGGCGCCAAGCAAAACCGGCAAGACAAGCCAAGGAGGCAAGTGAGGAAATTCAATGAGGATTTCGCCATCTTTGCTGTTGCCGAGACCTCGGTCAAACCGAGGAAATCAATGCCAAGAAGCCTCGCTCAGAAGCCAAGTGCTTCACCATCGGGCGCTTTCACGGCAAATTCCTTAGACAGCTACTTCCCCACCAAATTCCTCAGCAGCTCCCTCAAAGTCCTCAACTCCTGTGCATCTGGCTACATGTCAAAGGACTCAGGGTTTCTCAATTGCTTCTAGCGTCTCAGAAGTTCTCAACTGCACTAATGTCCTCATCAGACGACTCATGAAGACAAAAGCAACAGCTGGACGCGGTCCTCGGCCAAGTCCAAGAAAGAAGCAAGTTGCTTTCCAAGTGCTCTCTGATGACGAGGCTTCTGATGAAGAACTTGCAGAAATCATCAGAGACAGACAAGCAAAGGCGGCTAGAGCCAAGGGCACATCTGTGCCACTGCTTTTGGATCCAAAGAAGATCCTTGACTACATTGACTTATGGCATCAGGATCCCAACACTCCAATGCCTGATCTGCCTCTGACTCCTGGTCAATGTCATATGCTGACCCATTTCATCTCTCAAGAGAAATGGAAGTTTGAAAAGGCTCGTGAGATAAAGAGAGCCCAAGCTAGAAAGGAGAAAATTCTGAAGAAGAACGTTGTCAAACTGACACCTGAAGAACTTCTCAAGGCTCAATCTGAGATCCAAGCCCTCGGCAAGGACTTCGATGCATACAATGCTGATTGGCAAGGAGCCAAGGTGAGATTCGCCAACCCGACGAAGAAAATGACAAAAAAAGGAGCCAAGTGAAAACTCCAGACCCTTAAAATTCAAATCGTTAATTCCCAAGCCCTAGAATTTAATATCTGCAGAGCTAGCAATGGACCCCCCGCAAGAAAAATGAGCCCCCCCTTGAACAGCGGGAATTCAAAACATGAAACCCAGAAAAAGTCCGACGAGACTTCAGCCACGTTGATCCAAGACATGTGTCACAACTGAGATCCGCAACCAACACCATACAAGCAAGAACCAATTTCCGTCTCAAAACAACTCCAATTTTCTTGAAAGTAAAAAAACCCAAGATGTACGAATTAAGGACGTTACCCAAATTCTCAGAAGTCAATCAAGCCAAAGTCATGAAACTATTACTCGGCCAATGGCAACTCAAGAAATGACATTCATGAAGAAATCGACATGCGGAGATACACTACAGATTTAGAAATCAAGGGGCCCCTTCCCAAACCTTCACCTCCTCCTTAGAGCTTTTAAAAAATAAATTGCATTGCAAGAACCCCAAAGGAGATGGAATGAAGCAAACCTTTCATTACAATTCTTTCCCATAAATCTATGGGAAAATCCCAAACGTTCAGAAGGAAATACGTTAAGGCAACCCCGTCCTACCTAACCCAAAAGGACGAAATTCCAACTAAAATTTACAGGTTTTTGGAATCAAATCAAACCCCCCCCATTCGAAGGCAAAAATAAAATTCCACTGTCCATGACATTCAATGATTTTCCCGATAAAAGGATTCGTCCAAAAGATGCCCTCTCCCTTTCATTTCATGACAAAATTGGCATGATCCTTGGGTTTTGCTTTAGCCACCCGATTTTCCATGGGACATTGAACTTCGGCATTGATTGGAATGAAGAACTCATTCTTCGCCACTGCTCTTTGACAAGGAGTCAGCCTCGAGATGTCAACATAAAGGATTAATGATCGAAATAGTATTAACACTGAATAGCCTTTCTGATCCTCCCCATGATAGTGTATTTGCTTCATGAGGACTCGGTTAATGTTGCAATGTCATCTTTGAGCTGAAGCCCTATACTTGCATAATGATCTTATGCAAGGGAAAGATTCTACCCATCACAAGGTCACACTGAACTGATGGCAATATATCACGCCCATTGAAGTTCTCAAGCCACCAGTTTCATACTCCTTAATGATCAGGCTAAGGCAGCTGCTGTGATCGATGAAGGCACTGGCCCATTGGATGGTCAATCTGCCCGCTACATCTATTTCCACCAATGACGCATTCTCAAGAACACATGACACTGGCCAGAAATACATCACCAAGCAAAAGCCTCAAGCAATTCTGACCTAGGGTGATTTAATCGACCGTGGATTACCCTCAGTCTTCATCAAGGTTGATCGACCGTAAAATGGAGGAAGGCCGCTTGCTGCAATTTCACAACATGATCTCTACCCATACGCAAAGGAAGAAAATCAGATTACCTTCATGAAACTCCTCAACCGCATTCCATGTTCTTATCATATATTCCGTGGAAGACTATGGGTCTCTGTGAAGCATTTGACCGGTCTGCACCCACCTCCGAAGAAATTCAAGAGAGTCAAAGTTGCTGATCTGGTGGCCAGCCTTTATTCTTCATCAAGGTGAAACCGATGAACATGAAGATTTGGACGACACGCGGGCAGCCCTACTTCAACACACAACCCCACAATGCTGGCGCCTATCAACGTGAAATTTCAGAGTTGTCTAGTCCGATCAGTTTTGGCTCATTTGTCATGCAGACAAAGGGGAGAAATCTGAGTTAGTCTTCAGCCAGGTTTATACTATGGGCGTTTTTAGGTTGCAACTCTCGCTCTTCCGAAAACTTTTTATTGGATCGAAGTTGTAATCTAAACTCATGATGCGCTTCTTGATACATTTGGTCGTGTTTCTCGGTGCTTTGATGCACTGGAGCTTGATATTTTTTGATGTAATCGAGTTTCATGCTTATTTGACACATATTGCACGTTTGCTTTCACATTTTCAGGGACTTTGGGCAAGTACACGCGAACGTCACAGCTGTCCCATCCATTCCCACTGATCAGCTGTCGATGGCGGTTAGTTTCACCAGCATCAAACATCAGTTATGGGTCACTGTTTTGAGTCGATGAGTTCAACTCTTCAACTTACTATTATCAAAGGAAGTTGTTCATATATGCGTGCTTGAAGACTTTGACCTGAAGACTCGCTTGTTTCTTGACGCCCACTCCAAGTCCACTTCACCAAGGTCTTCGCCACGATATGAACAACATGCAATACAGAATGAGGAAATGAATGAGTTGAGGAAATAGAACCATTGGCTTGGTGAAGACAATGATTTGATAGACCAGCCCAACTGCTGTCTCGCTTATACGTCTGTTGGAGCGGCTGAGTATTTAAACTCGAGGACACATAGTCCCGACACCCCGTCTCTCGAGCCGCAACTCAGACACCCAGTCCTCACCAGATTCTCCTTGAACTAAGACCACGCAGTCTCGCCCAATCACTCGTGGTAAGTCTTCAGTGACTTCCAAACCTTCACAGATTTGGTCACTCGGCAATCCACAATTCCTTTTGATGTTCTAGACCTTGACGCCTAACCGCCTAGAAGAAGCATAGCCTTCAAAGGTAATAAGCGCCGGATCCACGCTGATCAATCTCTTCTGATGCTCAATCACTTTGGGTTTGTGGGGTTTGGATTTGGGATTTTCCTCACTTGATGATTTTTGCTCAAAGTCCCTGAGGATGGGTTGCTCTCAAATGACAAGTGTCAAGTTCTTCTTCGAGCAGCCAACCAACTAGTGGTTGTAGGGGGTGGCTATTTATAGCCTAGGGAGCAGCCCGACATGATAAGACATAAATGCCCTTCAATGATATGACCGTTAGGTGGATAAGATATTTTTGTCCGCGCCAAGCAAAGATTTAAACGGTCGGAAATTTGGCTCTCAAATTCCTCGTGGCTATCATGTTCCTCATCGTAGGCAATCCAGATGGCGAATTCCTAACTCTCTCATCGAGAAAAGTCATCGGTGACTGTAAGAACCGCTCTCTCACATCAAGAATTTGACTGAACTGTATGAGATTTCCAATGGCTTCACTCGAAGGATTGGTAGGTGTAGGATTTTGAGTTGAGCATCACATGGAAATTTTTCCTTAGTATTTCCTCGAATTCTTTAACAAGACGGGTGTTTTATGACTCAAGAAAGAGAAAATGAAACTACGAAAACAAAAGTCTTCACGCTTCATGTTCCTCAATGAATACCAAGTCTTCAAGGTCACACCAATTTCTTCACTTTCAAAGTCTTTAGAAAGTCTTCGTAATATCAAAGTCTTCAAATAAGAACTTCATTTTTAGGGTCGACTTTCTATGTAAATATCAAACTCCTCATAGACTTATAAACCTGTGTACACTCACAAACGATCAGTTATATAACCTATAAGTCTTCAATACACCAAAATCACTAAGGGCATTAGATGCACTTACAATCTCCCCTTTTGGTGATTGATGACAACATAGGTTAAGTTTTCAACGGGATAAACATATGAAGTGTAAATACGATATTGAGGAATTTGATTGCAAGATATAGAAGAACTCCCTAATGTGTGCATAGTGAGGAATTTGCTTTTGAGGCAATGTACATTTGAAGAATTGAATCATGGAGATCTCTCCCTATATCTTGTAATTCATACACGCATTTGATATATATTATGAAGAATTTGAAATGCATGATGAAATATGGTGCCTGATGAGATTCAGCATGTGTGCAATAATATTGACTAGGAATAAGCATGCAGAATAACACATCAAAGGTTTCAGAGCTCAAATATCACATTCAGAGCTTAGTGCTTCAAAAGCATCAGAGCATCAAACGTATCAAAATCAGAGCATCAAATGTATCGAAGCACAATCAAAAGTATCAAGGCACCATCGGATTTAAGATTACAACTCGATCCAATAAAAAGTTTCGGAAGAACGAGAGTTGTAACTTAATAGAAACGCCCATAATATAAACCCGCTTGAAGACTAACTCAGATTTCTCCCCCTTTGTCATCAAATGACCAAAAGGATCGAAACTGAGGACTAACGCCCCTGAAAATTTTCAAGTTGATGGAGGAGCGCCAGCGTTGTCGGGGTTGGATGTTGAAGTAGGGCCTCGCCGAGTGTCGCCCAAATCTTCATATTCATCGCTTTCACGCGATGAAGAATAAGAGCGGCCACCGATCAGAACTTTGACTCTCTTGAATTTCTTCGAGGTGGTGCACCAATCAAATGCTTCCTCAAGACCCATAGTCTTCAATTCTTCCGCTGAATATACATGATTAAAACAGCCTGTGCACGGTTGAGGGTTTCATGAAGGTAGTACTGATTTTTCTTCACTGCATTATGTGTTGAGGTCATGTTGTGAAGAATTGCAGCAAATTGACGCTTCACCCATTTCTCGATTATGATCAACCTTCGATGAAGACCGAGGAGTAACTCACGATCACCATCACCCAGGTGCGCTTGCTTGAGGCTGTTGCTTGGTTGAGGTATTTGCGGCAAGTGTCATGCATTGCGTAATCGCCATTGGTGGAGTAAGATGCAGCCTTGCGAAATTGACCATCCAATGGACGAAAGTGCCTTCATCAATCACACTGCTGCCTTGCCCTTATCATCGATGATGAAACTGGTCGCTGAGGACTTCAATGGGCGGCAAGTAGCTACCATGATTCAAAGTGTCAGCCTTGTAGTTCAGTGAAGATCTTGCCCTTATGAATCTCATGATCCAAGGTGCATATGGCTTCAGCTCAAAAGGTGACATTGCCACATTGGCCAGAGTCCTCATGAAGAAATCATGGAAGTTGACAGGAACGCCATGAATAATATTGAAAAGCATGTTCTTCATGATGCCAACGACATCTTCTTCATTTGAGTTGTGGCCTTTGATGGGACTCATTGTCTTCGTCAAGATTCTATAGACGGTCCGAGGCACATACAACAATTCCTTGACGAGGAATTTGGTTCGAGGGACCTGTCCTGGCTTCAGCGGCTTCATGAGCACTTGCATAAAGTGATCAGACAGTTCACGGTCATTGTAGATGCAGCGTTTAGTTTCATGGGGAGGATCAAGAGGAAGGACACGAAGCAATTCAGTTCTTTGGTGCCTTGTAGTGAGTATTCTCGTCATCCAATCCAAGACCCATGAGTTGATATCTTCAAGATCTCCGGTGATGTGCGTGGTGGCATAGAACTGAAGAATGAGTTCTTCATTCCACAGATATCGATCTTGAGAAATTCAGCAGCACTCGCATCATGAAGAACGCGAGTAATGGCTCAAGCACGGCAAGGATTCCATATCCACATGAGGAATATGCTCATGGTCAAGATCTTGTCCTTGTCAAACAAAGACCGAGGAATAGAAGTTTCTTTGAGTAGGAGTCCGTAAGTGTCTTTTCCTCATAATGAGCAAGAGTCATAAGGATTATAAGCGATGAAGAACACATGCTCGGAAAAGAAGTCTTCAGCCTTGAATTTTGCTTGCTTGAGAACGGATTCTTGGTTTGGGCAGAGGAATATCAGTGATTTGCAAAGACAACCTCAGAATCGCGATTCGGTTCTTCAGTCGAGGAATTTCTGGTTCCTCTCCTTGTGCAGTTTGAGGATCAAGAAGGGGTTCTTGGCGCTAGTGGCTGGAATCTCTTCATTGATGTACGATGTGGGATGAGTTTCTTCAGAGCCCATTTGAACAGCTTGTAGCCGGGACGAGGAACTTGTAGAATTGGAGTGAAGAGAGGAGTATTGGGATGCCGACTTTCCCAAAAGTCATCGCTCATCACCGTGTAGTGCACCCAATATCCACGCTCGCCTTCTTTTTTCATTTCCTCAACACCGCCTCTTCACCTGTGAACTGAGGCACGGTGAGGAAACAACTGGGGTTGAAGGGAGAGCTTCCACTTCAATTTCTTCATCAAGCTGTTCTGAGGTAGCAACAGATTGATTTTCTTCATCAGATCCACTTGGGATCGTGTAATCTTCTCCATAAGGAACAATTTCCTTAGACGACATGGAGGAGATGGGAGTGGCATCAATAGGATTTTCAAGTGAGCTGGTCATTGGCTTCATTTTCTTCGTGAGTCAAGAATTTGACGCAGCTGATGCCTTCTCTTCTTCATCGCAGCTCGCTCGCAGCCTTTGTCTTCTTCACGTCATAAGCGTAAGGAAGAATTGGAGTTGATGTTGGCGCAGGAGGAGCCGAGGATTGTGGTACAGTTTCAAAGCAATCAGTGCAATTGCCTTGTTTCCTCTGATTTCTTCAAAGCACCACTAGTGGATGCCAGGAATTTCTTTAGCGGCTGGAATGGAGTCATCGCCCACGAACTTGTGTTCTCATCAAGATGTTGAAAGTCATCAGCAGTCTTGGCATGTTCTTCAAGCAGCTGAGCAGAGTCTTCACTCGAGGATTTTCTTTTGTTGCGATGGGACTGCAATGTTGTCATTCTTCGTCAAATTGATTGAATCTCACCTTGGCTCCTTGCCAATCAGCATTATAGCATCGAAATCCTTCTTTGAGTGCTTGGATTTCAGATTGAGCTTTGAGAAGTTCTTCAGGAGTCAAGTTGATGATGTTCTTCCTCAGAATCTTCTCCTTTCTGGCTTGTGCTCTCTTTAATTCACGAGCCTTTTCAAATTTCCATTTCTCTTCAGCGATGAAATGGTTCAGCATATGACTTTGACCAGAGTCGATGGCAGATCCGTATGGGAGTGTTTGGATCCTGATGCCATAGGTTGATGAAGTCAAGGATCTTCTTTGGATCCAACAGCAGAGGCACATTTGTTCTTTTGGCTCTAGCGGCCTTGGTCAGTCTGTCTCTGATGATTTCTGCAAGTTCTTCATCAGAGGCTTCATCATCAGAGGGAACGTTGAATGCAAACTGTTTCTTCTTTGGACTTGGCCGAGGACCAAGGCCCAATTGCTTTTGTCTTCAGCAGAGTGGGGCCTGTTGAGGACATTGGTGCAGCTGAGGAACTTGCTGAGACACCCGAGGCAATTGAGAAACCCTGAGTCCTTTGACATGTAGCCAGATGCACAGGAGTTGAGGACTTGGAGGGAGCTGCTGAGGATTTGGAGTGAGGAGCAGCAGTCTGAGGAATTTGCCGTGAGGGTGCGTCTGAGGAACTGGGCCGTGAGGGCACTGATGGTGAAGCACTTGGCTTGCGAGCAGGCTTCTTCGGCATTGGTTTCCTTGGCTTGACCGAGGGCTCAGCGGCAGCAGCAGCAGCATAATCCTCATTGAATTTCCTTACTGCCTCCTTGGCCTGTCTTGCCAATTTGGCTTGGCGCCTGGACCACTCTTCAGGAAAGTCTTCACCACGCTTGATCTTTGGTAGGATCAGGCGACTTGGCAGTGCCGGTGGAGCTCTCGGCATGGAGGGTTTAAGGCAAATTTCCTCATGTACTTGGGAGTAACATAGCGATATTCCCTCCATTCTCGTGCCCATCTTGTTTCTATCCTTTGAATGCGCACTTTGCGCTGATTTTTGGTCTCCTTGCCAAACTTGGATTCATCAGGTGTGCAGTAATCTTTGTATATTTCATCAGGAATCTCAAAGGCAGTCATGACCTTCGGTTTCTTTCCTCCCTTCTGCGGTCTCTTGCCTTCTGCCATTTTCTTCAGATGAGGAATTTGAACAATAGAGCACTCAAGAAGTATGCAGTTTTTCTTCGAGGAACGCTGCAAATGAGTTAAGTTGATGAGAACCTAGTGATTCAAAGAGCGGACATGAGTACTGTGAACAGAGTGTAGGTGCGAGGAATTTGGAGAGGTCATATCGTTCTCGATGATTTTTCAAATGAACAAGTTTTGAGGAATTTGACCATTGAGCCTTGAGGAATTTCACTAAGCGTTTTGTCTCGGGTTCCAGAGTTGTGCAGATTGAAAATCCGCACAATTGAGGAATCTTGAAGAAATGAATGCTTAGAGAGATAAATCAAGAGTATACAGTGTGTGAGGTGTTCATATGTGAAGATTTGAAGAACAAAAACACCTTTGAAGATTTTCGAGAAAGATTTGAGAATCAACGCGAGTAATAAAAGTGACTTTTAATTACCCGAACTCAAGAACACGATTTAACAGAGATGAACTGTAGTGAAGTTCGTCACGTTAGATCTCCCACACCCTAACTTGGCAGAGGGAGACAGCTACGACGCGGCGGAGTGAAGATTTCATGACGGGCGCGAACTGACGGCGATGAGGTCGAGGCAGTGAAGCTCTTCCTCACCGGCGGTGATGGAGTAGCGGTGGCGCTAGGGTTTGAGGAGAGCTCGAGCGAGAGACAGCGACCGAGCAGATTAAATGAAGTAGGGAAGGGAGAGGGGCTATTTATAGCCACTGTGAAAACTGTTTGCCCGAAGATTTTGGGACGAACATGCCCCTGCCCTTTCTTCTTCACGAGACATGTGTCACCCACGTACTGTGCAGATGAGATCGTGTAAGATCGTGGGTGATTAAACTAATGCATCATGGGATGCGGAACGGTTTGAGCGGTAAAACTGAAAACTTGGATAAGATTTGTTTAAAAATTTTGTTCGCAATTTCTTCAGCTGTCAAGGACACAGTGAAGACTTTGAACGAGTGTCAATTAGAACGCACATGAAGAATTTGTGAATAGATTGGATTGAGTATAGCATAGAGGGGGAAGGGTCCGATCACATTCACTTAGCAGAAATCACAACTTGAGGAAATAGCAATAAGTGAATGCTGTAGAGGACATAAACTCACATATATATAGCCAATGAAGAAAACCGACGGAAACATTGAAGATTTTGCAAAGTTGAAGAATTTGAAAAACTGAGGAATTTCAAAAATGAGGAAAAACTCAAATTGAAGATTTTCAACTTTTGTGGTGGCGTAGCCCACCGTATAAGAATGATGATTTCAGACACGCTGCACAATTGTCGAGGGTTACGAGAATCAAATTCTTCATTAATTTCTTCACACTTAGAATATCATTCTTCATTGATTGAGGAAAATGTTTCTTCATGTGTTGCACATCTAAGTCATCAATTATGCATAAGGGTTAGGATGTGTGTCCTTTTCAAAGAACATTCAAGATTCTAAGATATTTAGCTCACACCGCAACTTGCTAAATCTCTTCTCATCCAAGGGCTTAGTGAAGATATCAGCTAGCTGTTCTTCGTCTTCACATGCTCGATGGAGATATCGCCTTCAACACATGATCACGAAGAAAATGATGACGAATCTGGATGTGCTTAGTCTTCGAGTCTTTGGCTGGTTGTGAGCAATCTTGATGGCACTCTCATTGTCGCAGAGGAGAGGCACATTCTTCACGTTGACGCCATAGTCCTTGAGAGTTGAGCACAAAGATGAGCCAGCAGCAATGTATTCAGCTTCAAAGAGAGAGCGGTGATACAGTTCTGCTTTCTTCGAGGACCAACAGACCAAAGATCGTCCGAGGAAATGACAAGTGCCGATGTTGACTTGCGTCCACACGATCACCGGCATAGTCGAGTCGAATATCCAATGAGATCAAAAGCAGAGCCCTTGGGGTACCATAATCCTAGTGTTGGAGTGTGAGCTAGATATCGAAGAATATGCTTCACAGCCTTATAGTGTGATTCCTTGGTGCAGCTTGAAATCGGGCACACATGCAAACACTAAGCATTATATCTCGCCTAGATGCACATAAGTACAATAAAGAACCAATCATGGAGCGGTATACCTTGTGATCGAAGTCACTACCATTTTCATCAGTGCATAGATGACCATTTGTGGGCATAAGAATTTTGACGCCTTTGCAATCTTGCATGCCGAATTTTCTCAGTACATCTTTGAGGTATTTCTCCGAGATATGAATATGCCATTGTGTCTGCCGATTTAATTTGAAGACCTAAGAAGAATTTCAATTCTCCCATCATAGACATTTGACATTCTTCACTCATCATATAGGCAAATTCATCACTATATCGTTGGTTAGTACAGCCAAAGATAATATCATCAACATATATTTGGCACACAAACAGTTCACCATCATATGATTTAGTAAAAAGAGTAGGGTCAAGTGAACCGGGTGTGAAGCCATTCTTCACGAAGAATTCCTTCAATGTGTCATACCACGCCCGAGGGGCTTGCTTGAGGCCATAGAGGGCCTTATTTAGTCTGAAGACTTTGTCAGGATTCTTGGGATCTTCAAAACCTGGGGGTTGAGCAACATATACTTCTTCCTCGAGCTTACCATTGAGGAATGCACTTTTCACATCCATTTGATATAAGATGATATCATGATGGTTAGCATAGGCAAGTAAAATGCGAATAGCTTCAAGTCTAGCAACAGGTGCAAAAGTTTCATCGAAATCAATTCCTTCAACCTGTGTGTAGCCTTGAGCTACTAGTCGTGCCTTATTCCTCACCACAAGGCCATTTTCATCTTGCTTGTTGCAGTAGATCCACTTTGTGCCAATGATATTATGCTTGCGAGGATCTGGGCGATTGACCAATTCCGGTTACATTGTTCACTTCGAACTGATGTAATTCTTCTTGCATAGCCCTGAATCCACTCCGGCTCGTAAATGCTTCATCTATCTTAGTGGGCTCGAGATAGAGACAAAAGCATAGTGCCCACAAAAGTTAGATAAGTGTGAGGCTTTTGAGCGGGTGAGAGGACCTGGTGCGCTGATGTCATCGATGATCTTCTCCACTTGCACTTCTTTTGCAACACGTGGATGAGTTGGTTGTCGCTGAGGATTTTGATCAGCATTTTCTTCAAAGACCAATTTCCTCATCATGTTCTTGAGTGCATCACTCGACGTTCTTCACGAACAGGAATGAATTCTTCACCAGATTCTTCAAGAGGAATGACATCCTCGGTTGCCTCGTGCTTGATAGCATCCTCGGTGCTGGTTCATCTAACATGAAGGTAGGTGCTCTCTTTGCGAGCCATTAGTTTCATCGAACCGCACATCTACAAATGTCAACAATCTTGTGAAGAATAATGTTGAAGACTCAGAGGTGTGCGAGTCCTTCCGTAACCAAGCATAAAACCTTCATGTGCTTTCGGTGCAAATTTAGAGTTGTGGTGAGGATCTCTAATCCAACATTTAGCAATCAAGACTTTGAAATAACTCACATTGGGTTTCTTGTCGTTGAGGAGTTCATAGGCGTCTTCTTGAAGAATTTGTGAAGATATACTTTGTTGATGATGTGGCAGCGTTATCAATTGCATCAATCCAAAAGCGCTGAGGCGTTTTGTATTCATCAAGCATAGTGCGAGCCATCTCAACAAGAGTTCTGTTCTTGCGCTCCACGACGCCATTCTGCTGAGGAGTATAGGGAGCAGATAATTCATGAGTAATACCAAGTTCATCAAGATAGGCATCAAGACCAGAATTCTTGAACTCGGTTCCATTGTCACTTCGATATGCTTGATCTTCACACCAAAGTTGGTTGAAGCCCTCGAGGAAAATCGTTTGAAGACTTCACGCACTTCATGTTTGTAAGTAACAATGTGTACCCATGTATATCGAGAATAATCATCAACAATGACAAAACCATATAGAGATGCATCATTAGTGACTGCTGAATAATGGTTAGGTCCGAAGAGGTCCATGTGAAGCAATTCAAATGGACGGGTAGTGGTCATGATAGTCTTATTTGGATGCTTGGCCTTGGTCATTTTCCGCTTCACATGCTCCGCATAAGTGATCCTTGAGGAATTTGACATTTTCAATGCCAATGACATGCTTCTTCTTCGCAAGCGTGTTCAAATTCCTCATGCCTGCATGACCAAGTCGTCGATGCCATAGCCAGCCTTCTGAAGCTTTTGCAAGTAGACACACGGTTGGTTGTGGTCCTGTAGAGAAATCAACAATATACAGATCTCCTCTCCTAAAGCCTTCGAAGACTTTGGGATGGTCAGCTTCCATAATCACAACACAGCGATATTTGCCAAAGACAACAACCATATCAAGATCACAAAGCATTGAGACTGACATGAGATTGTATCCTAAGGACTCAATAAGCATGACTTTGTCCATGTGCTTATCCTTAGAAATAGCAACCTTACCAAGACCCAATACCTGACTTTTTCCTTTGTCAGCAAAGATGATATGCTTCAGAGGTGACGGTGATAAGGGAGCATCCATCAATAGATTCTTGTCACCAGTCATGTGATTTGTACATCCACTATCGAGGACCCATTCAGTGGTTTTGGGTTGATCATCCTGCAGATGAATTAGTGTAACTTACAATCTCATATGCTTCATCAGTGAAGAATATGATATCAAGTTCATCAGATGTCTTTCATCAAGCAAAGAAATGATATAGCAAGATGAGGACGTGTGAAATGAAAGTTCATTTCATCATGATTCGCTGCGTCCTTTCGTGCATTTTGTCGGGTCAAACAAATTCTTCAGACGTTAGAGCACGCCCGAGACCTGACCCTGCAGAAGAGATTAGTTCTTTTTCTTCACCACCCACATCTCGAGGGGTGGCAAAGAGTTCATCATCCTTCGAGCACCATGTGAGAAAGGTGCCAAAGATGCCAAACCATTTCGCTTAGCATAGGAGGGGTTAGGGTAAGCATATGAATAAGCAGAGTAATTCTTCGAGGACTTATGAACATAATGGTTTGAAGAATAATGCACATATTCATAGCCCTTAGCTTTACCCTGCGAGACAGATTTGTTAGCATGATGATAATCATATGAGGACTTTGATCCAATTGAGGAATTTGATCCTCGTGAAGAATTTGGTCCATATGAGGACTTGGATCCATATGAAGAGTTTGGTCCATATGAAGAATTTGATCTGGGGTTCCTATTCTTCACAGGTGGTGTCATAAGGACATTCACCTGAAGACTTTCAACACAGCTTTTGGGAACCCAGATTTTCTTCATAGGGGAACCGTTCCTCCAGTTAGTGCCAACATATCTAGCAAATACTTCACCATTCTGATTTTTGAACAGTTTATAGTTGGAGTCAAATGACTCATCAGAAGAATGAGGAGATTCACATGTAAAGCAGATAAGTTAGATGGATCAATCTGGAGGTCCCTTTGCAGCAACCCATGAGGTTTTGGGATACCGCTCAGCTTCCAATATGTTCCATCGGCATTGAGTTTCCTCTCAAAGGCAATACCCTCTTTCCTAGGGTTTCGTTGAGGATCTGCTTTTGAGCACATCACAAAGTGTCGATGCCCTTTGAGGCTTTTGTACATGCTCGTCATGTACAATTCCTTCAACCTGCATTGTCGGTGATACTAGCAATGTCCTCGATGAGGAATTAGTGATAGCAGAGGCAGACAAAGAATTTGTAACAGTTGAAGAATTTGAACATTCAGGTGGAGAATTAGCAGATTCACGTTCAATGCACTTTAAGCATGGAGGAACAAATTCTTCCTGAGAAGCGCTGATTTGTTGAGCTAGTAATGAATCGCGCTCCTTCAGAAGATCTTCATAACAAACTCTTAGCTTTTCAAGATCTTTCTTTCTTTGAAGAGCTTCAAGAGAAAGCTTCTCATGATCTTGCTTCTCTTGAAGAAATTCATATAAAAGTTTCTCATGATCAGACAAGAGAGAGTTATGATAACCTTGAAGATTATCATACCTAGACTGAAGTCTCTGAAGATTTTCAGTCAAGGCTTTAGTGCGATCCATTTCTTCACCCAACATATCATCACTTTTATCTAGCATGTTTTGAACCTTTTCAAGAGCCCTTTGTTGTTTCACAGCAATTTTAGCAAGTTTAGAGTAGCTAGGCTTAAGATCCTCATCAGATTCATTTTCACTAGAATCAGAGGAGTTATATTTGAGTACCTTAGCTCCTTTTGCCATGAAGCAATAGGTGGGAGCGTAGCCATCATTATCTTCATCAGGCTTGTCGGTGGAGTCGGTTTCTTCAAGGTTGAAGATGGACTTGTCGATTTAAAGCGAGAGCAACGCCGGACTCGCCACACTGACTCAGATTCTTCAGACTCTTCCTCTTCATCATTTTCCTCAGATTCAGCTTCGAGTCCATTTCCTTGCCAATGAATGCCCGAGCTTTTGAGTTGCCCTTCTTGTGAGATGAAGACTTTGAGGGTTTTATGACTAAGATTTTGACGATTTCTTCTTCTTCTTCATATCATCGAATCGTAATCCTTGTATTTCTTCTTCTTCATTTCCTTTTCCCACTGAGGACAATCTTGAATATAGTGACCAGGCTTCTTTCATTTGTGGCAAAGTCTTCTCTTGTAGTCACTGGATGAAGAATCATTTCCTCTTGAAGGTTTTCCAAAGCGACCACGTCTTGTCAACTTCTGGAATTTCTTCACAAGCAGAGCTAGATCCTGGCTAAGTTCTTCAGGATCACCAAGGCTACTACCCGAATCCTCACATTCAGAGTCAGACACAACCTTAGCCTTCAGGGCACGTGGTTTGCCATAGTTTGAGCCATAGAGATCTCTCTTTTCAACAAGCTGGAACTCGTGAGTGTTAAGCCTTTCGAGGATATCAACAGGATCAAGCGACTTGTAGTCAGCACGTTCTTGTATCATCAGTCCCAGAGTATCAAATGAGGAATCAAGCGATCTTAGCAGTTTCTTCACAACTTCATGATCAGTGATGTCAGTGGCACCGAGGGCTTGAAGCTCATTTGAGATGTCAGTGAGGCGATCAAAGGTTTGTTGGACATTTTCGTTGTCAAGTCTTTTCAAGCGGTTGAAGAGATTCCGAAGAACATCGACTCGAGAGTCACGCTGAGTTGAGACTCCTTCATTTACTTTGGACAGCCTATCCCATAAGCTTAGCAGCTTCCAAAGCACTCACTCTTCCATCTTGTCCTTTGCTCAGATGGCCACAGATGATATTCTTCGCTTGAGAATCGAGTTGTTTGAATCTCTTCACATCGGTAGCGGTCAGTGTTTCAGTGACAGAGGGGACACCATTTTCCCAAGGTTGGAAAAAGCGGTAGGCGTAAGCGAGGCGATTGGCCTTCGCCTAGTGCCTAGGCGGTGCCTAAGCACCCTAGGCGCGACCTAGGAGGTAATATAGTTTTTACTCGTAGTGTATTTGTGATTATTATATGTGTGTTGATATTAGTTTAGGGCATATAAATAAGTTAATTACCATCGACTACCATTGGAATTAACCCGTTTGGCATATTAGTGCAGTACATGGCATGATTTCTTGCTTGCGTAGGCAATTCCTTGCTTGCCCTGCCTAGACCTCCATTTATGCCCTAGGTGAGGCGTTTGGCCATTGCCTAGTGCCTAGGCGTGCCTAAGCGCCTCCTAGGCACTGCCTTTTCCAACAGAGCATTTTCCACAACATACCATAGATCATTGTCAATTGCCTCAAGATTGCATTCGCATCTTGTTCTTCCTGTAGGGGTAGTCCGTTCCATCAAAGGTAGGACACCCAGCTGAGACCCTGATCATACCTGCGGTCGACATAACTAAACTCTAGGCGGTTAAACCAAAATCACACAGAACAAGGGAGTACCTTGCTTTGATACCAATTGAAAGTGCGTTATATCGACTAGAGGGGGGGTGAATAGGCGATTTTTATGAAATTCTTCACTGAGGAATTTGTCGGTGAGGAAATTCCTTAGCGAAGAACTACTTGCAGCGGAATATGTACTCAGAAGTAAACATAATGGGATACACACATAGTCAGCATGATGAAATGAAGACTAGAATAGAGTACGGAAAGCGTAAACACAGGATAACAAGATGAAGACAAATGATGAAGAAATTGAACCGAGGAATTTGTGAAAGTCTTGATCAAGGTCTTCAAACACAGATATGAACAACATGCAACACGAGAATGATGAAATGAATGAGTTGAGGAAATAGAACCCGATCGGTTGGTGAAGACAATGATTTGGTAGACCAGTTCGAACTCTTTGTCTCGGTTATGCGTCTGGTTGGAGCGGTGAAGTATTTAAACTCGAGGACACAGTCCGGACACCCGATCTCTCGAGCGCAACTCGGGACACCCATCCTCATCGTATTCTCCTTGAACTAAGACCACGCAGAGCCTCGTCCAATCACTCGTGGTAAGTCTTGAGTGACTTCCAAACCTTCACAGACTTCGTCACTCGGCGATCCACAATTCCTCTTGGATGCTCTAGACCTTGACGCCTAACCGTCGGAAGAAGCACGATCTTCAAAGGTAACAAGCGTCGGATCCACGAGGATCAATTTCTTGATGATGCTCAATCACTTTGGGTTTGTGGGGGTTTGGTTTTGGGATTTTCCTCAATTGATGATTTTCGCTCAAAGTCCTCGGAGGATGGGTTGCTCTCAAATGACAAGTGTCAAGTTCTCTCGAGCAGCCAACCAACTAGTGGTTGTAGGGGCGCTATTTATAGCCTAGGGAGCAGCCGACATGATAAGACATAAATGCCCTTCAATGATATAACCATTAGGTGGATAAGATATTTTGGTCTGCACAAGAAGACAAAGAACGGTCGGAAATTTGACTCTCAAATTCCTCGGGGCTATCATGTTCCTCACTATGTAGGTAATTCGACATGGCAAATTCCTAACTCCTCGGTCGAGCAAAGTCATCAATTGACGGAAGAACTGCGTCTGTCATCAAGAATTTGATGAACTGTATGAGATTTCCAATGGCTTCACTCGAAAGGATTGGTAGGTGTAGGATTTTGAGTTGAGCTTCACATGGAAATTTTTCCTTAGTATTTCCTTGACCCCCTTTAACACTACGGTGTTTCCTATGACTCAGGAAAGAGAAAATGAAACTACGAAAACAAAAGTCTTCACGCTTCATGTTCCTCAAGTGAATACCATGTATTCAAGGTCACACCAATTTCTTCACTTTCAAAGTCTTCAGAAAGTCTTCAGAATATCAAAGTCTTCAGTCGAAGAACTTAATTTTTAGGGGTCGACTTTCTCTGTAAATATCAAACTCCTCATAGACTTATAAACCTGTGTACACTCACAAACGCATTAGTTACTTAACCTATAAGTCTTCAATACACCAAAATCACTAAGGGGCACTAGATGCACTTACACTTTTTTAACCACCTTATTAACACTGATTATCATCAGGAGGACACGGGAACAAGTCATGGAAAGGATGAAGAGGTAACTATCATTTCCTCCGACTTTGAGCTTTTGCCCAGACAAAAAATCCGAAGAGTAACCCAGAAAGTAAGATTTCACATCCCTTAGCTTATCAAGATCCTCAATTTCTTTTGAAGCGACAGATTCATGAGAGCTAGAGGCAGACCCAGACCAGCAAGGATGCGGAACTCTCCTCCGGCTTACCGAATACACCAAGGAAACGCCGGAACGAGGTTACCTCCGATTTAAGTCCCTTTTATCCTTTGGCGGGTCTCACTCATCAACCACTCAACTCTTCTGACTCGAATTATCAGGAAACTTCACCTTCTTCCGGTGACTCAATGCAGTCCAATTTGCCGGCTTACAAGACCGCTCCAGGGTAATGATGACTTTCTTATCCTGTATTCATTTCAATTCGTTATATTTGTACTGACCTTTTGATTTATGCAGCGGAAAAGCAAAGCCCAGCAAAAAGGTGAAGAAGAACAAGCCGGCCGAAGAGCCGATCTTCAAAGAGCCGGAACTTGGGACGGCCGCGTTTGAGGCCTCTGTTTATGAGCCGCCACCTGAACCAGCTCATGACTCGCCAACGCCAACCGCTGACCCACCTATCGAGCAAGCCGCCGATGGCTCTGAAAACCCAGAAGTCTCTAACCCGACCAAGATAGACGATCCTCAAGACACTGATGTTGAGATCACCAAGACCGGCTATATTTAGCCGGGGAGACCTACTGTGCTGGCCAAATGTTCTGCCAAAGAAGAGCAACTAGAACGCTGCAAGGTCAGGTTTGATGTTGCTGATTATACTCACATGAGTATTGGAGAAGTTTTTGTGGTATCTGAGCCAAGTACATAGCAGCCGTGACATCGAAATTGATATGGTGAAGCAAATGAACCAGAAGTTTGAGGTATAAACTCTTCTCTTTTTTGAATTATCCTTACTATGCCATCCCCCAAGTCTATTGCTTATGATGAATATGCTGTAGACTTAGAAACAAACTTATGAACATTAATAATATACTTTGATAAAATATGTAAAAATAAATCCGGCTTACTCCGTAGTCCCCAAGGGCCGGCTTAATCAGCATGAATGAGCCGGTCCTTCATATGCTTGTATAGAATAAAAATACTTTAACAACAATATGCATTAGCCCCCAAGTGCCAAGTGCTCTTGCTTGCAAGGTGCTTGGGACTTACTCTCATGAACCGCCACATAGGTAAAATTCTTCAGTAGACATTAGCCCCCAAGTGCCAAGTGTTGTTGCTTGCAAAAGGCATGGGACTTAATATTGTATGCTAACAATCATGATTTTGACCCGGTATTTGTACAGGCCACCACCACTCAACTTCAATCAGAAGTGTCTGACTTGAAGGACCACCTGGAAGCACAGGAGACTGAGTCCCAAAGAGCCAACTCCAAGTTTGAATTCAGTGTATCTGAACAAGAAAAACTGAAAAGAGACTTTGAAATGGAGAACAAGGCCTGGGCTGAAGAGAAGATCGCTTTAACCAATCGGACTGAGAAAGCAGAGGCGGATCTTGAAGAGGTGATAGTCGAACTATCCGGCTTAAACGCCATGTATCTCAGATGGTCTCAGCCATCTTTGTAAGTGCATCTAGTGCCCCTTAGTGATTTTGGTGTATTGAAGACTTATAGGTTAAGTGGCGATGCGTTTGTGAGTGTACACAGGTCTATAAGTCTATGAGGAGTTTGATATTTCAGAGAAAGTCGACCCTAAAAATGAAGTTCTTCGATCAAGACTTTGATATTCAAGACTTTCAAGACTTTGAAAGTGAAGAAATTGGTGTGACCATGAAGACTTGATATTCATTCGAGGAATCAAGCATGAAGACTTTTGTTTTCGTAGTTTCATTTCTCTTTCTTGAGTCATAGGAAACACCGTCATCGTTAAAGGGGTCGAGGAAATACTAAGGAAAAATTTCCATGTGATGCTCAACTCAAAATCCTACACCTACCAATCCCTTCGAGTGAAGCCTTTGAAATCTCATACAGATTCAGTCAAATTCTTGATGTGATGAGACGCATTCTTCTAGTCATCGATGACTTTGTTCGATCGAGGAGTTAGGAATTCGCCAGTGCGAATTGCCTACACAGTGAGGAACATGATAGCCCTGAGGACTTTGAAAGTCAAATTTCCGACCGTTGCTGTGCTGCGCGCCGGCGGACCAAAATATCTTATCCACCTAACGGTCATATCATTGAAGGGCATTTATGTCTTATCATGTCGGGCTGCTCCCTAGGCTATAAATAGCCGCCCCCTACAACCACTAGCTGGTTGGCTGCTCCGAGAGAACTTGACACTTGTCATTTGAGAGCAACCCATCCTCCGAGGACTTTGAGCAAAAATCATCAAGTGAGGAAAATCCAAAACCAAACCCCCACAAAAACCCTAAGTGATTGAGCATCACTGAAGAAATTGATCCTGCGTGGATCCGACGCTTGTTACCTTTGAAGACTGTGCTTCTTCCAGACGGTTAGGCGTCAAGGTCTAGAGCATCCAAGAGGAATTGTGGATCGCCGAGTGACCAAGTCTGTGAAGGTTTGGAAGTCACCTGAAGACTTACCACGAGTGATTGGACGAGGCCTGCGTGGTCTTAGTTCAAGGAGAATACGGTGAGGATGGGTGTCCTGAGTTGCGGCTCGAGATCGGGTGTCCGGATCTGTGTCCTCGAGTTTAAATACTCACCGCTCCAACTGACGCATAACCGAGACAAAGATTTGAACTGGTTTACCAAATCATTGTCTTCACCAACCGGTGGTTCTATTTCCTCAACTCACTCATTTCCTCATTTGTGTTGCATGTTGTTCATATCTCGTGCTTGAAGACTTTGATCAAGACTTTCACAAATTCCTCGTTCAATTTCTTCATCTGTTGTCTTCATCTTGTTATCCTGTGTTTACGCTTCACGTACTCTGTTCTAGTCTTCATTTCATCATCCGACTATGTGTGTAATCTGTTATGTTTACATCTGAGTACTTATTCCGCTGCAAATAGTTCTTCGCTAAGGAATTTCCTCACCGCAAATTCCTCGATGAAGAATTTCATAAAATCGCCTATTCACCCCCCTCTAGTCGATATAACACACTTTCAATTGGTATCGAGCAAGGTACTCCTTGTTACGTGTGATTTTGGTTTAACCACCGAGTTCTAGTTATGTCGACCGCAGTATGATCAAGGTCTCGGCTGGGTGTCCTACCTTTGATGGAGCGGACTATCCCTCATCGAAGAATAAGATGCGATGCATCTTGAGGCAATTGATAATGATCTCGGTATGTTGTGGAAAATGGTGTCCCCATCCATCAAAACCGACCGCCATCGATGTGAAGAGATTCAAACAACTCAACTCTCAAGTGAAGAATATCATCTGTGGCCATCTGAGCAAAGGACAGTATGGAAGAGTGAGTGCTTTGGAAACTGCCAAGCTTATCTGGGATAGGTAGTCCAAAGTAAATGAAGGAGTCTCAACTCAGCGTGACTCTCGAGTTGATGTTCTTCGAAATCTCTTCAACCGCTTCAAAAGACTCGACAACGAAAATGTTCAACAAACCTTTGATCGCCTCACTGACATCTCAAATGAGCTTCAAGCCCTCGGTGCCACTGACATCACTGACCATGAAGTAGTGAAGAAACCGCTAAGATCGCTTGATTCCTCATTTGATACTCTGGGACCGATGATACAAGAGCGTCTTGACTACAAGTCATTTGATCCCCGCTGATATCCTCGAAAGGCTTAACACTCACGAAGTTCCGACTTGCTGAAAAGAGAGATCTCTATGGCTCAAACTATGGCAAACCACGTGCCTTGAAGGCCAAGGTTGTGTCGACTCAATGTGAGGATTACGTAGTAGCCTTGGTGATCCTCAAGAATCGAGCCAGATCTAGCTCTCCTTGTGAAGAAATTCCAGAAATTCACAAGACGTGGTCGCTTTGGAAAACCCTCAAGGGGAAGTGATTCTTCATCCAGTGACTACAAGAGAAGACTTTGTCACAAATGCAAGAAGCCTGGTCACTACATTCAAGATTGTCCTCAGTGGGAGAAGGAAATGAAGAAGAAGAAATACAAGGACTACAGTTCTGATGAAATGAAGAAGAAGAAGAAATCATCAAAATCTTCGTCTTCAAAACCATCAAAGTCTTCATCTCACAAGAAGGGCAGCTCCAAGAAAGCTCGGGCATTCATTGGCAAGGAGATGGACTCTGAAGCCGAATCTGAGGAAAATGATGAAGAGGAAGAGTCTGAAGAATCTGAGTCTGGTGTGGCGAGTCTGGCCGTTGCTACTTCCTTCATCAGCAAGTCCATCTTCAACACTGAAGAAACTGATTCCATCAACAAGCCTGATGAAGATAATGATGGCTACGCTCCCACCTATTGCTTCATGGCAAAAGCAGCTAAGGTACTCAAATATAACTCCTCTGATTCTAGTGAAAATGAATCTGATGAGGATCTTAAGCCTAGCTACTCTAAACTTGCTAAAATTGCTGTGAAACAACAACGGGCTCTTGAAAAAGTTCAAAACATGCTAGATAAAAGTGATGATATGTTGGGTGAAGAAATGGATCGCACTAAAGCCCTGACTGAAAATCTTCAAAGACTTCAGTCTAAGTATGATAACCTTCAAGGTCATCATAACTCTCTCTTGTCTGATCATGAGAAACTTTCTTATGAATTTCTTCAAGAAAAGCAAGACAATGAGAAGCTTTCTCTTGAAGCTATTCAAAGAAAGGCAGATCTTGAAAAGCTAAGAGTATGTTATGAAGATCTTCAGAAGGAGCGCGATTCATTACTAGCTCAACAAATCAGCGCTTCTCAGGAAGAATTTGTTCCTCCATGCTTAAAGTGCATTGAACGTGAATCGCAATTCTTCACTGAATGTTCAAATGCTTCAAATGTTACAAATTCTTCATCTGCCTCGCTATCACTAATTCCTCATCCGAGGACTTTGCTAGTATCACTAACAATGCAGGGTTGAAGGAATTGTACATGACAGCATGTACAAAAGCCTCAAAGGGCATCGACACTTTGTGATGTGCTCAAAAGCAGATCCTCAACGAAACCCTAGGAAAGAGGGTATTGCCTTTGAGAGGAAACTCAATGCCGATGGAACATATTGGAAACCCGAGCAAGATCCCAAAACCTCATGGGTTTGCAAAGGGACCTCAGTTGATCCATCTAACTTATCCGGCTTTACATGTGAATCTCCTCATTCTTCTGATGAGTCATTTGACTCCAACTATAAACTGTTCAAAAATCAGAATGGTGAAGTATTTGCTAGATATGTTGGCACTAACTGCAGGAACGGTTCCCCTATGAAGAAAATCTGGGTTCCCAAAAGCTGTGTTGAAAGTCTTCAGGTGAATGTCCTTATGACACCACTAGTGAAGAATAGGAACCCCGGATCAAATTCTTCATATGGACCAAATTCTTCATATGGATCCAAATCCTCATATGGACCAAATTCTTCACGAGGATCAAATTCCTCAACTGGATCAAAGTCCTCATATGATTATTATCATGCTAACAAATCTGTCTCACAGGGAAAAGCTAAGGGCTATGAATATGTGCATTATTCTTCAACCCATTATGTTCATAAGTCCTCGAAGAATTACTCTGCTTATTCATATGCTTACCCTAACCCCTTCAATGCTAAGCGAAATGGTTTGGCATATTTGCCACCTTTCTCACATGGTGCTCGCAGGATGATGAACTCTTTGCCACCCCTCCGATGTGGGTGGTGAAGAAAAGAACTAATCTCTTCTGCAGGTCAGTCTCCGACGTGCTCGAACGTCTCAAGAATTTGTTGGGGCCCGACAATATGCACGAAAGGACGCAGCAAATCATGATGAAATGAATCTTCATTTCACACGCCCTCATCTCGCTATATCTGTTTATTGCTTGATGAAATTCATCGATGAACTTGATATCATATTCTTCATCGATGAAGCATATGAGATTGTAAGTTACACTAATTCATCTGCAGGATGATCAACCCAAAACCACCGAATGGGTCCTCGATAGTGGATGTACAAATCACATGATTGGTGACAAGAATCTATTGATGGATGCTCCTTTATCACCGTCACCTCTGAAGCATATCATATTTGGCCGACAAAGGCAAAAGTCGTATTGGGTCTTGGTAAGGTTGCTATCTCTAAGGATAAGCACATGGACAAAGTCATGCTTGTTGAATCCTTAGGATACAATCTCATGTCGATCTCAATGCTTTGTGATCTTGATATGGTTGTTGTCTTTGGCAAATATCGCTGTGTTGTGATTATGGAAGTCGACAATTCCAAAGTCTTCAAGGCTTTAGGAGAGGAGATCAGATATTGTTGATTTCTCTCTGGGACCACAACCAGCCATGTGTCTACTTGCAAAAGCCTCGTAAGGCTGGCTATGGCATCGACGACTTGGTCATGCGGGCATGAGGAATTTGAACACGCTTGAAGAAGAAGCATGTCATTGGCATTGAGAATGTCAAATTCTCAAGGATCACTTATGCGGAGCATGTGAAGCCGAAAATGACCAAGGCCAAGCATCCAAATAAGACTATCATGACCACTACCCGTCCATTCAATTGCTTCACATGGACCTCTTCGACCTAATCATTATTCAGCAAATCACTAATGATGCATCTCTATATGGTTTTGTCATTGTTGATGATTATTCTCGATATACATGGGTACACATTGTTACTTACAAACATGAAGTGCAGGAAGTCTTCAAACGATTTTCCTCGAGGGCTTCAACCAACTTTGGTGTGAAGATCAAGCATATCAGAAGTGACAATGGAACTGAGTTCAAGAATTCTGGTCTTGATGCCTATCTTGATGAACTTGGTATTACTCATGAATTATCTGCTCCTTATACTCCTCAGCAAAATGGCGTCGTGGAGCGCAAGAACATGAATCTTGTTGAGATGGCTCGCACTATGCTTGATGAATACAAAACGCCTCGGCGTTTTTGGATTGATGCAATTGATATCTCGCCACATCATCAACAGAGTATATCTTCACAAATTCTTCAAGAAGACTGCATATGAACTCCTCAACGACAAGAAACCCAATGTGAGTTATTTCAAAGTCTTCGTGCTAAATGTTGGATTAGAGATCCTCACCACAACTCTAAATTTGCACCAAAGCACATGAAGGTTTTATGCTTGGTTACGGAAGGACTCACGACACCTACTGAGTCTTCAACATTGTTCTTCACAAGATTGTCGACATTGTAGATGTGCGGTTCGATGAAACTAATGGCTCGCAAAGAGAGCACCTACCTTCGTGTTAGATGAACCAGCACCGAGGATGCTATCAAGCACAAGGCAACCGAGGATGTCATTCCTCATCAAGAATCTGGTGAAGAATTCATTCCTGTTCGTGAAGAACGCCGAGTGATGCACTCAAGAACATGATGAGGAAATTGGTGTCAAGAAAATGCTGATCAAAATCCTCGGTGACAACCAACTCATCCACGTGTTGCAAAAGAAGTGCAAGTGGAGAAGATCATCGATGACATCAGCGCACCAGTCCTCTCACCGCTCAAAAGCCTCACACTTATCTAACTTTTGTGGGCACTATGCTTTTGTCTCTATCTCGAGCCCACTAAGGTAGATGAAGCATTTCGAGCCGGAGTGGATTCAGGCTATGCAAGAAGAATTACATCATTCGAGCTGAACAATGTCGGGAATTGGTCAATCGCCTGATCCTCGCAAGCATAATATCATTGGCACAAAGTGGATCTACCGCAACAAGCAAGATGAAAATGGCCTTGTTGTGAGGAATAAGGCACGACTAGTAGCTCAAGGCTACACAGGTTGAAGGAATTGATTTCGATGAAACTTTTGCACTGTTGCTAGACTTGAAGCTATTCGATTTTACTTGCCTATGCTAACCATCATGATATCATCTTATATCAAATGGATGTGAAAAGTGCATTCCTCAATGGTAAGCTTGAGGAAGAAGTATATGTTGCTCAACCCCGTGTTTTGAAGATCCCAAGAATCCTCGACAAAGTCTTGAGACTAAATAAGGCTCTCTATGGCCTCAAGCAAGCCCCTCGGCGTGGTATGATACACTGAAGGAATTCTTCGTGAAGAATGGCTTCACACCCGGTTCACTCGATCCTACTCTATTTACTAAATCATATGATGGTGAACTGTTTGTGTGCCAAATATATGTTGATGATATTATCTTTGGCTGTACTAACCAACGATATAGTGATGAATTTGCCTATATGATGAGTGAAGAATATCAAATGTCTATGATGGGAGAGTTGAAATTCTTCTTAGGTCTTCAAATTAAATCAAGAGCACAATGGCATATTCATATCTCAGAGAAATACCTCAAAGATGTCTCGAGGAAATTCGCATGCAAGATTGCAAAGGCGTAAAATTCCTATGCCCACAAATGGTCATCTATGCACTGATGAAAATGGTACTGACTTCGATCACAAGGTATACCGCTCCATGATTGGTTCTTTATTGTACCTATGTGCATCTAGGCCAGATATAATGCTTAGTGTTTGCATGTGTGCCCGATTTCAAGCTGCACCGAAGGAATCACACCATAAGGCTGTGAAGCATATTCTTCGATATCTAGCTCACACACCAACACTAGGATTATGGTACCCCAAGGGCTCTGCTTTTGATCTCATTGATATTCTCGACTCGACTATCTTTGGTGATCGTGTGGACCGCAAGTCAACATCGGCACTTGTCATTTCCTGACGATCTTTGGTCCGTTGGTCCTCGAAGAAACAGAACTGTATCACCGCTCATCTTTGAAGCTGAATATATTGCTGCTGGGTCATGCCGTGCTCAACTGCTTTGGATGAAGCAAACCCTCAAGGACTATGGCGTCAACGTGAAGAATGTGCCTCTCCTCTGCGACAACGAGAGTGCCATCAAGATTGCTCACAACCCAGTTCAGCACTCGAAGACTAAGCACATCCAGATTCGTCATCATTTTCTTTGTGATCATGTCTTAAAGGCCGATATCTCCATCGAGCATGTGAAGAATGAAGAACAGCTAGCTGATATCTTCACCAAGCCCTTGGATGAGAAGAGATTTAGCAAGTTGCGGTGTGAGCTAAATATCTTAGAATCTTCGAATGTTCTTTGAAAAGGACACACATCCTAACCTTTATGCATAATTGATGACTTAGATGTGCAACACATGAAGAAACGTTGTTCCTCAATCAATGAAGAACAACAATCTAAGTGTGAAGAAATCAATGAAGAATTTGATTCTCAGAACCCTACGACAATTGTACGCGGTGTCTGAAATCATCATTCTTATCTGGTGGCTACGCCACCACAAAAGTTGAAAATCTTCAATCTGAGTTTTCCTCATTTTGAAATTCCTCGTTTTTCAAATTCTTCAACTTTGCAAAATCTTCATGAGTTCCGCTGTCGTTCTTCATTGGCTATATATATATATGAGTTTATGTCCTCTACAAGATTCACTTATTGCTAATTCTTCAAGTTGCGATTTCGCTAAGTGAATGTGATCGGACCCTTCCCTCTATGCTATACTCAACCCAATCTATTCACAAATTCTTCATGTGCGTTCGATTGAAACTGCTCAAAGTCTTCACTGGTCCTTGACACCTGAAGAAATTGCGAACTAAACTTTTAACAAATCTTATCCAAGTTTCGGTTTTACCGCTCAAACCGTTCCGCATCCCATGATGTATTAGTTTAATCACCCACGATCTTACACGATCCCATCTCGCACAAGCGTGGGTGACACACGTCGCGTGAAGGAGAAAGGGCAGGGCATGTTCGTCCAAAATCTTCGGCGAACAGTTTTCACCGTGGCTATAAATACCCTTTACCCTCCTCACTTCATTTACTCCGCCGATCGCTGTCTCTCGCTCGAGCTCTCCTCAAACCCTAGCGCCGCTACTCCATCACCGCCGGTGAGGAAAAGCTTCACCGCCTCGACCTCATCGTCATCGTATCGGCCGTCATGAAATCTTCACTCCGCCGCCGCCGTAGTCATCTTCCTCTCGCCAAGTTAGGGCGTGGAAGATCTAACGTGACGAACTTCTACTGATTCATCTCTGTTCGTCGTGTTCTTCAGTTCGGGTAATTAAAAGTCACTTTTATTACTCGCGTTGATTCTCAAATCTTTCTGAAAATCTTCAAAGTGTTTTTACTCTTCAAAATCTACACATATGAACACCTCACACACTATATGTTCTTGATTTATCTCTCTAAGCATTCATTTCTTCAAGATTCCTCAATTGTGCGGATTTTCGATCTGTACAACTCTGGAACTTAAGACGAAACGCTTAGTGAAATCCCTCAAGGCTCAAACTGGTCAAATTCCTCAAAACTTGCTCCTTTTGAAAAATCTTCTGAGAACGCATATGACCTCTCCAAATTCCTCGCACCTACACTCTGCTCACAGTACTCATGTCATTCGCTGAATCACTAGGTTCTCATCAACTTAACTCATTTGCAGCGTTCCTCGAAGAAAAACTGCATACTTCTTCAGAGTGCTCTATTGTTCAAATTCTCACCAAGAAAATGGCGAAGGCAAGAGACCGCAGAAGGGAGGAAAGAAACCGAAGTCATGACTGCTTTTGAAATTCCGAGGAAATATACAAAGACTATCGCACACCGATGAATCCAAATTTGGCAAGGAGACTAAGAACCAGTATAAAGTGCGATACAGAGGATAGAAAGGAGATGGGCACGAGAATGGCGTGAATACCGCTATGTCACTCCTAAGTACATGAGGAAATTCTTTGAATCCTCCATGCCCAAGAGCTCCTCCGCACCCAGCAAGTTGTTGATCCCACCGATGTCAAACGTGGTGAAGATTTTCTGAAGAATGGTCCAGCGCCAAGCCAAATTGGCAAGACAGGCCAAGGAAGCAATGAGGAAATTCAATGAGGATATCTGCTGCTGCTGTTGCTTTGAGCCCTCGGTCAAACCGAGGAAATCAATGCCAAAGAAGCTCGCACGCAAGCCAAGTGCTTCACCGTCGGCGCCCTCACGGCCCAGTTCCTCGGCCGCGCCCTCAAAGCAAATTCCTCGATCGCTGCTGCTCATTCAAAATCCTCAAGAGCTCCTCCAAGTCCTCAACACCTATGCATCTTGCAACTTGTCAAAGGACTCAAGGATTCTCCATTGCTTCGTGTTTGAGAAGTTCCTCGGTTGCACCAATGTCCTCAACAGTCCCGCTCTGCTGAAGACAAAAGCTACTGCTGGACGCGGTCCTCGGCCAAGTCCGAAGAAGAAACATATTGCATTCAACGTTCCCTCTGATGATGAGGCCTCTGATGAAGAACTTGAAGAAATCATCAGAGACAGACTGACCAAGGCCGCTAGAGCCAAAGGAACAAGTGTACCTCTGCTTTTGGATCCGAAGAAGATCCTAGACTTCATTGACCTGTGGCATCAGGATCCACACACTCCTCTTCCGGATCTGCCACTGACTCCTGGTCAAAGTCACATGATGAACCATTTCATCTCAGAAGAGAAATGGAAATTTGAAAAGGCTCGTGAATTGAAGAGAGCAAAAGCAAGAAAAGAGAAGCTTCTGAGGAAAAACATCATCAACTTGTCTCCTGAAGAACTTCTTAAAGCTCAATCAGAAATCCAAGCACTCAGCAAGGATTTTGATGCTTACAATGCTGACTAGCAAGGAGCCAAGGTGAGATTCGTCACTCTGACGAAGAGAATGTCAACTGTTGCAGCTTCATCGCAACAAGAAAATCCTCAGGCTGAAGAATCTGCTCAGCCTGTTGAAGAACATGCCAGCACTGCTGATGACTTTCAGCGTGCTGATGAGAACACAAGTTCGTGGCTGATGACTCCATTCCATTTCTTGAAGAAATTCCCGGGCATCCACTAGTGGTGCGCTCAAGAATCTGAAGAAAATAGGGCAATCGCACACAGTTGTGCTCAAGAAACTGTACCACAATCCTCAGCTCCTCCTGCACCAAGACCAACTCCAATTCTTCCTTCTGCCTATGAAGTGAAGAAGACAAAGGCTGCAGAGCGAGCTGCGTGAAGAAAAGGAAGGCATCACTGCGCCAAATTCTTGACTGCGAAGAAATTGAAGCCAATGACCAGCTAGATTGAAAATCCTATCGATGCCATTCCCATTTCCTCCATGTCATCCAAGGAAATTGTTCCTTTGGAGAAGAATACACGATCCCAAGCGGATCGATGAAGAAAATCAATCTGTTGCTACTTGTAACAGCTTGATGAAGAAATTGAAGTGGAAGCTTTCCCTTCAACTCCTGTTGCCTCCTCACCCGTGCCTCAGTTCACAGCTGAAGAGGTAGGCGCTGAGGAAATTGAAAAAGAAGATGAAGATGTGGATATTGGGTGCACTACACCTGTAATGAACAATGACTTTTGGGAAAGTCAGCACCCCAATACTCCTCTCTTCACTCCACTTCAACAAGTTCCTCACCACCAACTACTACTATTCAAATGGGCTCAAGAAACTCATCCCACATCATCTCATCAACGAAGAGATTCCAGCCACTAGCGCCAAGAACCAACCGCCAATCCTCAAACTGCACAAGGAGAGGAACCAGAAATTCTCACCAAGAACCCGAAATCGCGATTCACGAGGTTGTGCTTCAAATAATGATATTCCTCTGCCCAAGCCAAAGAATCCGTTTTCAAGCAAGCAAAAGTTCAAGGCTGAAGATTTCTTTTACGAGCATGTGTTCTTCACGCCTACAATCCTTATGACTCGCTCGAATGAGGAAAAGACGCTCGACTCCAACACAAGCAAATTTCTATTCCTCGGTGCTATTCGACAAGGACAAGATCTTCGACCATGAGCATATTCCTCATGTTGATATGGAATCACTGCCGTGCTTGAGCCAAGACTCCATGTTCTTCACGATCTGAGGCTGCTGAATTTCTGCACCGATATATGTGGATCGAATGAAGAACTCATTCTTGATTCTATGCCACCTCGCACATCACCGGAGATGTCAAGACATCAACTCATGGGTTCTGGATTGATGACTGAAAATACTCACTACAAGGCACCAAAGAACCGAATTGCTTCGTGTCCTTCCTCTTGATCCTCCCCATGAATCTGCTCGTTGCCTCTATAATGAACGTGAACTGTGTCGATCACTTCATGCAAATCTTGATGAAACCTCTGAAGCCGGGCCAAGCCCCTCGAACCAAATTCCTCGTCAAGGATTTGCTATATGTGCCTCGGATGTGTATAGAATCTTGACGAAGACTATGAGTCCGATCAAAGGCCACGACTCAAATGATGAAGACGTCGTTGGCATCATGAAGAACATGCTTTTCAATATCATTCATGGCGTTCGATCAACTTCCATGATTTCTTCATGAGGACTCGCCAATATTGCAATGTCACCTTTTGAGCTGAAGCCATATGCGCCTTTGGATCATGAGATTCATAAGGGCAAGATCTTCACCGAACTACAAGGTCGACACTCTGAATCATGGCAGCTTCTGCCGCCCATTGAAGTCCTCAAGCGACCAATTTCATGATCGATGACAAGGGCAAGGCAGCGGCTGTAATTGATGAAGGCACTCGCCCATTGATGGTCGGTTTAGCAAAGCTGCATCTTACTCCACCAATGATGATTCGCTACGCATGATACCGCCACAAATACCTCCACCAAGAAACAGCCTCAAGCCACAAAGACTGTGGTGATGATGATCGTGAGTTACTCCTCAGTCTTCATCAGAAGGTTTATCGCAATCACAAATGGGTCAAGCGCCAATTTGCTGCAATTCTTCACAATATGACCTCAACACATAATGCAGTGAAGAAAAACCAGTACTATTTACATGAAACCCTCAACCGCACCTGGGCTGTTCTGAATCATGTCTATTCCGAGGAAGAATTGAAGACTATGGGTCTTCAGGAAGCTTATGACTGGTCTGCACCACCTCCGAAGAAATTCAAGCGAGTCAAAGTTCCTTATTTGGTGGCCAGTTCTTATTCTTCATCGCGCGAAACTGATGAATATGAAGACTTGGACAACACTGCGGCAGGCCCTACTTCAACAACCAACCCGATAACGGCGCTCCTCCATCGACTTGAATATCTTGAGGCGTTAGTCCTCGCCGATCCTTTTGGTCATTTGATGACAAAGGGGAGAAATCTGAGTTAGTCTTCAAGCGGGTTTATACTATGGGCGTATTTTTTAAAGTTACAACTCTCGTTCTTCCGAAACTTTTTATTGGATCGAGTTGTAATCTTAACTCCGATGGTGCCCTGATACTTTTGATCATGCATTGTGCTGACTTTGCACTGTGCTCTAATACTTTTAATCGTGCTTCTGATGCTCTGATTTTGATACGTGTTATGCTCTGATGCTTTTGAAGCACTAAGCTCTGAATGTGATATTTGAGCTCTGAAACCTTTGATGTGATATTCCGCATGCTCATTCCTAGTTTATACTATTGCATGCATGCTGAATCTCATCAGGCACCATATTTCATCATGCATTTCAAATTCTTCATAGTATATGTATCAAATGCGTATGAATTACAAGATATAGGGGATCTCCATGATTCAAATCTTCAAATGTGCATTGCCTCAAAAGAAAATTCCTCATTATGCACATATTCGGGGAGTTCTTCTATATCTTGCAATCAAATTCCTCAATATCGTATTTACACTTCATATGTTTATCCTCGTTGAAAACTTAACCTATGTTGTCATCAATCACCAAAAGGGGAGATTGTAAGTGCATCTAGTGCCCTTAGTGATTTTGGTGTATTGAAGACTTATAGGTTAAGTAACTGATCGCTTGTGAGTGTACACAGGTCTATAAGTCTATGAGGAGTTTGATATTTACAGAGAAAGTCGACCCTAAAATGAAGTTCTTCGATCAAGACTTTGATATCTTCAAGACTTTCGAAGACTTTGAAAGTGAAGAAATTGGTGTGACCATGAAGACTTGATATTCATTCGAGGAAATGAAGCATGAAGACTTTTGTTTTCGTAGTTTCATTTTCTCTTTCTTGAGTCATAGGAAACACCGTCATCGTTAAAGGGGGTCGAGGAAATACTAAGGAAAAATTTCCATGTGATGCTCAACTCAAAATCCTACACCTACCAATCCCTTCGAGTGAAGCCTTTGGAAATCTCATACAGATTCATCAAATTCTTCAAAGGATGAGACGCAGATTCTTACCGTCACTTGATGACTTTGCTCGATCGAGGAGTTAGGAATTCGCCAGAGCGAATTGCCTACACAAAGGAGGAACATGATAGCCCCGAGGACTTTGAAAGTCAAATTTCCGACCGTTCTTTGTCTACTTGTGGCGGACCAAAATATCTTATCCACCTAACGGTCATATCATTGAAGGGCATTTATGTCTTATCATGTCGGGCTGCTCCCTAGGCTATAAATAGCCGCCCCTACAACCACTAGCTGGTTGGCTGCTCCGAGAGAACTTGACACTTGTCATTTGAGAGCAACCCATCCTCCGAGGACTTTGAGCGAAAATCATCAAGTGAGGAAAATCCAAAACCAAACCCCCACAAAAACCCCAAGTGATTGAGCATCACTGAAGAAATTGATCCTGCATGGATCCGACGCTTGTTACCTTTGAAGACTGTGCTTCTTCCAGACGGTTAGGCGTCAAGGTCTAGAGCATCCAAGAGGAATTGTGGATCGCCGAGTGACCAAGTCTGTGAAGGTTTGGAAGTCACCTGAAGACTTACCACGAGTGATTGGACGAGGCCTGCGTGGTCTTAGTTCAAGGAGAATACGGTGAGGACTGGGTGTCCTGAGTTGCGGCTCAGAGATTGGGTGTCCGGGACTGTGTGTCCTCGAGTTTAAATACTCAGCCGCTCCAACAGACGCATAACCGAGAGACAGCAGTTGGAACTAGTTTACCAAATCATTGTCTTCACCAACTGACTGGTTCTATTTCCTCAACTCACTCATTTCCTCAGTTTGTGTTGCATGTTGTTCATATCTGTGCTTGAAGACTTTGACTGAAGACTTTCACAAATTCCTCAGTTCAATTTCTTCAGTCTGTTGTCTTCATCTTGTTATCCTGTGTTTACGCTTCTTGTACTCTGTTCAAGTCTTCATTTCATCATGCTGACTATGTGTGTAATCTGTTAGGCTTACATCTGAGTACTTATTCCGCTGCAAATAGTTCTTCGCTAAGGAATTTCCTCACTGGCAAATTCCTCAGTGAAGAATTTCATAAAAATCGCCTATTCACCCCCCCCCCTCTAGTCGATATAACGCACTTTCAATCTTTGGTAAGTCACCCCTGCTAGTGTCAAATATTTGAATCTTTCCAGTGATCATATGAATTAGCGTTAACTCACGTGATATTACTATGCAGGCCCCAGGAGCACAAATCTTAACCAAGATATGTTGATAAAGCTGAAGGCGGTTTATACGCTGGTGGGACAACTGTACACCAGATCTCAGCATGCCTTAGCCACAGTGGCCCTTTCAAATGAAGTTCCCACACTCCTGGTGGATGTGCTAAGGAAGCTTTCTGTGCTTCCCCAGCGATTTAATAAATTAAGGCAGTCGTCTGGAAAAGCCGGAGCTTTAGCTGCCTTAAGCCGGGCCAAAGCTTGGCTTGTTGAATTAAACCCGACTGACATCGCCATTGGGTATCCAAGCCTTAAGGAGGATGGCACGCCATTTGAGCAGGAGGACTTCGCCGCTTGCATGAAGGAAATACGCCATGTGGCCACACTGATTGCTGATGAGGCGGATCTCACTAGGTACCAGCCGGGTTATGACGCGGAGAACCGGAGGATTCCAATGCCACATTATGAAGTGACCAGCCTGATTCCACCAATCCGTAAGCATACCTTCGCCCCTGACGTTGACCCGGCCAGACTAATTGATGATGAAGCTGAATTTGAAGCTTTGAATGGCATTGCACTGGTCATCATCAACTTTCCAAGACAGGGAACAGGGCGAAGAAGCGGAGAGGTCTGGCCCGGAAATTTCAGGTCAACAAGTGAGCTGATCCGCCAGGCGGCTCATATTTGTAGCTTGCTGAAAAAAACTTAATCATTTGGACTCGGGGAGTCATGTAATAGGGTAGAAATGACTTTGCTTTGTCGTGCCATCATGCACATTTTGGTTCTCAACATTGTTAAGCCGCCATCTCAAATTCGCCCCTTTTTATACATATCATCTAATTTCCTTATGCTTAAGAAAGTCTTTGACCTTCCCTGCACACAGAAATAGATCACAAGAAAACCCTTGGCGGCTTACCGTAGGGTGGGTCATAATATCTTTACATATAACCTCTAATATGGAACAAAGAGTTACAGATAAGCTTGTTGTGAAATATAGCTTTGAAACACAACTATGATGTCATACATGTGATCTTTGAACTTGTACTGCCGGTTTATGTGACCCGAACAGTAAGGGTGATAACCCAATCTCTGAAAACCATCCCTTCCAGATATATCATGATTGCCATATGTTGGCGACTTATCGTCCAAAACCAAGGCGGGTTAAATTTAAACCACACTTATACTGAGATCTGAATAAAAAAGTCTCAAGACAAAACAAAGGCTGCTTTCAAACAAAACTTAATCCAAATAGAAAAAAAATTCAAGGCTTCCGATTCGAATACGATCAGTAAACCGTTCCGAAGGGGTTAAGCTAGGATTCGAATACGATCATGTAGCCCCCAGTGGCTTTGGCGTTGCGCCGATCAAGAGGGTACCGATAGATATGTTCTCTTTGGTTCGAATATGACCTATGTTTGAATAGGAAGCCCCCAAGTGACCTTGAGAGTTTTTTAACGACTATGGTTCGAATACGATCAAAGTCGGACCCAAATGGGGTTAAGCTATGATTCGAATACGATAAAGAAGCCCCCTAGTGAGTTTGCAGTGTGCCGATCAAAAGGGTACCTACAGCTATGTTCTCTTTGGTTCGAATACGACCTATGTTTGAACAGGAAGCCCCCTAGTGACCTTGAGGTTTTAACGGCTAGATTCGAATAAGATCATGAGACGGGCCAAGAGGTTTAAGCTAGATTCGAATACAATCAGCCCCCAATTGGTCGTTTTGAAATGATGATGATGATGACATATGATCATTGAGGATGAAAAGGACAAAGGTCCTGCTTTATTACTTATCATAATATATACATCGTCAAAATATGTACATCATGATGAGCTGGTGGTTCAAGTGTAGTAAGGCCCAAGATGAGCGATATTCCACGGCCGGCGGGTCCCTTCCTCCGACTTACGTGAGTCTTTGTGCTCTCGAACATCAATAAGATAGTATGGCGCGTTGTTCAAGTTCTTGCTGACCACAAAGGGCCCTTCCCAAGGTGGGGATAACTTGTGTGCATCAGTTTGATCCTGGATGAGCTGGAGCACCAAATCACCTTCCTGAAAGGTTCTGGACTTAACCCGACGGCTGTGATAGCGGTGCAGGTCCTGTTGGTAAATCACCGAGCGGGCTGCTGCCAGGTCATGCTTTTCATCTAACAGGTCAAGTGCATCCTGACGAGTTTGTTTGTTACCAGCTTCAACATAAGCCGCCACACGGGGCGAGTCATGCCGGATGTCACTTGTAAGTGCAAATAGTGCCCCTTAGTGATTTTGGTGTATTGAAGACTTATAGGTTAAGTAACTGATGCGTTTGTGAGTGTACACAGGTCTATAAGTCTATGAGGAGTTTGATATTTACAGAGAAAGTCGACCCCTAAAAATGAAGTTCTTCGACTGAAGACTTAGACATTCTGAAGACTTTCTGAAGACTTTCAAAGTGAAGAATTTGGTGTGACCGTGAAGACTTGGTATTTATTTGAGGAACATGAAGCGTGAAGACTTTTGTTTTCGTAGTTTCATTTTCTCTTTCTTGAGTCATAGGAAACACCGTACTGTTAAAGGGGGTCGAGGAAATACTAAGGAAAAATTTCCATGTGATGCTCAACTCAAAATCCTACACCTACCAATCCCTTGAGTGAAGCCATTGAAATCTCATACGATTCGATCAAGTTCTTCAAAGGATGAGAGAGAGTTCTTCCGGTCATCGATGACTTTGTTTCGACCGAGGAGTTAGGAATTCGCCAAAGTGCAAATTGCCTACACAGTGAGGAACATGATAGCCCTGAGGAATTTGAGAGTCAAATTTCCGACCGTTGCTGTGTTGCGCGCCAGCTGTCCCAAAATGTCCTATCCACCTAACAGTCATATCATTGGGCATTTATGTCTTATCATGTTGGGCTGCTCCCTAGGCTATAAATAGCCGCCCCCTACAACCACTATTTGGTTGGCTGCTCCGAGAGAACTTGACACTTGTCATTTGAGAGCAACCCATCCTCCGAGGACTTTGGGCGAAAATCATCAAGTGAGGAAAATCCAAAAACCAAACCCCCACACAAACCCAAAGTGATTGAGCATCACTGAAGAAATTGATACTGCGTGTATCCGACGCTTGTTACCTTTGAAGATTGTGCTTCTTCCAGACGGTTAGGCGTCAAGGTCTAGAGCATCCAAGAGGAATTGTGGATTGCCGAGTGACCAAGTCTATGAAGGTTTGGAAGTCACCTGAAGACTTACCACGAGTGATTCGATGAGACCTGCTTGGTCTTAGTTCAAGGAGAATATGGTGAGGACTGGGTGTCTTGAGTTGCGGCTCAGAGACTGGGTGTCCGGGACTGCGTGTCCTCGAGTTTAAATACTCAGCCGCTCCAACCAGACGTACAACTGAGACAGCAGTTGGAACTGGTTTACCAAATCATTGTCTTCACCAACTAACTGGTTCTATTTCCTCAACTGTTTCATTTCCTCATTATTGTGTTGAATGTTGTTCATATCGTGCTTGAAGACTTTGATCAAGACTTTCACAAATTCCTCGTTCAATTTCTTCATCTGTTTGTCTTCATCTTGTTATCCTGTGTTTATGCTTTCACTCTGTGCTAGTCTTCATTTCATCATGATGACTATGTTTGTATCTGTTATGTTTACTTCGAGTACTTATTCCATTTGCAAGTAGTTCTTCGCTAAGGAATTTCCTCAGCGGCAAATTCCTTAGTGAAGAATTCATAAAAATTGCCTATTCACCCCCCCTCTAGTCGATATAACGCACTTTCAATTGGTATCAGAGCAAGGTACTCCCTTGTTCTGTGTGATTTTGGTTTAACCGCCTGGAGTTTTAGTTATGTCGACCGCAGGTATGATCAAGGTCTCGGCTGGGTGTCCTACCTTTGACGGGACGGACTACCCCTACTGGAAGAACAAGATGCGAATGCATCTTCAGGCAATTGACAACGATCTCTGGTATGTTGTGGAAAATGGTGTCCCCTCTGTCACTCCCTCACTAAACGCTACCGATGTGAAGAGATTCAAGCAACTCAATTCTCAAGCGAAGAATATCATATGTGGCCATCTGAGTAAGGGACAGTATGGAAGAGTGAGTGCTTTGGAAACTGCTAAGCTTATCTGGGATAGGCTGTCCAAAGTAAATGAAGGAGTCTCAACTCAGCGTGACTCTCGAGTTGATGTTCTTCGGAATCTCTTCAACCGCTTCAAAGACCCGACAACGAAAATGTCCAACAAACCTTTGATCGCCTCACTGACATCTCAAATGAGCTTCATGCCCTTGGTGCCATTGACATCACTGATCATGAAGTAGTGAAGAATCTGTTGAGATCGCTTGATTCCTCATTTGATACTATGGGACTGATGATACAAGAATGTGCTGACTACAAGTCTCTGGATCCTGCCGATATCCTCGAAAGGCTAAATACTCACGAGTTCCAGCTTGCTGAAAAGAGAGATCTCTATGGTTCAAACTATGGCAAACCACGTGCCCTGAAGGCCAAGGCTGTGTCTGATTCTGAATATGAGGACTCTGGTAGTAGCCTTGGTGATCCTGAAGAACTGAGCCAGGATCTTGCACTGCTTGTGAAGAAATTCCAGAAGTTCACAAGACGTGGTCGCTTTGGAAAATCCTCAAGAGGCAATGATTCCTCATCTAGTGACTATAAGAGAAGACTTTGCCACAAATGCAAGAAACCTGGTCACTATATTCAAGATTGTCCTTAGTGGGAAAAGGAAATGAAGAAGAAGAAATACAAGGATTACAGTTCTGATGATGCGAAGAAGAAGAAGAAATCGTCAAAATCTTCATCATCAAAATCCTCGAAGTCTTCATCTCACAAGAAGAGCAGCTCCAAGAAGGCTCGGGCATTCATTGGCAAGGAAATGGACTCTGAAGCTGAATCTGAGGAAAATGATGAAGAGGAGGCGTCTGAAGAATCTGAATCTGGTGTGGCGAGTCTGGCCATCGCTACTGCTTTCGTCAGCAAGTCCATCTTCAACACTGAAGAAACTAACTCCACCAACAAGGCTGATGAAGATAATGATGGCTACGCCCCCACCTATTGCTTCATGGCAAAGGGTGCAAAGGTACTCAAATACAACTCCTCTGAATCTAGTGAAAATGAATCTGATGAGGATCTTAAGCCCAGCTACTCTAAACTTGCTAAGATTGCTGTAAAACAACAAAGGGCTCTTGAAAAGGTTCAAAACATGCTAGACAAAAGTGATGATATGTTGGGTGAAGAAATGGATCGCACTAAAGCCCTGACTGAAAATCTTCAGAGACTTCAGTCTAGGTTTGATAACCTTCAAGGTCATCATAACGCTCTCTTGTCTGATCATGAGAAACTTTCTTATGAATTTCTTCAAGAAAAGCAAGATCACGAGAAGCTTTCTCTTGAATCTCTTCAAAGAAAGGAAGATCTTGAAAAGCTAAGAGTGTGTTATGAAGATCTTCAGAAGGAGCGCGATTCATTGCTAGCTCAACAAATCAGCGCTTCTCAGGAAGAATTTGTTCCTCCATGCTTAAAGTGCATTGAACGTGAATCTGCTAATTCATCACCTGAATGTTCAAATGCTTCAACTGTTACAAATTCTTCATCCGCCTCTGCTATCACTAATTCCTCATCTGAGGACATTGCTAGTATCACTAACAATGCAGGGCTGAAGGAATTGTACTTGACAGGCATGTACAAAAGCCTCAAAGGGCATCAAACACTTTGTGATGTGCTCAAAAAGCAGATCCTCAACAGAAACCCTAGAAAAGAGGGTATTGCCTTTGAGAGGAAACTCAATGCTGATGGAACATATTGGAAGCCTGAGCAGTACCCCAAAACTTCATGGGTTGCTGCAAAGGGACCTCCAGTTGATCCATCGAACTTATCTGGCTTTACATGTGAATCTCCTCATTCTTCTAATGAGTCATTTGACTCCAACTATAAACTATTCAAAAATCAGAATGGTGAATTATTTGCTAGATATGTTGGCACTAACTGCAGGAACGGTTCCCCTATGAAGAAAATCTGGGTTCCCAAAAGTTATGTTGAAAGTCTTCAGGTGAATGTCCTCATGACACCACCAGTGAAGAACAGGAACCCCAGATCAAATTCTTCATATGGACCAAATTCTTCATATGGATCCAAGTCCTCATATGGACCAAATTCCTCACGAGGATCAAATTCCTCAACTGGATCAAAGTCCTCATATGATTATCATCGTGCTAACAACTCTGTCTCGCAGGGTAGAGCTAAGGGCTATGAATATGTGCATTATTCTTCAAACCATTATGTTCATAAGTCCTCGAAGAATTACGTTGTTTATTCATATGCTTACCCTAACCCATCTTATGTGAAACGAAATGGTTTGGCTTTTTTGCCGCCATTCTCACATGGTGCTCGCAGAATGATGAACTCTTTGCCAGCCCTTCAGATGTGGGTGGTGAAGAAAAAGAACTAATCTCTTAAGATGGTCAGGTCTCGGGCGTGCTTTAACGTCCAAGAATATCTTGGGGACTGACGAAAGTGCTCGAAAGGACTTGGCGAATCATGATGAAATGAACTTTCATTTCACGCGTCCTCATACTGCTACATCTGTTTACTGCTTGATGAAATTCATCTGATGAAATTGATGTCATATTCTTCACTGATGAAGCATATGAGATGGTAAGCTACACTAATTCATCTGCAGGATGATCAACCCAAAACTACTGAATGGGTCCTCGATAGTGGATGTACAAATCACATGACTGGTGACAATAATCTATTGATGGATGCTCCTTTATCACCGTCACCTCTGAAGCATATCATCTTTGCTGACAAAGGCAAAAGTCGGGTATTGGGTCTTGGTAAGGTTGCTATATCTAAGGATAAACACATGGACAAAGTCATGCTTGTTGAGTCCTTAGGATACAATCTAATGTCAGTCTCAATGCTTTGTGATCTTGATATGGTTGTTGTCTTTGGCAAGTATCGCTATGTTGTGATTATGGAAGCTGACAATTCCAAAGTCTTCGAAGGCTTCAGGAGAGGAGATTTGTATATTGTTGATTTCTCTACAGGACCACAACCAGCCGTGTGCCTACTTGTAAAAGCTTCAGAAGGCTGGCTATGGCATCGACGACTTGGTCACGTAGGCATGAGGAATTTGAACACGCTTGCAAAGAAGAAGCATGTCATTGGCATTGAAAATGTCAAATTCCTCAAGGATCACTTATGCGGAGCCTGTGAAGCTGAAAAAATGACCAAGGCCAAGCATCCAGCAAAGATTATCATGACCACTACCCGTCCATTCGAATTGCTTCACATGGACCTCTTTGGACCTAATCATTACTCAGCAGTCACTAAAGATGCATCTCTATATGGTTTTGTCATTGTTGATGATTACTCTCGATATACATGGGTACACATTGTTACTTACAAACATGAAGGGCAGGAAGTCTTCAAACGATTTTCCTCGAGGGCTTCAACCAACTTTGGTGTGAAGATCAAGCACATCAGAAGTGACAATGGAACTGAGTTCAAGAATTCCGGTCTTGATGCCTATCTTGATGAACTTGGTATTACTCATGAGTTATCTGCTCCTTATACTCCTCAGCAAAATGGCGTAGTGGAGCGCAAGAACAGAACTCTTGTTGAGATGGCTTGCACTATGCTCGATGAATACAAAACGCCTCAGCGCTTTTGGATTGATGCAATTGATACTGGTTGCCACATCATCAACAGAGTATATCTTCACAAATTCTTCAAGAAGACTGCCTATGAACTCCTCACTGACAAGAAACCCAATGTGAGTTATTTCAAAGTCTTCGGTGCTAAATGTTGGATTAGAGATCCTCACCACAACTCTAAATTTGCACCGAAAGCACATCAAGGTTTTATGCTTGGTTATGGAAAGGACTCGCACACCTACAGAGTCTTCAACATTGTTCTTCACAAGATTGTTGACACTGTTGATGTGCGGTTCGATGAAACTAATGGCTCGCAAAGAGAGCACCTACCTCTGTGTTAGATGAACCAGCACCTGAAGATGCTATCAAGCTCAAGGCAACTGAGGATGTCATTCCTCTTCAAGAATCTGTTTGAAGAATTCATTCCTGTTCATGAAGAACGTCGAGTGATGCACCAAGAACATGATGAGGAAAATGGTGTGAAGAAAATGCTGATCAAAATCTTCAGCGACAACCAGCTCACCCTCGTGTTGCAAAAGAAGTGCAAGTGGAGAAGATCATCGATGACATTAGCGCACCAGGTCCTCTCACACGCTCAAAAGCTTCACATTTATCTAACTTTTGTGGGCACTATGCTTTTGTATCTATCACAGAGCCCACTAAGGTAGATGAAGCATTTCTGGAGCCGGAGTGGATTCAGGCTATGCAAGAAGAATTACATCAGTTCGAGCTGAACAACGTCTGGGAATTGGTCAATCGCCCAGATCCTCGCAAGCATAATATCATTGGCACAAAGTGGATCTACCGCAACAAGCAAGATGAAAACGGCCTTGTGGTGAGGAATAAGGCACGGCTAGTAGCTCAAGGCTACACACAGGTTGAAGGAATTGATTTCGATGAAACTTTTGCACCTGTTGCTAGACTTGAGGCTATTCGCATATTACTTGCTTACGCTAACCATCATGATATTATCTTATATCAAATGGATGTGAAAAGTGCATTCCTCAATGGTAAGCTTGAGGAAGAAGTATATGTTGCTCAACCCCCAGGTTTTGAAGATCCAAAGAATCCTGACAAAGTCTTCAAACTCAATAAGGCCCTGTACGGCCTCAAGCAAGCCCCTCGGGCGTGGTATGATACATTGAAGGAATTCTTTGTGAAGAATGGCTTCACACCCGGTTCACTCGATCCTACTCTCTTTACTAAATATTATTATGGTGAACTGTTTGTGTGCCAAATATATGTTGATGATATTATCTTTGGCTGTACTGACCAACGTTATAGTGATGAATTTGCCTATATGATGAGTGAAGAATATCAAATGTCTATGATGGGAGAATTGAAATTCTTCTTAGGTCTTCAAATTCATCATCAAGAATGGCATATTCATATCTCAGAGAAATACCTCAAAGATGTCTTGAGGAAATTTGGCATGCAAGATTACAAAGGCGTCAAAATTCCTATGCCCACAAATGGCCATCTATGCAATCGATGAAAATGGTATTGACTTGATCACAAGGTATACCGCTCCATGATTGGTTCTTTATTGTACATATGTACATCTAGGCCAGATATAATGCTTAGTGTTTGCATGTGTGCCCGATTTCAAGCTGCAGAGGAATCACACCATAAGGCTGTGAAGCATATTCTTCGATATCTAGCTCACACACCAACACTAGGATTATGGTACCCCAAGGGCTCTGCTTTTGATCTCATTGGATATTACGACTCGACTATCTTTGGTGATCGTGTGGACCGCAAGTCAACATCTGGCACTTGCCATTTCCTCGGACGATCTTTGGTCTGTTGGTCCTCGAAGAAATAGAACTGCGTATCATTGTCACTGCTGAAGCTGAATACATTGCTGTTGGCACGTGCTGTGCTCAACTGCTTTGGATGAAGCAAACCCTCAAGGACTATGGCGTCAACGTGAAGAATGCGCCTCTCCTCTGTGACAATGAGAGTGCCATCAAGATTGCTCACAACCCAGTTCAGCACTCGAAGACAAAGCACATCCAGATTCGTCATCATTTTCTTCGTGATCATGTGTTGAAGGGTGACATCTCCATCGAGCATGTGAAGACTGAAGAACAGCTAGCTGATATCTTCACTAAGCCCTTGGATGAGAAGAGATTTAGCAAGTTGCGGTGTGAGCTAAATATCTTAGAATCTTCGAATGTTCTTTGAAAAGGACACACATCCTAACCCTTGTGCGGAATTGATGACTTAGATGTGCAACACATGAAGAAACGTTTTTCTTCAATAAATGAAGAATAACACTCTATGTGTGAAGAAATTAATGAAGAATTTGATTCTCAGAACCCTACGACAATTGTACGCGGTGTCTGAAATCATCATTCTTATACGGTGGGTCACGCCACCACAAAAAGTTGAAAATCGTCAATTTGAGTTTTCCTCATTTTTGAAATTCTTCAGTTTTTCAAATTCTTCTACTTTGCAAAATCTTCACTGGTTCCGACGTTTTTCTTCATTGGCTATATATATATATATGAGTTTATATCCTCTACATCATTCACTTATTGCTATTTCTTCAAGTTGTGATTTCTGCTAAGTGAATGTGATCGGACCCTTCCCCCTCTATGCTATACTCAACCCAATCTATTCACAAATTCTTCATGTGCGTTCTAATTGAAACTCGTTCAAAGTCTTCACTGTGTCCTTGACAGCTGAAGAAATTGCGAATGAAACTTTAAAACAAATCTTATCCAAATTTTCGGTTTTACCGCTCAAACCGCTCCGCATCCCACGATGCATTACTATAATCACCCACGATCTTACACGTCTCATTTGCACTGTACGTGGGTGACACATGTCGCGTGAAGAAGAAAGGGCAGGGGCATGTTCGTCCCAAAATCTTCGGACGAACAATTTTTACCATGGCTATAAATACCCCTCTCCCCTTCCTTAGTTCATTTACTCCACTCGGTCGCCGTCTCTCGCTCGAGCTCTCCTCAAACCCTAGCACCACCGCTACTCCATCGCCGCCGGTGAGGAAGAGCTTCACTGCCTCGACCTCGTCGCCGTCATACTCGTGCCGGCCGCGGAAATCTTCACTCCGCAGCCGCCGTAGTTGTCCCCCTCTGCCAAGTTAGGGCGTGGGAGATCTAACTTGACAAACTTCACTGTTGTTCATCTCAGTTCATCGTGTTCTTCAGTTCGGGTAATTAAAAGTCACTTTTATTACTCACGTTGATTCTCAAACTCTTCTGAAAATCTTCAAAGGTGTTTTACACTTCAAATCTTCACATATGAACACTTCACACACTGTATGCTCTTGATCCATCTCTCTAAGCACTCATTTCTTCAAGATTCCTCAATTGTGCGGATTTTCGATCTGTACAACTCTGGAACCTAAAGACAAGACACTACTAGTGAAAAGCCTATACACAGAATCTTATCTGCAGCGCGGTTCAAAATACCACGCTACTGCTACTTAGCAGCAGGCGTGTCCGCCAAACGCGCTCTTGACTTGGAAATAGCGAGAGCGCGTTTGAGGAATACTGGCGCATTGCTATAGTTGCCATGACCTTGGGCCCCGCTAGCTATAGCGATGGCGCGTTATCAGAGAAGCGCTCGCTACTTTATGCTAGCTGTAGCGCTTTTTGCGAACGCGCTACAACTATCCCTACCTTATCCCCACGGTAGAGGACCGGCCCTCGATCACTCTCACTCTACGCCCGCTTCAACAACCGCGTCGTAAATGTCTGTCGCCCGCCGCCTGCTTAAATCGCCGAGGTACTCCTCCTTCCGTCCCTCCTCCATCCTCCTCGCACATCCTCCCCTCCGCTGCTGCCGCCCTCCCTCCTCCTTGCCGCCTCCTCCATCCGCTGTGGCCGACCCTCCTCCTCCTCCATGGCAGCCCGCCTCCCACCGCCCTCGACCTCGCCGCCCCTAGCTACCTCTCCGCCCCCCCACCCCTGCCACTAGTTAGTACTAGATTTAGTAGTAGATGTTAATTTAGGGTTAGCTAGTACTAGATGTTAATTTAGTAGTAGTAGATGTTAATTTAGCTTAGTTAGTACTAGATTTTTAGTAGTAGTAGTGGTAGTTGAACTACTTTAGTTGTAGTTGAACTAGTTTAGTAAGTTAATAAACTAGTTGAACTAGTTGAATTAACTGAACTAATCTATTTTTAGTAAGATAATTAATATAACTAGTTGAACTACTTTATGTTTAGAAAGAACTAGTTTTTTTCAATTTATAGTAAGTTTATATTTAGTAAGAACTAGTTGAATTAATAAAACTAGTTGAACATGTTTTGTTGCTAGTGATAACTTATATGGTTTGGTGACCTCCGTCGTCCCGTCACCGACCCCTCCAACAACCCGCCGTCATCCCGAGCCAGCGTACCCCTCCGACATCGAGGTGAGACCAGCCAAATATCCTTGTATATTTTGTGTTGTTGCTCAAATAGGATATGTGGTTGCCCAAGTGGCCGTTCATGTTCAGTTTACATCTCCGAGTGGCCTATGTTTTGTCGGAGTGTTGATTAATTTCCGTTCCGCAAATTTCAGGCTTTCGATATGTCCTTTTTAGCAAAGGTCATGCGGATTTTGTCGTGAATTCGACATGACTTGTGCTAGAATATGTACAAGTTTAATCTTTGAATTATGATTGTAGGAAATGTCGTACTTTCGGACGACGACGGTCTCCCGGGAGTGTAGCTGGTGCCACGACGATCGAGGTATGTGCGACAGGTTCGTTCGGTTTGGGCGACGATCGCCGCTTCAGCATTAAGCTCGAGGAGACCTGCAATGTTCATACGGTACACAACGACGACAATAGTTTTTTTCTCCATTAAGCATGACTTCAACTATTTCAACGTCTAATTTTCATATTTTACAATTCGACTAGCTTATCCCATGCCATGCAAGACGCTATGTCTTGGAGAGGATGGGTTTTGAAGACCATGAAAATTTTGAAACAAAGAAAATACACCTAAGGACCCATCATGATATGGATTTTGAAGTAAATCTGTATAATGCTCAGAGCGTAACCCATTTTGGTTGCCAAAATTGGGAAGCACTTTGCAAAATGTATGGTTTTGATGAGGGTATGATTATCACCATGGATCTTGGTGATCCCGACAATGAGGAAGACAATATGGACATTTGGGTCCTTGTTGATCGCTGCCGATTGTACCGCTATGTGAGTTTATCAAACATAGTTATTAACTAATTTATATTCTTTATTTCAAAATAGTTGATAGCTTATTTCCATTGACAGCTTATTTTGATTCTTCAAAGACTGTGCGGAAGATGGTAGATAAAACCCACTACATCAAGGCACCCAATTAACATATAAGGAGAAAAATCATCGATCGCATTTTGTACTCTTCTTGAGAATTACAATGCCTATTATCGAACTCCTCCAAATTATGGTGAATACGTGCCACTAGTGCATGTGTTGAACAACGATAACTTCTCTGGAGATACCTGGTAAGATTTTTTACTATTACGACATTCATGCATTTTTTTCATACTTCTAAAACTAGTACATCATTGCTAACTACAAAGTTATTATTATGTTTTTCAATGAAACTCCCGATGGATTGTGTGCCTCATCGATGTGTCTCGCATGGTCGCCTCTCGATTCTCGAACATACTTGCGGAGTAAATCTAGGGAGCTCACTGTGCATATCGGATTTCTAAAAACTGTGAACACATGATCATCGAGAATGGAAGAAATGTATGGACATTCGCAAGGAGGTTCTTGGAAGTAACATTCGGTGAAAGGCAAGAATGGGAGCAGGCTAATCTCCATTCTCCATAATGGAGAGTCGGGGGCTATCTTGTTTTGTTATTTTACCTTAGAAAATGTAGTAGGTCTTAATCGAATGTAATAGGTCCTATGAGGTACAATATGTTTATTATGTGGTAATGTGTTAGAGTTGATAATGATGATCTTGAGGAGGTGTTATGTGATGTCAATGATGAAAACGATGATATTGAGGAGGTGTTATATGACAATGATGTATTATGATGCTAAGTTGTTAATGATATGATGATGATGATGATGATATTATTATATCATTGGGTGAAAGAACATGATTAGTTTCAAGTGGATGGACATCCACTTGAAACTAGTCCTGATTCTTTCACCCCATGATGTAATAACTCATTATGATGTAAAACAATCTCTAAATTCCTGTTGTATGAAAACTTGTGTAAAGGTGTATGAATACAACATGAAATAGAAAAGAAATAAAATACTAAATAGTAGTAGTAGCGGGTTAGAGAAGCGCTACTACTAATAATAACAAGCAGCGATGTTCTAAAGAACCGCTGCTAGTAAGTCAAGTTAGCGATGGCGTCGTTAAGCCGCGCTATTGCTAAGCATTAGTCATAGCGCCTTATCGAGAGCGCTTGTGCCCGCGCTACTGATAGGCCCAAAACCCGCGCTGCTGCTAGGCTTTTCCCTAGTAGTGAGAACGCTTAGTGAAATTCCTCAAGGCTCAACTGGTCAAATTCCTCAAAACTTGTCTTTTTGAAAATTTACTGAGAACGCATATGACCTCTCCAAATTCCTCGCACCTACACTCTGTTCATAGGTACTCGTGTCCGCTGCTGAATCACTAGGTTCTCATCAACTTAACTCATTTGCAGCGTTCCTCGAGGAAAAATTGCATACTTCTTCAGAGTGTTCAATTGTTCAAATTCCTCATCTGAAGAAAATGGCTGAAGGAAAGAGACCGCAGAAAGGAGGAAAGAAACCGGAGGTCATGACTGCTTTCGAGATCCCTGATGAAATATATAAGGATTATTGCACACCTGATGAAGCCAAGTTTGGCAAAGAAAACAAAAATCAGCGCAAAGTGCACATCCAGAGGATTGAACGAAGATGGGCACGAGAATGGAGGGAATATCGATATGTTACTCCTAATTACATGAAGAAATTCGCCTTAAATCCTCCATGCCCAAGAGCTCCACTGGCACCTGGCCTAATAGCTGATCCCACCAGCATCAAGCGTGGTGAGGACTTTCCTGAAGAATGGGCTAGGCGCCAAGCAAAACTGGCAAGACAAGCCAAGGAGGCAGTGAGGAAATTCAATGAGGATTCTGCCGCCGCTGCTGCCGCTGAGACCTCGGTCAAACCGAGGAAATCAATGCCAAAGAAGCCTGCTCGTAAGCCAAGTGCTTCACCATCAGCGCCCTCATGGCCTAGCTCCTCAGCTGCGCCCTCACGGCAAATTCCTCAGACAGCTACTGCCCCACCAAATTCCTCAGCAACTCCCTCAAAGTCCTCAACTCCTGTGCATCTGGCTGCATGTCAAAGGACTCAGGGTTTCTCAATTGCTTCTGGTGCCTCAGCAAGTTCCTCAGCTGCACCAATGTCCTCATCAGGACCCACTCTGCTAAGACAAAGGCAACAGCTGGACGCGGTCCTCGGCCAAGTCCAAGAAAGAAACAGGTTGCTTTCCAAGTGCCCTCTGATGATGAGGCGTCTGATGAAGAACTTGCAGAAATCATCAGAAACAGACAAGCAAAGGCCGCTAGAGCCAAGGGCACACCTGTGCCACTGCTTTTGGATCCAAAGAAGATCCTTGACTACATTGACTTATGGCATCAGGATCCCAACACTCCAATGCCTGATCTGCCTCTGACTCCTGGTCAAAGTCATATGCTGACCCATTTTATCTCTCAAGAGAAATGGAAGTTTGAAAGGGCTCTTGAAATAAAGAGAGCCCAAGCTAGAAAGGAGAAGCTTCTGCAGAAGAATGTTGTCAAACTGACACCTGAAGAACTTCTCGAGGCTCAATCTGAGATCCAAGCCCTCAGCAAGGACTTCGATGCATACAATGCTGATTGGCAAGGAGCCAAGGTGAGATTCGTCAACCTGACAAAGAAAATGACAACTGTTGCAGCCCCATTGCAACAAGTAAATCCTCGGGCTGCAGACTCTGCTCAGCCTGCTGAAAAACATGCCAGCACCACTGATGACTTTCAGCATGCTGATGAAAATGTAAGTTCCAGGGCTGATGACTCCATCCTAGCCGCTGAAGAAATCCCCAGGGCATCCACTAGTGGTGCGCCTGAAGAAACCAGGGCAACTGCACCAGTTGCGCCTGAAGAAAATGAACCACAGTCCTCAGCTCCTCCCGCGCCAACACCAACTCCAATTCTTCCTTCTGCCTATGCAGTGAAGAAATCCAAGGCCGCAGAGCGAGCTGCAGTGAAGAAAAGAAAGGCATCTGCTGCGTCAAATTCTTCGGTTGCGAAGAAAATGAAGCCAATGACCAGCTCTCTTGAAAATCCTATTGATGCCGTTCCGATTTCCTCCATGTCATCAAAGGAAATTGTTCCTTATGGAGAAGATTACAAGATCCCAAGCGGATCTGATGAAGAAAATCATTCTGCTGCTACTTCAGAGCAGTTTGATGAACAAATTGAAGTGGAAGCATTCCCTTCAACGCCACTTGTTTCCTCACCTACACCTCAGTTCACAGCTGAAGAGGCTGGTGTTGAGGAAATTGAAAAAGAAGATGAAGATGTGGACATTGGATGCACTACGCCAGTGATGAATGATGACTTCTGGGAAAGTCAGCATCCCAATACTCCTCTCTTCACTCCTATTCAACACATTCCTCAGTCCCCGGCTACAACTGTTCAAATGGGCTCTGAAGAAACTCATCCCACATCGTCTGTTCATTAAGAAATTCCAGCCGCTAGTCTTTGAAGAACCTTCTTTGCTGATCCCCAAACTGCACGAGAAGAGGAACCAGAAATTCCTCACCAAGCACACGAGATCGTGATTCGAGGTTGTCTTTGCAAATCAACGACACTCCTCTGCCCAAACCGAAGAATCCGTTCTCTAGCAAGCAAAAATTCAAGGCTGAAGACTTCTTTTCTGAGCATGTGTTCTTCACTGATTACAATCCATATGACTGTGCTCGCATAAGGAAGAGGCGTTTCTAGACTGCTACTCAAGCCAACTTCTATTCCTTAGTGCTCTTTGACAAGGACAAAGTCTTCGATCATGAGCATATTCCTCATGTGGATATGGAATCTCTGCCATGCTTCGAGCCAGTCCTCAGAGTTATTCACGATGCAGGACTACTAAACTTCTGCACTGACATCTGTGATTGGAATGAAGAACTCATTCTTCAGTTCTATGCCACTTTGCATATCACCGGAGATGCTGAAGATGTCAATTCATGGGTGCTGGATTGGATGACTGAAAACACTCACTATGAGGCATCAGCAACTGAATTGGTTCGTGTTCTTCCTCTTGATCCTCCCCATGACAGTGCACGTTGCATCTACAATGACCGCAAACTGACAGATCATTACATGCAAGTGGTCATGAAGCCTTTGAAGCCAGGGCAGGCCCCTCGAACCAAATTCCTCGTCAAGGAATTGCTCTATGTGCCTCGGACTGTCTATCCAATCCTGACGAAGACAATGAGTCCAATCAAAGGCCACGACTCAAATGATGAAGATGTCGTTGGCATCATGAAGAACATGCTTTTCAACATCATTCATGGTGTTCCCGTCAACTTCCATGATTTCTTCATGAGGACTCTGGCTAATGTTGCAATGTCACCTTTTGAGCTGAAGCCCTATGCGCCTTGGATTATGAGATTCATAAGGGCAAGATCTTCACTAAATTACAAGGCTGACACTCTGAACCATGGTATCTACTTGCCGCCCATTGAAGTCCTCAAGCGACCAGTTTCATCATCTGATGATAAGGGCAAGGCAGCTGCTGTGATCGATGAAGGCACTCGTCCATTGGATGGTCAATTCCATCTGGCAACATCTTACTCCACCAATGACGATTCTGCAACACATGACACTGCCGCAAATACATCAGCCAAGCAAAAGCCTCAAGCAACAGCACCCAGGGTGATGACAGACCGTGAGTTACTCCTCAGTCTTCATCAGAAGGTTGATCGCAATCACAAATGGGTGAAGCGTCAGTTTGCTGCAATTCTTCACAACATGACCTCTACCCATAATGAAGTGAAGAAAAATCAGTATCACCTTCATGAAACCCTCAACCGCACCTGGGCTGTTCTCACTCATGTATATTCCGTGGAAGAACTGAAGACTATGGGTCTCCAGGAAGCATTTGACTAGTCTGCACCACCTCCGAAGAAATTCAAAAGGGTCAAAGTTCCTGATCTGGTGGCTAGCTCTTATTCTTCATCGCGTGAAACTGATGAGCATGAAGATTTGGACGACACTGCGGCATGCCCTACTTCAACACACAACCCCGACAACGCTGGCGCTCCTCCATCAACGTGAAATTCTTCAGGGGCGCTAGTCCTCAGTTTTGATCCTTTTGGTCATTTCATGACAAAGGGGGAGAAATCTGAGTTGGTCTTCAAGCGGGTTTATACTATGGCGTTTTTTTTAAGTTGCAACTCTCGCTCTTCCAAAACTTTTATTGGATTGAGTTGTAATCTTAAATCTGATGGTGCCTTGATACTTTTGGTCGTGCTCTGATGCTTTTGATGCACTGAGCTCTGATACTTTTGATGTGTTATTCCTCGTTAATATTATTACACACATGCTGAATTACATCAGGCACCATATTTCATCATGCATTTCAAATTCTTCATATTATATATCAAATGCGTGTATGAATTACAAGATATAGGGGGAGATCTCCATGATTCAACTCTTCAAATGTGCATTGCCTCAAAAGCAAATTCCTCACTATGCACACATTCGGGGGGAGTTCTTCTATATCTTGCAATCAAATTCCTCAATATCAGTATTTACACTTCATATGTTTATCCCCGTTGAAAACTTAACCTATGTTGTCATCAATCACCAAAAAGGGGGAGATTTTAAGTGCATCTAGTGCCCCTTAGTGATTTTGGTGTATTGAAGACTTATAGGTTAAGTAACTGATGCATTTGTGAGTGTACACAGGTCTATAAGTCTATGAGGAGTTTGATATTTACAGAGAAAGTCGACCCCTAAAAATGAAGTTCTTCGACTGAAGACTTTGACATTGTGAAGACTTTCTGAAGACTTTGAAAGTGAAGAATTTGGTGTGACTGTGAAGACTTGGTATTTATTTGAGGAACATGAAGCGTGAAGACTTTTATTTTCGTAGTTTCATTTTCTCTTTCTTGAGTCATAGGAAACACCGTACTGTTAAAGTGGGTCAAGGAAATACTAAGGAAAAATTTCCATGTGATGCTCAACTCAAAATCCTACACCTACCAATCCCTTCGAGTGAAGCCATTGGAAATCTCATACAGATTCAGTCAAGTTCTTGATGAAAGAGACGCAGTTCTTACGGTCATGATGACTTTGTTACGATCGAGGAGTTAGGAATTCGCCGGTCGAATTGCCTACGATGAGGAACATGATATACGAGGAATTTGAGAGTCAAATTTCCGACCGTTCTTTGTCTTGTCGCCAGCTGTCCCAAAATATCATATCCACCTAACGGTCATATAACTGAAGGGCATTTATGTCTTATCATGTCGGGCTGCTCCCTAGGCTATAAATAGCCGCCCCCTACAACCACTAGTTGGTTGGCTGCTCCGAGAGAACTTGACACTTGTCATTTGAGAGCAACCCATCCTCCGAGGACTTTGAGCGAAAATCATCAAGTAAGGAAAATCCCAAAACCAAACCCCCACACAAACCCAAAGTGATTGAGCATCACTGAAGAAATTGATCCTGCGTGGTTCTGACGCTTGTTACCTTTGAAGACTGTGCTTCTTCCAGACGGTTAGGCGTCAAGGTCTATAGCATCCAAGAGGAATTGTGGATTGCCGAGTGACCAAGTCTGTGAAGGTTTGGAAGTCACCTGAAGACTTACCACGAGTGATTGGACGAGACCTGCGTGGTCTTAGTTCAAGGAGAATACGGTGAGGACAGGGTGTCCTGAGTTGCGGCTCAGACACTGGGTGTCGGGACTGCGTGTCCTTGAGTTTAAATACTCAGCTGCTCCAACCAGACATACAACTGAGACAACAGTTGGAACTGGTTTACCAAATCATTGTCTTCACCAACTAACTGGTTCTATTTCCTCAACTCTTTCATTTCCTCATTACTGTGTTGAATGTTGTTCATATCGTGCTTGAAGACTTTGGTGAAGACTTTCAAAATTCCTCAGTTCAATTTCTTGATCATGCATCTTCATCTTGTTATCCTGTGTTTACGCTTTCTGTACTCTGTGCTAGTCTTCATTTCATCATGATTACTATGTTTGTATCCTGTTATGTTTACTTCTGAGTACTTATTCCGCTGCAAGTAGTTCTTCGCTAAGGAATTTCCTCAGCGGCAAATTCCTCAGTGAAGAATTCATAAAAATCGCCTATTCACCCCCCTCTAGTCGATATAACGCACTTTCATAAAATTCGCTAGGTAAAACCGCCTTTGCTCCATAGACCATGAAGAAAGGCGTGTAACCCGTAGACATATTGGGGGTAGTATTGATGCTCCATATCATAGAAGGTAACTCCTCAACCCAACAACCCGGCGTCCGTTCCAAAGGAACCAAAAGCCGGGGCTTGACGCCTTTCAATATTTCCTGGTTGGCTCTTTCAGGTTGACCATTGGATTGGGGGTGAGCTACTGATGAAATATCAAGCCAGATATGCTCACTGAGGGAGTCCTGGATTAGGGGGTGTCCGGACAGCCGGACTATCATCGTCCGCCGGACTCCAAGACTACGAAGATACAAGATTGAAGACTCCGTCCCGTGTCCGGATGGGACTTTCCTTGGCGTGGAAAGCAAGATTGGCAATACGGATATGTAGATCTCCTACCATTGTAAACGACTCTATGTAACCCTAGCCTCCTCCGGTGTCTATATAAACCGGAGGGCTTTAGTCCGTAGGACACAACATACATTACAACAATCATACCATAGGCTAGCTTTAGGGTTTAGCCTCCTTGATCTCGTGGTAGATCCACTCTTGTACTACCCATATGATCAATATTAATCAAGCGGGACATAGGGTTTTACCTCCATCGAGAGGGCCGAACACAGGTAAAACATCATGTCCCTCGTCTCCTGTTACCATCCGCCTAGGCGCACGCGGGACACCCTACCGAGATCCGCCGGTTTGACACCGACATTAGTGCTTTCATTGAGAGTTCCTCGTGTCGTCACCGATAGGCTCGATGGCATCTTCAACCAACAACGCTGTCCGGTGAGACTTTTCTCCCGGACAGATCTTAAAGATTCGGCGGCCGCCTTTGTGGGCTAATTAAGCTGGCCATCTGGAGCAGATCGAAAGCTACGCCCCTGGCCGTCAGGTCAGATTCGGAAGTCTAAACTTCACGGCCGACGCCCGCGGAGACTTGATCTTCGACGGGCTCGAACCACAGCCAAGCGCGCCGCACTGTTTCGATGGGCATGATCTAGCTCTGCCACCGAACAATGCCTTGCTGGCCGCACACGAATCCGCTTTGGACTTTAGTCCGGAGCCGATCGCCCAGATCGAGGATCGGTGGATGGACACCACCTCGGGGGCTTCAACTTCCACGGCGATGGAGCCGAACGCTAATCTTGTCCCTCGCAAAACTCGTGATTCCGAGGTGCCGAACTCCTTGCCGGACTCCGAACCTCCCACGCCCCTACCAATCAATTCGGATTGGGCGCCGGTTATGGAATTCACCGCGCGGACATCTTCAACACTCGCCCTTTGGCGACATCCTAAATTCGCTAAAGCATCTCTCGTTATCGGGAGAGTCTGGCGGACTATGGCGAGGATGGTTGAGATACGGACGACGAAGAAATTCAGAGCCCACCCACCACCCACTTTGTAGCCACCGTCGACGATCTAACCGACATGCTAGACTACGACTCGATGACATCGGCGCTATGGACGGCGATGCGGAGGCGAACAGAACCAGCGCCCACAGAGGCACTGGAAGACCACCTCATCACGACATATACATGGTGGACACCCCAAAAGACGGGATGGCGAAGAAGCGCGGAGGCAGATTCTTTAAAGAAACAGCCCAAGCGCCCGGCGTCGTGGCGCCGCTCTAAATCCACCACAGCAAGAATGGAGACTCCGGCACGGGAGATAATAATACCCGAAAGTGCGAAGACAACCCCTCTAGCAGGACTCAGCGGGAGGATGCAGAAGCAAGCCCTCACGAGAGGCGATGCATTTAAGAGGTTGAGGATTATAACTATATGCCTCCCTCCGAAGGCAGCGCAAGCCTCAACGACGATTTAATTCGTCGTGCCGAGATCCCGTCGAACAAAAGCGTTTTAAGCGTGGGCTTATCGCCCGGCAAATAGCCTAAGAACAAGCAGCAGCAGCTTCAAGATGATCAGGACCTGCTGGCCGATCGATGGACCGAGGTCCTCGCGGCCGAAGAGTATAAACTCGAACGCCCTCAAAAGCTACCCAAGACGCAAGCTGCTCCCCCAATTAGAGGAGGAAGCATACATACCTCCATCACCAGCGCTGTCTGGTGACCGACCACCCGTGGTCGTGGAGAGGCATCCAGGCCCCAACCAAGACCGTACCACGACATCGCTCCAAAAGTCTGAAGCCAAGAGGGAACGCCGGACTTGCAAGATATATTGGAGGACAAAGCAAGGCAATCCAGATCCATCTACGGATCACGTGGGCGCCCACGACCCATAGCGAATACCGTCGCTGGATACAATAACTCGGCGGGCGAACACAGCGAACAACGCTCTCTTGAGCTGCGTCGTGCTCAATATAGAGGCGCCGCACACCCGCTATGCTTCACTGACGAAGTAATGGATCATCAAATCCCTGAAGGGTTTAAACCCGTAAACATCGAATCCTACGATGGCACAACAGACCCAGCGGTTTGGATCGAAGATTATCTTCTCCACATCAATATGGCCCATGGCGGCATCTCCACGCCATCAAGTATCTCCCACTCAAGCTTAAAGGACCAGCTCGGCATTGGCTAAACAGCTTGCCCGCAGAGTCAGCGGGTGTTCGGAAGACACGGAAGCCGCATTCTCGACAACTTCGAGCACGCGTATATGCGACCACGAGCGCCGATGACCTAAGCCACATCATTCAGCAGCGAGACGAATCGGCGGACAATTCGACACGGTTCTTGACAAAGAAAAACCAAATCGTCGGTATGTCTCAATCAGAGGCCCCCGCAGCCTTCAAACATAACATCATGACGAATGGCTAGCCCGGCACCTGGGGCAGGAAAAGCCGAAATCCATGGCAGCCCTCACATCATTAATGACCTGCTTTTGCGCGGGAGAGGATAGCTGGCTAGCTCGCAGCAACAATCTCCGTAAAAATTCTGGCAGTCCGGATACTAAGGACAACAACGGCAGGCCATGACGAAACAAAAACAAGCGCCGCGTGCGGCGGCGATAAGGTGAATCTGGCGGTCAATGCTGGATTCCGAGGCTCTAAACCGGTCAACGGAAGAAGCCATTCAAAAGAACCACGGGTCCGTCCAATTTGGACGAATACTCGACCGCTTATGCGGATACATGGCACCTGAAAAGCCAGCTAATCACACTAATAGAGATTGCTGGGTGTTCAAACGAGCAGTAAGTTAATTGCCGAAAACTATGACAAGGGGCTAAACAGCAACGACGAGGAGGAGACCCGACCGCCAAACAATAGAGGACAGAAGGGGTTCCCCCCACAAGTGCGAACGGTGAACATGATTTACGCAACCCATATACCCAAGAGGGAGAGGAAGCGCGCACTAAGGGACGTCTATGCGATGGAGCCAGTCGCCCCGAAGTTCAATCCGTGGTCCTCTTGTCCGATCACTTTCGATTGAAGAGACCATCCGACCAGCATACACCATGGCGGATTCGCCGCATTGGTTTTAGACCCAATCGTCGATGGATTTCACCTCACGAGAGTCCTAATGGACGGCGGTAGTAGCCTGAACCTGCTTTATCAGGATACGGTGTGCAAGATGGGCATAGACCCCTCAAGGATTAAACCTACAAAGACAACCTTTAAAGGTGTCATACCAGGTGTGGAAGCCAAGCTATGCAGAGCTCACCACTGCTGAAGTGGTCTTTGGATCCCGGATAATTTCGGGCGAAGAGTTAATCTTCGACATAGTCCCATTCGCAGTGGCTATCACGCTCTGCTTGGACGAACCGCGTTTGCAAAGTTCAACGCGGTGCCGCATTATGCATACCTAAAGCTCAAGATGCCAGGCCCTCGCGGAGTCATCATGGTCAACGGGAATACGGAACGCTCCCTCCGAACGGAGGAACATACAGCGGCACTCGCGGCAGCTAAACGCGCCCAAAGCAATACCAATCAAGACCACATGGCGCGATCAGAGCACGCGTAGCAATGCGGCCCCAACCCCCGCCTGCGCATGATTGCAAGAACAACCCTCCACGTACATCATTACGCTTTGGAGATACCATGGGCGCAGGGGAAGGGGCACGATCACAATGGATCCAGAGTGCGGCTCGACCACGCCAGGGGCTCGCAAGTGTGCCCCTCTTTTTTTTATCATTATTATTATCCTTCTTTGTCTACACAGGACTTCATTAACTAGAGGCCCTGTCCGGCGGCGAACCTGCCGAACTCATGATGCAACAGCCAGGGAAGAAAGAAGGCTGCGACGAACACTCAGGTGGTCTCAATTACGAGCATTAAATTCGATTATATACACCAAGTCCGCAGCTCACCCCTGGAGGGGGACATGTTTAACTAGTCCAAATCCCTTGCTTACCACACTATTTGTATCAGTCCGCACTCATAGCAGACTTTCTTTAATAAATAATGCAGCACCTTTTTGGCTGCAATTACATTACCTTATATATATATGTTCATTACATGACATTTTGCACCCGTATATTTTGGTACGGCCTAATACACCAGGGGCTTATGTTCCCCACACTATGGTGTGATAAGTCCGAACACTTTCATAAGTGCGGCACCCCGAACTTATAGCATTATATGAATCGGCTCGAATCATGTCTTGGGTCAATAGTTGGGTTTGCGGCTCCCACGTTTTGGTGCCTTCGTTCCGTTACATCGGCTAAGGTGGCCTGGGAGACCACTCGCGATTGCGCCCGGTTGAGCCAGGCGGCGCCTCGATGGAGAAAGCTAAAACTGACCGGCATGATAAGGCAAGACACTGGTCGCTGTTCGAGAGGTCTTTTCGGGTCCTTAAAGACTCACGCTGCTTCGAGCGAAGTTCCGGACAATGTCCAACGATGGCGTGGATAGCGCCCCGGATTCGGTCTTCCGAATACCAGGGGCTTCGCCGAAATTTAAAATTATAGAATTCCATGGCTAAGTGAGAGTGTTCAAGCATTATTAGTCTGGTTGCCTTGTTCGTTGTGTTGAGCGCCTCCCTAGATGGACCCAAAAATGGGAACAAGAGTGCTCAAGTTTATCCCGAACACCCCAGCACTCGTGGCTTGGGGGCTGAAGCCAACGACTTGCCATCTCTCGAGATTTTATAAGCGGCCGCCTGAAGGTAATATTTTAAATTAAACAAGCGTTGTAATCGCACATGAACAAAGTTTCAGCGCATGGGATAATACATAACAAGTTTACTCAAAGATTACATTTACGGGGCACTCATCCATAATATCGCGGGCTCCCTTGAGACAGTTTATAATACATTTGGGCATGCGATACTCCTTGCCCGGTGGCGGTGGGTCCGTGAGAAGCTTCTCCGCATCCAACCTCCCCCAATGCACCTTTGTGCGGGCAAGGGCCCGACGAGCACCTTCAATACAGGCGGAGCGCTTAATGACCTCCACCTAGCGGCACGCATCCACCAGATAGAATGCGGTGGCATCGGACGCACTACGCGGCAGATCTGCAAATGCCCCTGGAGAGCTCCGAATGCGGGTAAGTGTCAGGTACTTCACGTTAACATGCCTGCTTTGCATGAAAAATGCCTTACCCGCCGCTATCTTCTTTACATCTTCAACCTCCTGAAGGGCCTTACGGGCCTCGGCCTTGGTAGACTCGGCACTTTCGAGAGCTGAGGCAAGCTCGGACTCTCGAGTCTTGGAGTCACGCTCCAAACTCTCATGCTTCTCCATGAGAGCCTCGAGCTCTTGCCGAACTTCCGCCACCCGTAACTCCTGCTTTTCTCGCTCTGCCCGTTCCGCGGCTGCACTATGTTCGGTCGCGGACACAGCCTCCTTCAGGGCTGCCACCTCGTTCAAGGCCCCTGCAATACCCATATTATCCTTGTTAATTTTATTGCAACCAAAATCCTTTTCTGTAAGGTAACTATTCAAAGTGGTATCACTCACCTTCTTTGTCTTCGAGCTGCTTCTTGGCATGGCCGAGCTCTTGCTCGGACCGCTCGAGATCCCGCTTCAACACGTCGACCTCCGCCGTCAGTGCGGCAGAGGTCCGCAGTGCAGCCTGCAAACCCATATTGACATATTTTAAGCAACCCTGTGTATATCTTGTTAGATCCTCAGTCCGGCTTTTCTTTCCGGACACCGAACTGAGCATCAGGGGCTACTGTCTATGCGGTATTACATTACATAATTTTAACTTCTTACCTCAAAGCCTATTAGAAGGCTGCTGCAGGCTTCGGTCAGCCCGCTCTTGGCGAGCTGAACCTTCAGAATCACCGCACTCATGATAGTGTGGTGTTCTTCCTCGATGGAAGCGCCTTTAAGAGCCTCCAACAAGTTATCCGGCGCCTCCGGTTGGATGGAGGCCGCCGGTGTCACGGTCTTGCCCTTCTTTCAAAGGGGCCGCCTGCTGGACTCTGGAACCACTGCGGGTTCCGATGTAGTGTCCGGCGCAAAGTCCGGGAGGCTGCCTGACGGCGCCTCCGGAGCCTCCTCCTGATGGGTCCCTCTCTGGGATCCCACCTCGGCGTCCTCGTTGGCGCGGGGGGTAGAGGCAGTCGGAAGTGAATCCACATCCGACGGGGACAACGACCCCCTCAATGAAGTGGGGAGATCATCACCGGCCGGACTACGGACAGAATGCGGCATTAGAAGGACACTACGCGACATGAAAGAAATTGCATATCAGGGATCCGGATACTTACGATCTTGCCGGACGCCTGGCACTTAAAGGCCACCCCTCCTCGCCAACGGTGGTGTTGGCGAAACTGTCCGGGGGGATAGTTCTCCCCCTCTTGGACCCTTCGGCCTCCCCTATTGGGGAAACTGTCGGTGTCAAAACCGGCGGATCTCGGGTAGGGGGTCCCGAACTGTGCGTCTAGGCGGATGGTAACAGGAGACGAGGGACACAATGTTTTTACCCAGGTTCAGGCCCTCTCGATGGAGGTAATACCCTACGTCCTGCTTGATTAATATTGATGATATGGGTAGTACAAGAGTAGATCTACCACGAGATCAAGGAGGCTAAACCCTAGAAGCTAGCCTATGGTATGATTGTTGAGATGTAATGTTGTGTCCTACGGACTAAGGCCCTCCGGTTTATATAGACACCGGAGAGGCTAGGGTTACACAGAGTCGGTTACAATGGTAGGAGATCTATGCATCCGTATTGCCAAGCTTGCCTTCCACGCCAAGGAATGTACCTTCCGGACACGAGCCGGAGTCTTCAATCTTCTATCTTCGTAGTTTGGGACTCCGGCGGATATTGATAGTCCGGCTGTCCGGACACCCCCTAGTCCACGACTCCCTCAGTAGCCCCTGAACCAGTCTTCAATGACGATAAGTCCGGCGTGCATAATGTTCGGCATTGCAAGGCGGGTTCCTCCCTTGAATAATCCGGAGAAGATAATGAACACCAGGATAGTGTCCGGCTCTGCAAAATAAATTCCACATTCAACGTAGAGAGAATAAAACACACTTGGCTCAATCTGCTGACGTATTTATGCGGCGTGACATCACGCCGCAGCCAAGCCTTCGTTGTTTTTATTATTCCGCCTCAGCATGTTTAGCGAAGCGGTTTCCTTGGCACGTCCTGTCGAAGCAGAGATCGTGCTCCCTTTTATTCCGGGATCCTCATCAATACGTGCGTGTGTAACCCAACCGTTCCCGTCGCCACGCCTCCTCTATCGAAGGGGAATCCCAAACGGTCACGGAGACGGCCCTTGGTATTTCTTCCCCCTTTATAAGAGGACCAAGGACTGTCCTTGTCTTTCCACCTCGCATCGAATCTTTCCTCTGCTCCCAGTTCCAACACCTAGAGCTTCAGATTCGAGCGCTTCGGATCTACAACAATGTCCGGCTCCGACCTCCAGGGCCGGTGGATGCCCTCCTCCGTCATGGAGGAGGACATATTGAAGTTGCGTGAGGCCAAGTACCTGGCCTACAAAGTTTCGCACAGGTTGCCTGCCCTAGGGCAGGACGTGCCAGCCCCCGAGCCCGGCGAATACGTCGTTTTCGCATCTCACCTCCGTCGGGATTAGGCTTCCAGCGGATCCTTTCGTGAGGGCTCTGTTCTACTACGGGCTGGACTTCCACGACTTGGCTCCGAGTCCATCCTCCATATCTCCGCATTTATCATTGTCTGCGAAGCCTTCCTCCGCGTCATCCCCCACTTCGGCCTGTGGCTGAAAACATTCAAGGTGGAGCCGAAGATGATCGGGGGGCGCCAAGCGGAGTGTGGCGGGGCGACCATAAGCAGGACGGTCGATGCCCCGTGGCTCGAAGGTTCCTTCCAAGAGGAACAGAGATTGTGGCAGCAGGAGTGGTTTTACATCACCGTGGACCTCCACGGCAGCTGATGTCGTGGGTCAACCAAGGGCTCAACTAGGGGCCGTCCAGGGCGTGCCAGCTCTGAGGCGGTTCGAGACCTCCAAACAAGGGAGATTGACCTGGTCAAGGTGATGCAGGTCATGCTAACTAGGCACCTCCTACCCTGCAAACGTCGTCCTCTCCGTTTATGGGAGTTCAATCCGGAGGGACCTCGTATCCTCCAGCATTTCATGGGTGCGACACCCTCGGAGATGTACGAGCTGTTCTTCGGACCGCAGGTGGCGTGTCCGGATTTGGCTGATGATGCGGGACTAAGCCGCGATCGCCCGGATACTCAGGTAAATAGCTCAAAGCCCGGACATTCTATTTGTATGCCTTTCAAAAGATCGTCTCGACCCTTTATTCTTTACTGAGGAATGGGTGGCGCAATCAAGGCTGATAAGGTGTCCAGCCCCCTCCCGAGACCGCCTTGGAGCCCGTGCTGGTCAGAATGTTGGATGTTGCGCCCACGAGAAGGGCGGCGGGAGATAAAGGAGCTAATACGCCGTCCAAAGAGGCGATGAAGGGGAGGAACCAAGGTTCCTCCTTGAGGAGGGAGAAGAGGACCGCCTCCGAAGATCCGGAGGTCAAAGCCCCTAAGCGTGGGAAGAAATCCCCACCGGGGGGTCCGGCGTCCGGAGAGAATCCGGACGCGCGATCATCGCCCGAGGACCAGCCCTCCAACGAGCCGTGAGTATGAAAGAGGAAGTTTAATAAGGAAGTACCTTCGTTTATGCTTCAGAGGTAACCGGAATATTTATGTCATGATTCGGATCTGCGATCGTCTCGAGATGAGTTCATCATCGGGGATCTTCTTCGGAGATGATGGAAGCGACACGCCTCCGTCGCGCGCCGCCAGATGAGGCGGCGAGCCGAAGTGTAAATCACGAGGGCGTCCCGAGTCGGAGGGCCAAAGAGTTCAACACCCTCGAGTCCGGCGGAGAGGCGAAGAGTTTGCTTGAGAGGCGTCCATTTGAGAAGATCACCGGCGTTAATCGTCACGGTGGTTCGAAGATTTCGTCGCTGAAAGCGGATTATGAATGTCGCGCCCGAGCTTCTTTGGCGGGATTTGAGGTATCTGAAAATGATGCACCCCTTTGTCTTTTAACATTTTTGCATATAAAAATGCGCCCTGTATAGATAGTAGCCCCTGAGACTCGGTAGGTTGTCGAAGACGACAGCGTGCCGAGGATCAAAAATCTAAACATCTCAAGTAATGAATACCGCCGTTCTGATGCAGGTGGCGGATAGTCCGGGGGCCAGCCGGACTGATCAGTTTGCCGAACTGAGTCAACAGCTGGACATGGCAGATGCTGACATCGCACTTGTCAATCAGCGACTTGACGAGTCGCAATGTAAATGTTGTTTATACAGACACTGCGGCTGCTGTGGAGAGCCTTCGGGCCGAGCTTGCACAAGCTAAGGAGCAAGCCCGAAGGAGTGATGCGGCTGCCGCGAGGGCGGCCGAGGAGTTGAAGGCCGAGAAGGCTACGCACTGCCTAAGTAGGGCGGAGGTGGCCGAATTGGCCAAGAATTTAAAGGGTGCTACCGACCGTAGCGAGGCTCTTGAAAAGGAGCGCCTATCGGAGCGGGAAGACCTGAAGAAGGCCACCGCCGAAGCCAAGGATCCCGTTACGCAATGCGGGCTATGAAGGAGGAGCTGCGCCAAGCCGAGAAATCGCGGTGGCAAGCCGTTTCTTATGTGTCGCCCGGTTTATGGATGCCAAGTATGCTAAATTTGCGGCGGTGGAGTTGGAGGATCCTTATATGGACTTGGCTGCGAGTGCGGACGCCGTTAAGCACTTCCGGAGCCGGGGGATCACGAGGTGGAAGAGTTATATTGGACTCAATTCCACAGTCCGGATCGCCCTCTTCCGCTATCGGACGAGTTGGCGAATGGGCTGAACTGAATAGACTGTCGGGCTGGCTATGATCGACATCGTGGCCCATGTGTGGCGAGAGAGGTCCAAAGCGACGAGCTACTTGACCTCTGCAGCAGTTCCTTGGGGCGGTGCCGCATATCAAGGAGGTGAAACGGTCGTCCTGCATCGAGGGCGCGCGGATGGCTCTGGCCCGTGTAAAGGCGCAGTGTCCGGAGATGGAAGCCACCGCTGTTGCTGCCTAGGGATCGGATGGGAACCGACTTCCTGCCGAACATTATTTCGGGGAAGTTATGCGCGGCGCTCGTATAATAGAGTCGCAGTGCTCAAAGAATGTAACGTTCAATTGAACGCATTAACTTGTATATCAACGATTATAGTATGAATGCTTTTTATACTTGTGCTTCCAAGTAGTAAAACTTCTCCTATGCGGCCGTTTGCGTATACTTGTGTATAAACTGAAAGATGCGATCTTGACAGCCCCTTGCACAAGGAGCTGGGGTGTTCGCAAAATAGCGCATTTTCACACTTATCTGACGTCTCGGTCTGTTATAAGGAGGTGGTAGCGTAGCTAACGAGGCAATCCGGACTATAGTGCTTTATTTCTTTCACTTAGCCAATGGAGCTCGAGGTGTGGCTACGATATAGCCCCTAATGACACCGCACATCTCCGGATTAAAGTGCGTATGTGCTGACCGAAGCGGCCCTTCGTCAGCGAAATTCTAAACATTCGGTAGTCGATCAAGTGGTGACGGACTCTCGCTATATCATGACATGATCAGTTTTGGCTTTCTCTCTTGAGGTGCTCGCCCAGCGGCTGGGGCACTGTCGCGATAGTTCTCCTGGTGCCGCGTAGCGGGTGATACTGGGCGTAAAGGCAGCAAAACACAGAGGCTGGGCAAACCCAACATTTGACCAAAGACATGATTGAGCTGATGCATATAATGCCCAACTTGAGGCGCCGAACACTCCGAAGGTGTTGGACTTTATGATAATGGCAGAATTATTCCCTAAGCCCCTTGTGTCCAGGTACGGGCATTGTCTTCTGACGCGGCCGATGCCAAGGCGTCAGGCTCCGCCTTGGCTATAGGAAGAAGCCGGGGGAGATTTAACAACAAGGGATAGTAATAAAAAGGTCTACGTAGGGTCTTAATCTGAAAAGAATCCTTGCGACGGGTCCCTACTACACGTCTGCGCCTGTGTCTCCGTTGCGCCGTTATCCTGGACGGGTATGCACGTTGTTCATCTGTAGAAAAGAGAGGAACATTTTAGTTTTGGAAACAGTTCGTGCGAAAATAATGCAAAAGAATAAGTGCAAATAATTAAAGCTAGGTTTATATGAAACCGCGGTTAGTTGTCTTGCGCAGCCCTTATGAAAGGGTATGCGGCTAGGGAGCCCTAACTGCTGAGTCGGATTCGTCTATCCGAGTCCGGGGTCTTTAAGTGACCCTCGCACTGAAATGGTGCCATGTGGACCGGGCATCTTAAGTGTAAGAGACGCGTAATGCGTTATGGCGTTGAAGCGGACAAAAGCCTTTCCTCCCAATAGTGCTTGATGTTCACTTTTAAATGGGACGATATGGAAAATTAACTTTTCGCGCCGAAAATTGTTCGGCGACCGAACCGACTTCTAGTAATATAGAGCTGTGCACTTGGCGTAAGGGCCTGGTGTAACTCCTTTGAAGGAAGTGCGGCTGTGTCGAATTTTGGTAGGGTCTATCCCCATCCGGCGGATTGTGTTTGAATATAGCAGGTTTAAGTCACTGCCTCCGTCCATTAGGACGTTTGTGAATTGTAGTCCGTCTATTATCGGATTCAATATCGGAGTCCGTCCCACGTTTGGACATACGGAATAATCCGGTGGTCGAAAGTGATTGGTTTTGATATCAATCTCCACTGGTTTGCTGGGCTGGACCGTGCGAAGCTCTTTTAGGAAGTGCCGCACTGTTTTTCCGTGTCCTCACATGAAGTGAGTTTCTTGCTTTGACCCCTTGTGGGAAAGTCTTTTGTTTTCGGTGCCTGCTGGCGGGTTTATCTTCTTCGCTTGACGCGTCGAGCCCTTGTGTTCGGCGTTTAATCGGCGGACTGTTTGAAAACCCAACAATCCTGTGGGTGTGATTTGCGGGCCTTAGAAGTCTTGTGGATTTGACATATCCGACCCAAAATTTTGTGTAGGTTAGGCAGTTAAATCATTGTCATCCTTGAGGGCTGAGTTTTGCTATTTGGCGTGAGCTTTTAAATCCGGCGTTGACTGCCGTGCTCTTTGGGCTTTTCTCTTTATTCGGCGCTGCTCTTTTCTGCGTCGTGATTTTCCATTCCATCTCTTATCTCGGATGTACTTGGGTCGCTGGTATCGCATCTTGCCAGCCAGCTATCCTCTCTGCATAAGCGGGTCATGAGGCTTGTAATCGGCCATTGTCCTCGGTTTCTCTTGACCGAGGTGTCTGGCGAAACCATTAAGTCTCGGACATTGTGCTTAAAAGCTGCTAAGGCTTGGCGTCCGGACGATCGACTATTTGGTTCTTTTGGTAAGGAACCTGTTCCGAATTTCATGGCCGACTCTCGGGCTGTTGAGTTATGTGACTTAGGTCATCTGCATCCGGAGGTCGGACATAAGTCCTTGAAAATTTGCTCGCGCTTCCTCGAGCTCTTCCCAACTTCCAGAGTGTTTTACGGGAGGCTTTTGAGCCAATGACGGGCTGACCCTTTGAGCTTGAGGGTAGATATTTTATGGCGTGGAGATCGTCTCCTCTGGCCATATGTATATGCAATATATAGTCTTCTATCCAGACTCGAGTGCATTGTTCCATCGTAGGCTTCTATGTTTATGGGTTTAAACCCTGCTGGGAATTCATGATCCGGCACCTCGTCTGTGAAGCATAGTGGGTGTCTTGGCGCCCTGTGCTTATGCGTGCGGCGTCGTCGGACACTTAGCGTGTTCCTTTGCTTATTGGGGCTGTCTTTTTGGGTCCGTAGATGGACTGGCTGGGCCATTGGACGGTGGGGGCTTTATGGCCTCCTCGTCAATTCTGGGAGCAGCTTTAACTTCGGGTAGCTCTTCGATTGGTAGCCGTTGCCGTGTTTGTCTGCGGTCTTGAGTACTTTGCTCCATCTTATTGGAGCGCGTCTTCCGCTGTGTTGAGCTTCGTTTTTCTTTCTTGAGCTTCTTGCTGTAGCGATGAGCCTGCGTTTGAAAAACTCTTGTTAACGGGCTCCTCGAGTTAAATCGTCATTGGGGCTTGTTCGCGTCTTGGAGGGAGTTATATAGTTGTGATCCTCGACCTTTTCTTCTGCCGCCCCTTCGTGAGGGCTTGCTTCTGCATCCTCCTGCGCTGAGTTTTGCTGGAGGGGTTTGTCTTCGGCAGTCTCTGGGGTATTATTATTTCCTGTGCCGAAATCTTCATTCGTGTTGTGGCGGGATTTAGAGCGGCGCCGCTGACGCCGGCGTTTGGGTTGCTTCTTTAGAGAATCTTCCTCCGCTGCTTTCTCGCCATCCCCTTCTTCTAGGGTATCCACCATGTAGATGTCGTACGACGAGGTGGCCTTCCAGTGCCCCATGGGCGCTGGGTCCTGTTCATCTCCGGCATCATCGTCCATAGCGTCGATGTCATCGGAGTCGTAGTCTAGCATGTCGGTTAGATCCTCGACAGTGGCTACAAAGTGGGTGGTGGGTGGGCTCCGAATTTCTTTGTCGTCCGAACTCCAACCGACCTGGCCATAGTCCGGCCAGGATTCTCCTGATAGCGAGAGATGCTTCAGAGAATTCAGGATATCGCCAAAAGGCGAGTGTTGAAAGATGTCCGCGGCGGTGAATTCTATAACCGCGCCTGTCCGCTTAATTGGCAGGGGCGCGGGAGGCTCGGAGTCCGGCGAGGAGTCCGGCGCCTCGGGATCACGAGTTTCGCAAGGGACAAGATTGGTATTTGGCTCCATCGCCGTAGATGTTGAAGCCCCCAGGACGGCGTCTATCCACCGGCCCTCGTCACGGGCAATCGGCTCCGGGCTAGTAGCCAGAGCGGGTTCGAGTGCGGCCTCCAAAGCACTGTTCGGCGGCAGAGCTAGATCATGCCTATCGTCACGGTGCGGCACGCTTGGCTGTGGCTCGAGTCCGTCGAAGATAAAATCTCCGTGGTCATCGGCCGTGAAGTTCAAGCTTCCAAATCTGACCTGACGGCCAGGGGCGTAGCTTTCGATCTGCTCCAGCTGGCCAAGGGAATTGGCCCGCAGTGCAAAGCCGCCGAATATGAAGATCTGTCCGGGGAGAAAGGTCTCACCCTGGACAGTGTTGATGGTTGAAGATGCCATCGAGCCTATCGGTGACGACACAAAGGAACTCTCAATGAAAGCACCAATGTCGGTGTCAAAACCGGCGGATCTCGGGTAGGGGGTCCCGAACTGTGCGTCTAGGCGGATGGTAACAGGAGATGAGGGACACAATGTTTTACCCAGGTTGAGCCCTCTCGATGGAGGTAATACCCTCGCCCTGCTTGATTAATATTGATGATATGGGTAGTACAAGAGTAGATCTACCACGAGATCAAGGAGGCTAAACCCTAGAAGCTAGCCTATGGTATGATTGTTGAGATGTAATGTTGTGTCCTCACGGACTAAGGCCCTCCGGTTTATATAGACACCGGAGAGGCTAGGGTTACACAGAGTCGATTACACTGGTAGGAGATCTACGCATCCGTATTGCCAAGCTTTCCTTCCACGCCAAGGAAAGTACCTTCCGGACACGAGCCGGAGTCTTCAATCTTCTATCTTCGTAGTCTGGGAGTCCGGCGGATATTGATAGTCCGGCTGTCCGGACACCCCCTAGTCCAGGACTCCCTCAGAAACCTTCCTCTTCTTCTCTCCCTCCTCCGGGAGAGAGTCCTCTTCCTCCTCCTCGTCTTCGGGGGAGGAGTCCGCCTCATCGTCGGACGCCTGATTACGGGAACTCTTTCGAGTCCCCGCGGCTACCTTCTTGGCCTTCTTCTCCGGCACCACATGCGGTGCCGGAACCAGCAGCCCTGCTAAACGGGCGTTCACTGGGTCTTCTGGCATGGGAGCCGGGCTGATAAGCTGCTTGGCCTTCTCCATCCATTCCTGTCAAAGGAAAAGAAAGAATGAAACCCTCTTAGAATCAATTTGATTATCACAAGTGTCCCGTAACAGGGTTTAATCACTTACCTCGTCAGCCGGATGCTGCGAGCGAAATCCACGATCTTCCGTCGCGGATGTGGGGGCTTCGGCGCCCTTAAACAGCACCCTCTAGGCGCCTTCGTATGTCGTATCGAAGAGCCCGCTTAGCGCCTGGTGCTGTTCCGGATTGAACTCCCACAGATTGAATGCCCGTTCTTAGCATGGGAGGATCCGGCGGATGAGCATGACTTGGACCACATCGACGAGCCTGAGCTTATTGCTCACCAGCTTCTGGATGCAGGCTCGGAGTCCCGTCAGCTCCTTCGGATTGCCCCACAGCAAGCCCTTCTCTTCCCAGGAGGTGAGTTGCGTGGGGACGCCAGATCTAAACTCAGGGGCCGCCGCCCAGGTGGGCTTCTTGCGGCTCGGTGATGTAGAACCACCCCGATTGCCACCCCTTGACAGAGTCCACGAAGGCCCCTTCGAGCCAAAGGATGTTGGGCAACTTACCCAACATGGCGCCTCCGCATTCCACTTGCGTGCGCTTCACAACCTTCGGCTTGACGTTGAAGGTCTTGAGCCACAGGTCGTAGTGGGGCCGGATGCAGAGGAAGGCCTCACACACGACGATGAACGCCGAGATGTTGAGGATGAAGTTCGGCACCAGATCGTGGAAATCCAGGCCGTAGTAAAACATGAGCCCTCGGACGAATGGGTGGAGTGGAAAGCCCAGTCCGCGAAGGAAGTGGGGAAGGAAGACGACCCTCTCATGGGGCCCGGGGGTAGGGATGAGCTGCCCCTCGTCGGGCAGCCGATGCGCGATATCGCCGGAGAGGTATCCGGCGCTGTGCAGCTTGGTGATGTGCTCCTCCTTAACGGTGGAGGCCAACCATTTGCCTCCCGCTCCGGACATGTTCGGAGAAGGTCGGCGAGATCTTGTGACTTAGGCGTTGGAGCTTGAATGCGCGGAGATGGATAAGCAAAGGAGGAAGAAGGCGTAGGTGATAAGGTAAATCCTTATCCCTTATATATAGGCGGACGAAACTATGCGTCCCCCACCGGCCTGGTAAAACTCGCTTATATCCCAAGCGCCACCATCAATGGCGCGGTTGGGTTACCCACGTCCGTATTGATGGGAATCCCGGAATAAGGGGAACACGATCTCGCTCGACAAGGCGTGCCAAAACCGCCGCTAAGCGTCTTTGAGGTGGTATAGTAAAAAATGATTCAAACAGAGGCTTGGTAGCGGTGTGATGTCACGCCGCATAATACGTCAGCAGATTGGATTGGTGTACATTTTATTCTCTCTATGGTGGAATGTGGAATTTATTTTGCAGAGCCGGAAACTATCCTGGTGTTCATGATCTTCTCAGGATTATTCAAGGAGGAACCCGCCTTGCAATGCCGAACATTATCTTGCGCCGGACTTATCGTCATTGAAGCCTGGTTCAGGGCTCTTGAGGAGTCTGGATTAGGGGTGTCCGGACAGCGGACTATCATCGTCCGCGGACTCCAAGACTACTGAAGATACAAGATTGAAGACTCCGTCCGTGTCCGGATGGGACTTTCCTTGGCGTGGAAGGCAACCTTGGCAATACGGATATGTAGATCTCCTACCATTGTAACCGACTCTGTGTAACCCTAGCCTCCTCCGGTGTCTATATAAACCGGAGGGCTTTAGTCCGTAGGACACAACATACATTACAACAATCATACCATAGGCTAGCTTTAGGGTTTAGCCTCCTTGATCTCGTGGTAGATCCACTCTTGAACTACCCATATCATCAATATTAATCAAGTAGGACGTAGGGTTTTACCTCCATCGAGAGGGCCCGAACCTGGGTAAAACATCGTGTCCCTCGTCTCCTGTTACCATCCGCCTAGACACACAGTTCGGGACCCCCTACCCGAGATCCGCCGGTTTTGACACCGACACTCACATTGACAGAATTCCTCCACGGCGCGTGTGGACAGATTAGTACCATTGTCAGTTATAATGCTGTGTGCAAAGCCAAAATGAAAGATCACCTTTCTCATGAACTGAACTGCCGTAGCTGCATCACACTTACTAACTGGCTCTGCCTCAACCCACTTTGTGAATTTTTCAACCGCCACCAAAAGATGGGTCTTTTTATCTTTTGACCTTTTGAAAGGCCCAACCATGTCGAGCCCCCAGAGTGCAAACGGCCAAGTAATTGGAATCATCCTCAATTCTTGAGCCGGCACATGAGCACGTCTTGAGAACTTCTGACAACCATCACATTTACTGACCAAATCCTCCGCATCAGCGTGAGTCGTCAGCCAATAAAATCCATGATGAAAAGCTTTGGCCACAAGGGACTTTGAACCAGCATGATGGCCACAATCTCCTTCATGAATCACATGAAGAATTTCTTAACCTTCCTCAGGAGAAACACAATGCTGAAACGCCCCAGTGACACTGCAATCATGTAACTCGCCATTGGAAATTGTCATTGACTTAGACCGCCAGGTTATCTGCCTGGCCAGGGTTTCATCCTCTGGCAACTCGCCCCGAGTCACGTAAGCCAAGTATGGCACTGTCCAATATGGGATGACGTGAAGAGCCGCCACTAATTGCACTTCCCGGTTAGGAATAGCCAAGCCTTCCTCTATAGGCAACTTGACAGAAGGGTTATGCAGAGTATCCAAGAAGGTATTAGGTGGCACCGGCTTACATTGAGACCCCAACCGGCTTAAAGCATCAGCCGCCTCATTCTTTATGCGATCAATGTGCTCCACTTGGTAACCCTTGAAGTGTCCAGCAATTGCGTCAACCTCACGGCGATAAGCCGCCATAAGGGGATCCTTGGAATCAAACTTGCTTGATACTTGTTGAGCCACCAAGTCAGAATCGCCAAAGCACCTTACCCGGCTTAAACTCATCTCCTTAGCCATCCGAAGACCATGGAGCAAGGCCTCATACTCATCTGCATTGTTAGTATAGGAAACATCAGCCTTAGTACATAACAAAATTTGTCACCTCGAGGGGAAGCTAAAACAACTCCAGCCCCCGCGCCCTCCAATTGCCTGGACCCATCAAAGTGAATAGTACAATATGTGTTGTCCGGCTTCTATTCAGGCATCTGTAGCTCTGTCGGATCGTTGATGAAGTCTACCAATGCTTGAGACTTGATAGCAGTGCGTGGCACATGCTTTGAACCATGAGGCCCAAGTTCAATGGCCCACTTGGCGACTCATCCTGTGGCTTCTCTGTTTTGAATGATATCTCCTAAAGGAGCAGAACTGACAACAGTGATCGGATGACCCAGGAAATATTCCTTAAGCTTCTGGCTTTCCATGAATGCCCTATAAACAAGCTTCTGCCAATGTGGATACCTTTGCTTGGACTCAATAAGCACCTCACTGATGTAGTAAACCGGCCGTTGAACCGGATGCTCCTTGCCAGCCTCCTTACGTTCTACCACAATGGCTACACTAACGACACATGTGTTAGCAGTCACATATAACAATAATGGCTCATTGTCAATGGGAGCAGCAAGGACTAGCAGCTCAGCTAGCTGTCTCTTCAAATCTTCGAAGGCAGCTTTAGTAGCATCACTCCAGACGAAGTCATTCATCTTCTTCATCATCTGATACAGCGGTATGGCCTTCTCACCTAACTGGCTTATGAACCGGCTTAAAGCGGCAATATGACCCGCCAAACGTTGAACATCATTGATACACGCCGGTTATCCAATGAAGTGATTGCCTTGATCTTCTTCGGGTTAGCCTCTATGCCTCTGTTAGAAACCAGAAAACCCAAAAGCTTGCCTGCAGGCACACCAAAAACGCACTTGGCCGGATTAAGCATCATCTTGTATACCCAGAGATTATCAAAGGTTTCCTTCAAATCATCTATCATGGTTTCCTTCTCTCTGGACTTTACCACAATGTCGTCCACATAAGCATGAACATTACACCCAATCTGATTGTGAAGGCAGTTCTGCACACATCGATGATAAGTCGCCTGGGCACTCTTAAGCCCAAAAGGCATAGACACATAGCAGAAGGCTCCAGATGGAGTAATAAAAGCCGTCTTCTCCTGGTCCTTAACTGTCATCTTAATCTGATGATAACCAGAATAGGCATTCAAAAAACTCAAACGCTCGCAACCCGCTGTAGCATCAATGATTTGATCAATACGAGGGAGAGCGAAGGGATCAGCCGGACAAGCTTTGTTTAAATCCGTGTAATCCACACAAATACGCCAAGTGCCGTTCTTCTTAAGTACCAGCACCGGGATAGCCAACCACTCTGGATGAAAAACTTCAATAATGAACCCGGCCGCTGATACATCTCCAACGTATCTATAATTTATGAACCATTCATGCTATTTTATTATCTGTTTTGAATGATTACGGGCTTTATTATACACTTTTATATTACTTTTGGGACTAACCTATCAACTAGAGACCCAGCCCATATTGTTGTTTTATTGCCTGTTTCAGTATTTCGAAGAAAAGGAATATCAAACGGAGTCCAAGTGGAATGAAACCTTCGGCAGCGTGATTTTTGGAACGAACGTGACCCAGGAAACTTGGAGTGCAAGCCAGGGGAGCATCGCGGAAGCCACGAGATAGGGGGCGCGCCCACCCCCTGGGCAGGCCCTACCTTCTCGTGGGCCCCTCGAGGCTCTCCCGACTGACTTCTTTCACCTATATAAGCCTACGTACCCTAAAAAAATCACAACAGAAGATAGATCGGGAGTTCCGCCGCCGCAAGCCTCAGTAGCCACCAAAAACCTCCCGGAGCCTGTTCCGGCACCTTGCCGGAGGGGGAACCCATCACCGGTGGCCATCTTCATCATGCCGGCGCTATCCATGACGAGGAGGGAGTAGTTCATCCTCGGGGTTGAGGCTATGTACCAGTAGCTATGTGTTTGATCTCTCTCTCTCTCGTGTTCTCTCTATGGCACAATCTTGATGTATCACGAGCTTTGCTATTATAGTTGGATCTTATGATGTTTCTCCCCCCTCTACTCTCTTGTGATGACTTGAGGTTTCCCTTTGAAGTTGTCTTATCCGATTGAGTCTTTAATGATTTGAGAACACTTGATCTATGTCTTGCCGTGTTTATCTGTGGTGACAATGAGATATCACGTGCCACTTGATGTATGTTTTGGTGATCAACTTGCGGGTTCCGCCCATGAACCTATGCATAGGAGTTGGCACATGTTTTCGTCTTGACTCTCCGGTAGAAACTTTGGGGCACTCTTTGAAGTACTTTGTGTTTGTTGAATAGATGAATCTAAGATTTTGTTATCCATATCGTATAATCATGCCCACGGATACTTGAGGTGACAATGGAGTATCTAGGTGACTTTAGAGTTTTGGTTGATTTGTGTCTGAAGGTGTTATTCTAGTACGAACTCTTGAATAGATTGATCCGAAATAATAACTTTGAGGTGGTTTCATACCCTACCATAATCTCTTCGTTTGTTCTCCGCTATTAGTGGATTTGGAGTGACTCTTTGTTGCATGTTGAGGGATAGTTATGTGATCCAATTATGTTATTATTGTTGAGAGAACTTGCACTAGTGAAAGTATGAACCCTATGCCTTGTTTCCTACCATTGCAATACCGTTTACGCTCACTTTTATCATTAGTTACCTTGTTGTTTTGATATTTTTAGATTACAAATACCTATATCTACTATCCATATTGCACTTGTATCACCATCTCTTCGCTGAACTAGTGCACTTATACAATTTGCCATTGTATTGGGTGTGTTGGGGACACAAGAGACTCTTTGTTATTTGGTTGCAAGGTTGTTTGAGAGAGACCATCTTCATCATACGCCTCCCACGGATTGATAAACCTTAGGTCATCCACTTGAGGGAAATTTGCTACTGTCCTACAAACATGTGCACTTGCAGGCCCAACAACGTCTACAAGAAGAAGGTTGCATAGTAGACATCAAGCTCTTTTCTGGCGCCGTTGCTGGGGAGGTGAGTGCTTGAAGGTATATCTTTAGATCTTGCAATCGAATCTTTTTGTTTCTTGTTTTATCACTAGTTTAGTTTATAAAAGAAAATTACAAAAAAATGGAGTTGAGTTTGTCTCGTACGCTTTGTCTTTTTAATATCTTTCGTGAGAATGATGGAAAGGAAAATTGTGCTCAAGTGCTAGAAGAAGAATTACATATAATGCTTGGTACTAGATCTTTGTGTGATGAGCATGATTGCAATGTTGTTAGTATGAATTCCTTGAATATCCATGATTCTAATGATGTGCAAAGCCACAAGCTTGAGGAAGCTATGTTTGATGAAGATGACATTTTTTGTTCCCCAAGTTTTGATGAGAATATTTATTATGATGAAATCATGCCTCCTATTTATGATGATTATATTGATGAAAGTGGGTTTGGAAGAGTGTAAACTTTAGGAAGTAGTGATCCCACTATTTTGGAGGATGTTGAATCTTATTGTGATGAATATTAAAGTGGATTTGGAAGAGTGTCAACTTTATTTAGTGATGATTCCACTATCTTGGGAGAGGTTTCAATCGATTATGATGAGAACAAAGTTGCTACTTATGATGATTATTGTGACGAAACTTATGCTATAAAAAGTAGTGATGATTATATTTATAAAACTAGTCATGATTATAATTACCCTTTTCTAAACATTACTCTTTTAATGTGTAAACAATTTATAGTATTCGAGTTTCTTATGATACTCCCACTATTTCGAATGAGAAGAATTTTGCTTATGTGGAGAGTAGTAAATTTTCTATGTTATAGATCATGAAAAGAATGCTTTAGGTGCTGGTTATATTGTTGAATTCATTCATGATGCTACTCAAAATTATTAAGAGGGAGGAATATATGCTTGTAGAGATTTGCAATAATGTGAAGTTTTCTCTCTATGTGCTTAAAATCTTGAAGCTATGCTTGTTTTACCTTCCTATGCTAGTTGATTATTGTTCCCATAAGTTGTTTGCTCAAAAAATACATATGCATAGGAAGAGGGTTAGACTTAAATGTGCTATTCATATGCTTCATGATGCTCCCGTTACGTTTCAATTCTTATGTTTTATGTGAGCATCATTGTCATCATCATGCCTAGCTAGAAAGGCATTAAAGAAAAGCGCTAGATGGGAGCAACCCAATATTTATCCTTACTGTTTTTGTGTGTCCACATGATTATGCTACTGTAATAATCATGTTTTATAGCTTTTGTGTCAATAAAGTGCCAAGTAAGACCTTTAGGATAACTTACAGTGATAGTTGTGTTGATCCTGCTGAGAATCAGAAACTTTTTCACCCAGTAAATTAGTTTTGTTAACTCACATAAATGTTCTTATAATCTGATTCTTTTTTCTCTGGATTTTTACACAAATTTATTAGTACTTCATAATTTGGTAGGATTTTTGGAGTTTCATAAGTATACGTTTGATACAGATTACTACAGACTGTTCTGTTTTTGACAGATTCTGTTTTCTATGTGTTGTTTGCTTATTTGGATGAATCTATGAGCAGTATCGGAGGGTATGAACCATAGATAAGTTTGAATACAGTTGGTATTACAACAAAATGAATTTATAATGAGTTCATTATAGTACCTAAGTGGTGGTTTTATTTTCTTATACTAACGGAGCTTACGAGTTTTCTGTTGAGTTTTGTGTTGTGGAGTTTTCAAGTTTTGGGTAAAGATTCGATGGACTATGGAATAAGGAGTGGCAAGAGCCTAAGCTTGGGGATTCCCAAGGCACCCCAAGGTAATATTCAAGGACAACCAAGAGCCTAAGCTTGGGGATGCCCCGGAAGGCATCCCCTCTTTCGTCTTCGTTCATCGATAACTTTACTTGGAGCTATATTTTTATTCACCACATGATATGTGTTTTGCTTGGAGTGTCATTTTATCTTGTTAGTATTTGCTTGCTGTTATTTACAAGAATGGTTTGCATCTTTATTTTTAATAAAAATGTCAAGGATAGCCTTTACCATGCTTATTTTGCTAGTATACATGTTGCTGTTTGAAAATAGAAAGTTTACCACTGTTGCAAAAATTCCCTAGAAAATTCAGAGCATGATATAATGTTGAAACTTTTTGCATAATGAGATCTGATAAATATTCTACAGCTTAGTATTTCTCTCATAATTTTTGGAGTTAGGGAATTATTTATACTCTTGCATTCTTTACAGACTGTACTGTTTTGGCAGATTGCTGTTATGTTTGCATTGATTGCATATGTTTGCTTGTTACTGATTCTATTTGAGAATAGGAGTTTTAAATATGCAGAGGCATTTAGTATGCAATATGGAATAATAATTTTTTTGATTTTTTACAGTAGAAAATGATAAGGTTTTGCATTGGTTTATACTAACCTATCTCACGAGTTATTGTTGAATTTGGTGTGGATGAAGCTTTTGATAAAAAGAAAGCATGATATGACAGGAATTAAGGAGACACAAAAGGTCAAGCTTGGGGATGCCCAAGGCACCCCAAGATAACATTTTAAGAAGTCTCAAGCATCTAAGCTTGGTTATGCCCCATAAGGCATCCCACCTTTCTTCTTCAACAACTATCGGTTAGTATCGGTTGAGCCTAAGTTTTTGCTTCTTCACATGAGTTGTGCTATGCTTGCAATGTCATTTTATTTTGTTTTGCTTGCTGTTTGAGTACAATACCAAGATCTAAAATTCTTAAATGAGAGAGAGAGTCTTCATATAGCTACATAATTATTTAGCTACTCATTGATCTTCACTTATATCTTTTTAGAGTAGTTTTTTATTTACTCATGTGCTTCACTTATATCCTATGAGTAAATTATTGAATAAGTCGAATGTCATAAATCTGAAATTATATATGTTTCATTTGCTTATCCCATGGGGAGTAATGACTTCACATCTAAGAAGTAGAGGTTGTAAATTTATTGAAGGTTAGCAAGTGTTGTATTGGTCATTTGAACAATTCATGAAAGAATATTGAAGGAAGAGAGATTTCATATATAAATACATTATACTAGAAATCTTTTATAATTGGGAGCACTCATTTAGTATGACATGCTAAAGAGTTGATCTTGGACAAGGAAGACAATGTAATGGGTAATGTTTTCGCACATCTCAGTTAAAGTATATTGTCATGGATCATTCAAACATGCTGAGCTTGCCTTTCCTCCTCATGCTAGCCAAATTCTTTGCACCAAGTAGAGATACTACTTGTGCTTCCAAATATCCTTAAACCCAGTTTTGCCATGAGAGTCCACCATACATACCTATGGATTGAGTAAGATCCTTCAAGTAAGTTGTCATCGGTGCAAGCAATAAAAATTGCTTTCTAAATATGTATGATCTTTTGGTGTGAAGAAAATAGCTTTATACGATCTTGTTATGGAAGCAATAAAAGCGACGGACTGCATAATAAAGGTCCATATACAAGTGGCAATATAAAGTGACGTTCATTTGCATTAAGATTTTGTGCATCCAACCCTAAAAGCGCATGAACTATTATTGTTGACATCACACAAAGGTGAATATGTTGGGAGGCAACACTATAAGCCCCTATCTTTCTCAGTGTCCAATTAAAACTCCATAACTATTAGTATTGCATGAGTTTTAGCAATTGTAGAAGACTATATGATAGTTGAGTATGTGGAGTTTGGTATTCCTGAAAATAAGATGAATTGCAATTATTTGATGACTCAGAATGAAGTTTGCTAGTTTTCAAGAAAGTTTATGGTCTATGCTTTGACATGTGAGTTGCTTGTTACTTTATCGTGAGAAGTTTTATGAGATGAACTACTGTTATCACATATTATCATGCTAGAAAAGGTGATTGAAATTATCATTGATCAAACTTGGGCACCTTCTAGCATTCAGACTTCATAAATTCTTTCTTTTATCATTTTCCTACTCGAGGACGAGTAGGAATTAAGCTTAGGGATCTTGATCGTCTCCAACGTATCTATAATTTATAAACATTCATGCTATTTTATTATCTGTTTTGAATGATTACGGGCTTTATTATACACTTTTATATTACTTTTGGGACTAACCTATCAACCGGAGGCCCAGCCCATATTTTGTTTTATTATGCATTTGATATTTGAAGAAAAGGAATATCAAATGGAGTCCAAACGGAATGAAACCTTCGGCAGCGTGATTTTTGGAACGAACGTGACCTGGGAAACTTGGAGTGCAAGCCAGGGGAGCATCAAGGAAGCCACAAGATAGGGGGGTGCGCCCAGCCCCTGGGCGCGCCCTACCCTCTCGTGGGCCCCTCGAGGCTCCCCCGACCGACTTATTTCGCCTATATAAGCCTACGTACCCTAAAAACATCAAAACAGAAGATAGACCAGGAGTTCCGCCTCCACAAGCCTCTGTAGCCACCAAAAACCTCTCGGGAGCCCGTTCCGGCACCCTGCCGGAGGGGGAACCCATCACCGGTGGCCATATTCATCATCCCGGTGCTATCCATGACGAGGAGGGAGTAGTTCACCATCGGGGCTAAGGGTATGTATCAGTAGCTATGTGTTTGATCTCTCTCTCTTGTGTTCTCTCTATGGCACGATCTTGATGTATCGCAAGCTTTGCTATTATAGTTGGATCTTATGACGTTTCTGCCCCTATACTCTCTTGTGATGAATTGAATTTTCCCTTTGAAGTTGTCCTATCAGATTGAGTCTTTAATGATTTGAGAACACTTAATGTATGTCTTGTAGTGTTTATCTGTGGTGACAATGGGATATCACGTGCCATTTGATGTATGTTTTGGTGATCAACTTGCGGGTTTCGCCCATGAACCTATGGACAGGGGTTGGCACACGTTTTTGTCTTGACTCTCTGGAAGAAACTTTGGGGCACTCTTTGAAGTACTTTGTGTTTGTTGAATAGATGAATCTGAGACTGTGTGATGCATATTGTATAATCATGCCCATGGATACTTGAGGTGACAATGGAGCATCTAGGTGACATTAGGGTTTTGGTTGATTTGTGTCTTAAGGTGTTATTCTAGTACAAACTCTTGAATAGATTGATTCGAAATAATAACTTTGAGGTGGTTTCATACCCTACCATAATCTCTTCTTTTGTTCTCCGCTATTAGTGGCTTTGGACTGACTCTTTGTTGCATGTTGATGGATAGTTATGTGATCCAATTATGTTATTATTGTTGAGAGAACTTGCACTAGTGAAAGTATGAACCATATGCCTTGTTTCCTACCATTGCAATACCGTTTACGCTCACTTTTATCATTAGTTATGATGTTGTTTTTATATTTTCAGATTACAAATACCTATATCTACTGTCCATATTGCACTTGTATCACCATCTCTTCGCCGAACTAGTGCATCTATACAATTTGCCATTGTATTGGGTGTGTTGGGGACACAAGAGACTCTTTGTTATTTGGTTGCAGGGTTGTTTGAGAGAGACCATCTTAATCCTACGCCTCCCACGGATTGATAAACCTTAGGTCATCCACTTGAGGGAAATTTGCTACTGTCCTACAAACCTGTGCACTTGCAGGCCCAACAACATCTACAAGAAGAAGGTTGCGTAGTAGACATCAGCCACCAAGAGCCGGTCCACTTACTCACCAATGGCCTTACGCCTCTCTTCATTGAACCGCCGATGAAACTGCTTGACCAGCTTAAATTTTGGATCAATATTGAGAGTGTGCTCAGCGAGTTCTCACGGTACACCCGGCATGTCGAAAGGTTTCCATGCAAAGATGTCCCCGTTCTCACGGATGAACTCGATGAGTGCGCTTTCCAATTTTGGATCTAGATTGGCACTGATACTGAACTGCTTAGATGAGTCGCCTGGAACAAAATCAACAAGCTTGGTGTCATCAGCTGACTTAAACTTCATTACCGGCTCATGCTCTATGGTTGGCTTCTTCAAAGACGTCATTGTCGGTGTCAAAACCGGCGGATCTCGTGTAGGGGGTCCCGATTTGTGCGTCTTAGACTGATGGTAACAGGAGGCAAGGGACACAGTGTTTACCCAGGTTCGGGCCCTCTCGATGGAGGTAAAACCCTGCTTCCTGCTTGATTGATATTGATGATATGAGTAGTACAAGAGTAGATCTACCACGAGATCGTAGAGGCTAAACCCTAGAAGCTAGCCTATGATGATTATGATTGTGATCGTCCCTCTAAGGACCAACCTCTCCGGTTTATATAGACACTGGAGAGGGCTAGGGTTTACATGGAGTCGGTTACAACAAAGGAAATATAATATCCGGATCGCTAAGCTTGTCTTCCACGCAAAGGAGAGTCCCATCTGGACACGGGACGGAGTCTTGAGTCTTGTATCTTCATGCTCCAATAGTCTGGACGAAGTATGTAGTCCGGCTGTCCAAATACCCCCTAATCCAGGACTCCCTCTGTAGCCCCTGAACCAGGCTTCAATGACGATGAGTCCGGCGCGCAGTCTTGTCTTTGGCATTGCAAGGCGGGTTCCATCTCTGAATACTCCAAAGTAATCATCGAACACTTGAACCGTGTCCGGATCTGCAAGATGATCTTCACATACCATCGTAGGGGGCATAGCATAAATCTGATCTGCTAGCAATCTTTGTGCATCGTGCCCTTGTACCGTGGCCCAGCCCAACACGAACCGGTTTTTCCTAACCCACCTCGATACGCGTTGCGAGGTAGTTTTATTGGCACGCCCTGCCAAAGCAAAGATCGTGTTCCCCTTATTACGGGATCTTCCATCAATACGGGCGTGCGCCACCCCACGACGACTGTTGGTATGACTCCGTGTTTTTAGATAAGTCTCAAGTAGTCACACTGAGGACTCTTGATATTCACCCCCTTTATAAAGGGGCCGAGGCCTATACCTCTTTTCCACCACCCTTGCGCCCTTTCGCATCTCGAGTTCTAACACCCGAGACCCATACTCAAACACCCCAGATTCTCCAACATGTCCGGATCCAACCTTCAAGGCCGGTGGGTGGCTTCCTCGATCAAAGAGGAGGACATTGTGAGGCTTAGGGAGGTCGAATATCTGACTGCCGACATCCAGCATAGGCTTCCTGCTCCAGGGCAGGTCATCCCTACTCCCGAGCCTAATGAGTGCGTCGTATTTGTTCCTCGCATCCTCCGCGGCTTGGGCCTCACCCTCGATCCCTTTGTGAGGGGGCTCATGTTCTATTATGGGTTAGATTTTCACGATCTAGCTCTGGACGCTATCCTCCACATCTCATCGTTCATCATTGTGTGCGAGGCTTTTCTCCACGTCACTCCACACTTCGGCTTATAGCTCAAGACCTTCAATGTGAAGCCGACGATGATCGAGGGGCGACATGCGGAGTGCAGAGGTGCCATAATAAGCAGGAACGCCGATACCCCATGGCCAGAGGGTTCTTTCCCAGAGGTATCCAATTTATGGCAGCGGAGGTGGTTTTACATCACGGCTCCCAGAGGCACAAAGTGGGTGGCTGCCCCCGACTTCCGCTAGGGCCCTCCGTCACAACTGGCGTCATGGACCAACATGGGACAGGATTGGGGGTCTGCTAGTGATGTACCAACATTGCAGAGCCGTATCCGGGAGCTTCTTGAAAGGTACATTAACCTTCTCATCATAATTCAGGTGATGCTAATCCGACGGATGTTGCCGTGCAAACACCGGCCTCTCCGGATGTCTGAGTTCAATCCAGAGGGTCCGCAGACTACTAAGCACTTCTTCGACCTGAATCTCGAAGGGATGTGTAAATTATTCTTTGGACCACAAGTAAAGTGTCCGGACACGATCGAGGATGTGGGCCTAAGCTGGAATAGCTAGATACCCAAGTATGTAACCCTAAAACCGGACACTTCATTTATATTTGTCATGGTCCTTATTCTGAAAATCCTCCGTGGCCTGGAATAGCTCTGCAATGCAAAGAGAATCAAGTGTCTGGCGCCACTTCCCGAAGGCTCGCCTAGTCCAACCATAGCCAAGATGCTTGGCCGTGTGCTTAGTAAAATGCCCTTAGGGAAAGACGAAGGGAAGAACAGAGAAGCCGAACTTCACACACTGCGCATCCGAACCAAGGGAATTGCTACCTCCCCTAAGGAGGATAGTCGAGAAGGGGAGTGTAAAGCCTCATACCCGCGCGGGAAGAAGAGGGCCGCCTCCGAAGACTTGGAGACGGAGGTGCACAAGCAGGGGAAGAAAGCGTCACCAGGGGGCCCTACCCCGAAGGGTGTCCTTACCGCGTCATGCCCGCCGACGGGCCAGTCCTCAACCGAGCTGTGAGTTAATAGTAGATTCGAAGGTACTGTATTTCTCTGAGGACAATAACCAGGACTCATTTTTTTGCAGTCCGGCTAGCAGCTCTTCTCAACAGAGTTCGTCTTCGGGGGATCCCCCTCCAGAGATGATGGAAAGTGAGACTCCACCAACCTCTCGCCTCATGAGGCGGGCAACACCGAGGTGTCGTCACGGAGGAGTTCGGATCTGCCAAAGCCAGAAGCTAATCCTTCAGCCGCCCTGAGCCCGGAGCGTTCGGCTCCCACGGGGGGCGATGAGAAGGGTCCGACACAGTTCGGTGTCCGGCCGGACATACTGACGGGCCTTCTGGAGCGAGCTGTACTCTCGGAGGAGCACCGCTTATTAATGAGCATGGTGCTCAAGAAGATTTCATCCACCACAAGCGGTTTGAATGAAGCATTTACGAGCCTACATAGAGGCTTTGAGCTATGAGTGAAAAATACACAATTTTTTGGCTGTGAGACACGCGCTAGGTGTGCTCCATATGGATAGTAGCCCCTGAGACTCTGGTTGCCCGCCCTAGGCGGCAAACGGAGGATCGTAATGTGTATAAGTAATGATTGTGTTGTATATATGTGCAGGTGTCTAAGGATCTGGCAGCCGACCAGTCCGTTGAAGTTGCCGAACTAAGGACGCAGATTGGAGCTATTGATGCCGATATCACGCTGGTGAACGAGCGGCTGGACGAGTCACAAAGTATGTGCTCTGCTTTCCTTATTATGTTGTGTAGGAAAATTTGAGAGGGGCATAATATTAATGCGACATACTTGGACTGCAGATGGTGCTGCTGCCGTGGAAGCCCTGAGGGCGGAGCTTGCCCAGGCCAAGGAACAAGCTCGGGCTAGCAATGCGGCTGCCCTAAAGGCAGCCGAAGAGTTGAGAGCCGAACAGGCTGCTCATCACCGAAGCGAAGACAAGATAGCTGAAATGGCTATGGAGTTGAAAAATGCCGCTGACCGGTATGAGCTCCTTGAAAAGGAGAATCAGGTTAATTTGGCTGACCTAAACAAGGCACTTAACGCGGCCAAGGAGATGCGGACCGAAGTCAGGGATGTGTGGGAGGAGCTTCGACAGGCCGGAAAAATCGCGGCTGGTAAGCCCTACTTATTGCGGATGAAGTTTTTGGATCCGATGTATGCTCCCCTGGATCGACGTTGGAGTCCTGCAGACGCGTATGCGGACTTGGCGAAGAGTACGGCTGATGCGGCCAAGTTTCTCGAGGAGCAAGGTGATAAAGAAGTGGAGAAGCTGTTTTGGTTGCAATTCAATGCTCCTGCACGCCCATTGCCGTTGAGTGAGAAGATGGCTGCCGTGGCGGAACTTCATAGGCTGTCCGGGCTTCCCATGCGGTCTATAATAGACCATCTTTGGCCGAAGGAGCCGAAGCCGGAAAGTTATTTTGGTTTAGTGCAACAATTCCTTGGTGTTGTATCACGGATCGATGCCATGAGAAGGTCGGCGTGTATAGAGGGTGCACGAATGGCTCTTGCCCATGTTAAAGCATATTGGACGGATATGGAGGCCACCATCGTTGCAACCTAGAATCTGGCGGGAGGCCAGGATCCGGCCGAGCACTACTTGGAGCAGGTAATAGAAGGTGCTCGTTTGATAGAGGCTCTGTGCTCGAAGAATGTAATGTTCGAGTGACAAATCGTGCCATTGTAAAAACAATGTTTATTTTGATTATGAGGCCATATTTATACATTGTGCCTGAAAGTATTATTTGTGCCTCATGTGCGGCCGTTTTTATGTATATGTGTAATTCTGAAAGTTAGCAGCCATTGGCTTCAGCCCGCACGCATACAATGCGGGGGTGTTCGCGAAAAATATGCATAATCACACTTGATCCAACGTCTTGGTCCATTAAGGAGGTGATCCCAAATCGAACTAGGCAACCGGACTATATAGCTGTAACACTTTCACTTAGCCATAGGAGTTTGATGGTGGGGCTACTATGTAGCCCCTAGTACTTTTGCGTGCATCCGAATACGGGCGCGTGTGTACATGACCGGGAAACGGCCCTTCGTTAATGCAGAGGAATCCTAAAGATTTCGGTAAGTCTTCGAGTGGTTGAACAGTCTCTCGCTATATCATGACAGTCAATTTTCGGCTTTCTCTACTGAGGTGCTCATCCAGAATAACCAGGGCACAATCGCAATAGTTCTCCTTTGGCCACCTTAGCCGATAAGAATGGAACGTAAGGCGGCAAACCCAGGATCCGGGCAAACCCAACATTTGACCAAAGACATGATTCGGAGCTGATGCATATAAGGCCAAACTCGTGACGCCGAACACTCCGGAAGGTATTCGGACTTTATAACAGAAAATGGGCTAAAGAATGCCCTTTCATTATAAACCCTGTATTTCCAGGTACGTGCATTAGTCTGTCGTGGCGAAATGCCAATAACGGTAGTACCCTCTATGGGTATAGTACCCATGGGATGTGTAAACAACAAGAGGAACTAGAAAAGGTTTACACAGGGGCTTAATCTAAAGAGAAACCTTTGAGCGGGGCCCTGCTGCATGTCTGCGCCTTTGTCTCCGTTGTGCCGTGTCCTGGAAGGGTATCACACGAATGTTGTCTGTAAAAATAAAACCCATGTAGAAGAGTACAATGTAAGCATGCGATGGATAGTAAAAGTGTAAGACATTGGCCTGCCAATAAGGTTGAGCCAAGAGTGGGGTTGTATTAAATATCTATAGCCCCTGGTGTCTTCTATGGGATTACGTACATGGCTCCTTGGATCAGTTTTATCCGGGCTGCCAGACTCGTCTAACTATGTCCGTGGTCTTAACGACCAGTCATGCTTTCTGGTGTTGGAGGCCGCTTAGAATCCGGCTGCTGGAGCCGTCGCGTATTCCTCCGCGCGTGAAGAGCGCTCTGTGTTTCCATTAACGGTGATGATTCCTCGTGGACCGGGCATCTTGAGTGTGAGGTACGCGTAATGCGGTACTGCGTTGAAGCGAGTGAAGGTCGTTCTTCCAAGCAATGCGTGATAGCCGCTTTGGAAGGGTGCGATGGTGAAGAGTAATTCTAAGCTTCTGGAGTTGCCTGGGGAGCCGAATGTTACCTCCAGTACGACTAAGCCCCTGCTACAAGCTTCGGTGCCTGGTATCACCCCTTCAAAGGTGGTGTTGCTTTGGCTAATTCTGGATGAGTCTATCCCCATCCTGCGGACAGTGTCCTGGTATATTAAATTGAGACTACTACCACCGTCCATGAGGACGTGAGTAAGATGGTATCCGTCGATTATTGGGTCGAGCAACAAGGCATCTGATCCTCCGCACCGAATACTAGTCAGGCAGTCTGTGTGATCGAAGGTGATCGGACAAGCCGACCAGTGGTTAGGTGTGGGTACGACGGGCTTTATAGCGTATGCGTCTATGAGCGCGCATTCGTGCCTTCTTGTGGATGTGTGAGTCGCGTGGATCATGTTTACTATTTTTACCTCTGGTGGGAATTTTTTCTGTCCCCCAGCGTTCGACTGGCGAGGCTCATCCTCGTCTTCACTTGGTGTTTCCCTTCCCTTGTGTTCGGCATTTAATTTGCCGGCCTGCTTGAAGACCCAGCATTCTCTGTGAGTGTGGTTCGCAGGTTTGTCGGGGGTGCCATGAATTTGGCACAGTCTGTCCAGGACTCTGTTCAGACCGGATAGTCCCTCTTTACTGCCTTTAGATGGCTTCTTTTGCTGACCGGGTAGAGAGCCCCTGAATACGACATTGACCGTTGTGCTGTCCGGGTTCTCTTCCTTGTTTTGACGTTTGTTTTTATTGCGTCGTGGCTTCCCGTTGCCATCCCTTATTTCGGATGTGCTTGGGTCGCTGGTGCCTTTACGGGCCAACCAGCTATCTTCACCCGCGCAAAAACGGGTCATCAGGCTTGTTAAGGCTACCATTGTCCTTGGCTTTTCTTGGCCGAGGTGTTTGGCGAGCCACTTGTCTCGGATGCTGTGTTTGAAGGCCGCTAAGGCTTCGGCATCCGGACAATCGACAATTTGATTCTTCTTAGTGAGGAATCTATTCTAAAGCTTGCGGGCGGACTCTCCGGGCTGTTGGATTATGTGACTTAAATCGTCCGCATCCGGAGGCCGGACATAAGTCCCTTGAAAATTGGCCTTGAAAGCGTCCTCAAGTTCCTCCCAACTTCCAATTGAGTTTTCGGGGAGACTTTTCAACCAGTGTCGAGCTGGTCCCTTCAGCTTGAGGGGAAGGTATTTGATGGCGTGGAGGTCATCCCCATGAGCCATGTGTATATGTAGGATAAAATCCTCGATCCAGACCCCTGGGTCTGTCGTTCCGTCGTATGCCTCTATGTTCACAGGTTTAAAACCCTGTGGAAATTCATGGTCCAGTACTTCTTCGGTGAAGCACAGGGGGTGAGAAGCCCCTCTATATCTGGACGTGCTGTGGCATGCCGTCAGCTATTGTTGTGTCTTGTGCTTATTCCGAACTGGTATCCGATCGGTATTGATCGTTTTGGTGACCATAATCCCGTGCGAGGGTGTGTCCCTTAGATCCGTAGATGGACCTAGCCACACCGGCTTTCTTATCCAGGAGCTCGCGTAAATTGTGCGCGGCGTCGGTAGCTGCTCTGTTGCGGTTATGAAGTGGTTTGTCCGGCCTCTTGGCCATGTTGTTCTTTGGTGAAACGGCCTCGTCGTCGAATTCTGGCAGCAGCTTGCATTTTGGGTAGCTCTTCGTATGGCGATCGTCGCCGTACTTTTCTTAGGTGTCTAGCACTTTATTCCATCTGCGATTGAGCGTTTCTTGTGCGGCCTTTAGCCGTTGCTTCTTCTTTTTTAGACTTCTCGCGGTGGCCATAAGCCTTCTGTGGAGGTTATCTTGTTCCATGCATGTTTCCGGGATGATGAATGCGTCATCACCCGGACTGTGTTCTTGTCCTAGGGCGGTTTGATGAACTCGTCCCTCGGGATCATTATGGTCGGGCGTCTGCTCAAAACTATGTTTGGTGTGACCTGGCTCATCCTGCTCCATCGCTTGGTCCATATGGTCATTGTTGCTTTTGGAGTTGACTGGGGTGTCGATCTTTCTGGCGCTCTTTTCGCTATTTTTACTGTTGCTGGACTTGGAGCGGTGTCTGCGCCGTCGTTTTGGTTTTTGCCCGGGGGTTTTGTCTTCCAGATTGTCGCCGTCGTCCTACTTAGGCGTATCCACCATGTATATATCGTATGACGGGGTGGCTGTCCACCGCCCCGTGAGCGGTGGTTCCTGTTCTTCTCCTGCATCGTCGTCCATACCGTCGATGTCTTCGGAGTCGAAGTCAAGCACGTCGGTTAAGTCATCGATCGTGGCAATTAAGTGGGTGGTGGGTGGGCAACGAATTCCTTCGTCGCCGGCTTCCCACTCGAGCCAGACTTAGTTCGGCCAAGAGCCTCCTGGCAAAGAGAGAGACTTTAACGAGTTCAACACATCGCTAAAGGGCGACTGCTGGAAGATATCCGCGGCGGTGAACTCCATTACAGGAGCCCAACCAGGTTCGGCGGGATCGGAGCGCTGGATGGAACTGCCGCCCGGATCTGAGTCGAGGTCGGTGTCACAGGCTTCTTTGGGGGTGAGGACTGTGTTCGGCTCTACCGCCGATGGGTGTGCGGCCTGCGGGGCGGGGTCCATCCACCCGTCCTCGGGCGACGCAATCTGCTCCGGATTTAGGTCCGGGGCTCCTGCAGGGGCGATATCCCGAGCGTTGTCCGACAACAGGTCTAAGCCGTGCTCATCGTGATTGTCCGGCGCTCCTAGAACGGGCCCGAGCCCGTTGAAGATCGAGTCTCCATGGATATCGGCCGTGTAGTTCAGGTTTCCAAACCTGACCTGGCGGCCATGGGAGTAGCTGTCGATCTGCTCCAGATGGCCAAGCAAATTGGCCCGCAGTGCAAAGCCGTCGAACATGAAGATCTGTCTAGGGATAAAAGTCTCACCCTGGACCCCGTTGTTGTTGATGATTGAAGGTGCCATCCGGCCCTTGCAGCGACGACACAGAGGAACTCTCAATGAAAGAACCAATGTCAGTGTCAAAACCGGCGGATCTCAGGTAGGGGGGCCGATCTGTGCGTCTTAGGCTAATGGTAATAGGAGGCAAGGGACACAATGTTTACCCAGGTTCGGGCCCTCTCGATGGAGGTAAAACCCTACTTCCTGCTTGATTGATATTGATGATATGAGTAGTACAAGAGTAGATCTACCACGAGATTGTAGAGGCTAAACCCTAGAAGCTAGCCTATGATGATTATGATTGTTATCGTCCCTCTAAGGACCAACCTCTCCGGTTTATATAGACACCGGAGAGGGCTAGGGTTTACACGGAGTTGGTTACAAGGAAGGAAATATAATATCCGGATCGCCAAGCTTGTCTTCCACGCAAAGGAGAGTCCCATCCGGACATGGGAGGGAATCTTGAGTCTTGTATCTTCACGCTCCAATAGTATGAACAAAGTATATAGTCCGGCTGTCCAGATACCCCCTAATCCAGGACTCCCTCAGTTATGTACGCCGGGTCAACATTGTCCTTGTAGAACTTCAACTCCTCTGTTGCACAAACAGATTCACCGTAAGCAGCATCGCCTTCCTCACATTCCGAGGCTATCTTACAACTCCCGTGCACTGTGATGGTGCCCTTATGACCCGGCATCTTGAGCTGCAAATAAACATAACACGGTCGTGCCATGAACTTGGCATAAGCCGGCTGTCCAAACAGGGCGTGATACGGGCTCTTGATTTTGACCACCTCAAAGGTTAACTTCACAGCCCTAGAATCATGCTCATCTCCAAAGGCCACCTCCAGCTCAATCTTACCCACTGGGTACGCTGAGTTACCAGGGACCACTCCATGAAAAACAGTGTTGGAAGTCTTGAGATTTTTATCAGTCAAACCCATGCGACAAAAAGTCTCATAATAGAGGATATTGATGCTACTGCCTCCATCCATGAGCACCTTAGTGAATTTATATCCACCAACCTGAGGTGTCACCACCCAGGCCAAGTGACCCGGATTGTCAACCCGGGGAGGGTGATCTTCTCTACTCCATAGAATAGGCTGCTCAGACCATCTCAAATAATGAGGAACTACCGGCTCAACAGGGTTCACAACCCTCTTATGAAGCTTCTGGTCCCGTTCGCACAAACTTGTGGTAAACACATGATATTGTCCACTATTCAGCTACTTTGCATTACTATGATATCCACCCTGCTACTGCTGCTGACCTCCCTAGCCAGATTGCTGATTAAAACCACCTTGATTACCCTGAGAGCTTCGAAAATTGAAATTTGAACCGCCGCCCGGGCCATGAAAGCCGTCGCCCGGCCCATGATTACCGTCGAACATGTTGGAATTCTTGTAAGCTTTCATGATCGTACAGTCCTTCCATAGATGAGTGGCCGGCTTCTACGGAGTATCGTGCCTTGGACAGGGCTCATTCAGTAACTGCTCAAGCGTGGGGCTTGACTCACCGGACCGAGGAGGTGGTCTCCCCTTACATCGTTGATTGTTGCCCTGTGCATTGATGTTAGCCACAAACTCCAAGCTACCATCGGCCTTACATTTATTATTACCTCCTTAGTTTGCCGGGTTATGCTGTGGACCCTTGGCATTGCTGTTTTTCTTTCCCTTCCATGTCTTCTCATCATCAGACTCGGGATCCTTGGTACTATCAGAGTCGGCATGTTTGACTAGAGCCGCCATCAGCTAGCCCATGTCATTACAATCGCACTTGAGCCGCCCTAGCTTCATCTTTAGAGGCGTAAATCGGCAATTTTTCTCCAACATTAAGACTGCAGAGCCGGCATCCATCTTATCAAACGAATGTATTATGGCTTTGACCCAACGCACCCAATGGGTCGTGGACTCACTCTCCTCTTTCTTGCAATTAGTCAAGTCCACAATTGACATGGGCTGCTTTCATGTATCTTTGAAGTTCTGAATGAACCGAGCTTTTAACTCTGCCCATGAACCGATGGAATTAGGCGGCAACCCCTTCAACCAAGTGCGGTCCGTCCCATCCAACATCATGGTGAAGTACTTGGCCATTGCATAGTCACTTACTTCCAGTAGCTCCATAGCCATCTCATAGCTTTCAATCCACGCCCCAGGATATAAGTCGGCCGTGTAATTAGGCACCTTTCGAGGCCCCTTGAAATCCTTGGGCAAACGCTTATTATGCAGAGCCGGCACCAGACAAGGGACACCCCCGGTAAACCAGAAAAGACTGGTAAGCCGCCCGCTGAGCCGCCTGCTCAGCCACCTGCTAAACCGCTCGTTCAGCCTCTTGACGTATTCTGTCCTCATCAACCAAGTTAGGAGCTCCAGCACGCGCCGGGTCATGCCCGCACGGCTGGTCACGATGTCAGGCGTTCCTTCAAAAGGCCGCTGAATCCATGTGTCTACTATAACTCGAGCTCCGGCTTAAACGAGGGGTCGAATGAATCTTGTCTTGGCTATACGAGTACGCCTCCTGCTGCGCTAAAGCCATCTGAAGAAGATCTCTGACCCTGCGAGTTTCAACTGCCGTCGGAGAGTCTCCCTCCACCGGGAGAGTCGCCAATCGTGCCGCCGCAGCAATCATGTTCTCCAAAGGGTTAGAATAATGACCCAATGGTGTTGGTACGTAATGAGGAGGAGCAGTATTCATTCGGGGAGGTTCCATCGTACGCGGCTGAACCGGCGACCCAGCTCCAGGCGTTGCAACCCAGTTTACCTCCGGTGGGTTACTGGGCCCTGCCCCGGGTGTATGGAAGAGGTTTCGAGGATCATAAACCGGAGGCAGACGGGACTGACTCTTCTGGTATCTTCTCCTCATAACCTTGTTTGATGTGTTATGATCCATCGTGAGTTGGATAGCCTGCGACTGAATTCGCTGAGCCTGAACGTCCAGAGCCACCCGCTCTGCGGTCATCCTGACGTCTTCCGCCGCCAGGTCTTCCTTAGCCTACACTATATCCTGTTTTAACTGAGCCACTTCCGCATCATGTTCAGCTTGATCTGCCGGGTTGACCACGGCAGTTAATAGAGCTGTCATCTTATCCATGAGATCCATCAGCACGTGAGCCGGCGGGCGCAAAGGGCCTGCTGCCCCGGCTGCCGCTGACCCGGAGGTTATTGCTGCCGCAGCCGTAGAGTTTTGAATGGGCTGCGTGCTAGCCATGAAGATCCCAACTCTGCTCGGTGGCTCAAGGAGGTCCGGAATACTACTGCCATCGGAATAACCCCCAAGCCCGCCGTCTTGCAATTGATACAACGAATCCGTCTCACCTGTGGACGACTCACCATCAGAGTAGATGGCCGTCTCACCGACAGACATAGATCCTTTGGAGAGTTCCCTTCCGTGGATGCATCCCACGAAGGCCCGCTTCATGGCAGGCTGAGCCCGGGCGGCTCTCGCACGCTGAGCCGTTTCGACGAGGTCGGTGCAGATGTCCGGCTCAGGGCCCGGCTCGTTGATCTTGCCGATGAAGATGTGGATACCGCCGAAGGGGACTCGGTACCCGTACTCAATTGAGCCGGTGTCGGGGCCCTATCCTGCGTCGTCGATGTAGAGCTTGCCGCTATGACTCTTGGTCATTCAGCCCATAGCGTATCTGAGGGAGTCCAGGACTAGGGGGTGTCCGGACAGCCGGACTATCATCGTCGGCCGGACTCCAAGACTACGAAGATACAAGATTGAAGACTCCGTCCCGTGTCCGGATGGGACTTTCCTTGGCGTGGAAGGCAAGCTTGGCAATACGGATATGTAGATCTCCTACCATTGTAACCGACTCTGTGTAACCCTAGCCCTCTCCGGTGTCTATATAAACCGGAGGGCTTTAGTCCGTAGGACATAACCTCCATTACAACAATCATACCATAGGCTAGCCTCTAGGTTTTAGCCTCCTTGATCTCGTGGTAGATCCACTCTTGTAATACACATCATCAATATTAATCAAGCAGGACGTAGGGTTTTACCTCCATCAAGAGGGCCCGAACCTGGGTAAAACATCGTGTCCCTTGTCTCCTGTTACCATCCGGCTAGACGCACATTCGGGACCCCTACCCGAGATCCGCCGGTTTTGACATCGACATTGGTGCTTTCATTGAGAGTTCCTCTGTGTCATCACCGATAGGCTCGATGGCTTCTTCAATCAACAACAACGCCGTCCGGGGTGAGACTTTTCTCCCTGGACAGATCTTCGTATTCGGCGGCTTCGCACTGCGTGCCAACTCACTTGGCCGTCTGGAGGAGATCGAAAGCTATGCCCCTGGCCATCAGGCAATCTCGGAAGCCTAAACTTCACGACCGACATCCGCGGGGACTTGATCTTCGACGGACTCGAGCCACAGCCGAGCGTGTCGCGCTGTCACGATGGGCATGATTTAGCTCAGCCGCCAGACAGTGCCTTGGTGGCCGCACAAGAATCCGCTCCGGCCCTCAGTCCGGAGCCGATCGCCCAGATCGAGTACCGGTGGCTGGACACCGCCTCGGGGGCTGCAACTTCCACGGCGATGGAGCCGAACACTAACCTCGTCCCCTGCGAAGCTCAGAATTCGAGGTGCGGACTCCTGCCGGACTCAACCTCCCGCTACCGCTAATCGAATCTGATTGGGCGCCGGTTATGGAGTTCACCGCCGTGGACATCTTCCAACACTCGCCCTTTGGCGACATCCTAAATTCACTAGAACATCTCTCGCTATCCGGAGAGACCTGGGATGCGGACGACGAAGAAATTCAGAGCCCACCCACCACCCACTTTGTAGCCACTGTCGACAATCTAACAGACATGCTAGACTATGACTCCGATAACATCGACGGTATGGACGACGATGCCGGAGAAGATCACGAACCGGCGCCTACAGGGCACTGGAAGACCACCCCAATGCACGACGTATATATGGTGGATACCCCAAAAGGAAGCGATAAAGAGGAACAACGGGGCGCGGCAAAGGATAATCCCGCCGATAAACAACCAAAACGGTGACGCAAGCGCCGACCTAAGCCCCGCCTCGGCAAAAACAGCATTCCCAATGACCCAGTGTTAGAGCAGGGCAAACCAGTGGACGACGAACATGCAGCCAAGCAACCGTCCGAACAGGACGAATCGGATAATCAATCCAATCCCGGCGAAGCCAACAGTCCGGACGACCTCACACTGGACATACCACCGGAACATAAAAACCTTCGTGGAAGACTCGTCGCCACCGCAAGAAGCATAGAGAAGGAAAAACGGAAGCTCAAAACAGCGAAGACATACTCAGAATGAGGTGGAGCAAAGTACTCAAGACCGCAGACAAATATGGCAATGACCATCAATCAAAGAGCTACCCGAAGCGCAAGTTGCTGCCAGAATTTGACGAGGAAGCCATAGAGCCCCCACAGTCAAAAAACAAAGAGGCCGCCTGGCCGGATAGACGGCCAGATGCTAGGCCAAAATCTACAAGCGGCGCCGCACATAAGCCGACTCATGAACCTGGGAAAACAGATGGCCCAGCCAGGTCCATTTACGGGCCAAAAAAGAGGGCCCTAGGAAGCAGCACAGCACGGCAAGTGTTTGACGGCAGCGGTACACCCAAATACAGGGGCGCCACACACCCACTATGTTTCACCGATGAGGTGCTAGATCATGAATTCCCAGTAGGGTTTGAACCCATGAACATAGAGGCTTACGACGGAACAACAGACCCTGGAGTCTGGATAGAGGATTACATACTAGACATACATATGGCTAGAGGAGATGATCTCCACGCCATAAAATATCTACCCCTCAAGCTCAAAGGGCTAGCTCGGCACTGGCTCAAAAGTCTCCCAGAAAATACTGTTGGAAGTTGGGAAGAGCTCGAGGACGCGTTTAGAGCAGATTTTCAAGGGACTTATGTCCGCCCTCTGGATGCAGACGATTTAAGTCATATAACTCAACAATCCGGAGAGTCAGCGTGCAAATTCTGGAACAGGTTCCTTACTAAAAAGAACCAAATAGTCGACTGTCCGGACGCCGAGGCCTTAGCAGCTTTTAAACACAACATCCGAGATGAATGGCTCGCCAGACACCTCGGCCAAGAGAAGCCGAGGACAATGTCCGCGCTAACAAGCCTCATGACCCGCTTTTGCGCGGGGGAATACAGCTGGCTAGCAAGATGCAGCACCAGCGACCCAAGCACATCCGAGATCAGAGATGGAAACGGAAAATCACGGCGCAGAAAGGACCAGTGCCGGAATAAACAAAAAAGCCCAAAGAATACAACGGTCAACGTCGGGTTCAAAAGCTCGCGGCCAAACAACAAAACACTGCCCCTTAAGGATAATAGTGATGAGCTATCCAACTTAAACAAAATTTTGAATCGGTTATGTCAAATCCATAGTACCCCCGGAAGGCCTGCAAACCACACCCACCGAGATTGCTGGGTTTTCAAACAGTCCGGCCGACTCAACGCCGAACACAAGGGGCTCGACGCATCAAGCGAGGACGAGGATAAACCCCACCAGCAGAGCATCGGAAAAGAAAAGACTTTCCCACAAGAAGTCAAAGCAGTAAACTCACTTCATGTGATAATGCAGAAAAACAATGCGGCACCCGCTAAGATGAGTCCCGCACGGTCCACCCCAGCGGAACCTCGAGATTGGATGTCAAAACCAATCACCTTTGACCACCTAGATTATTCCAGAAGTGTTCCAAATGCAGGATGGACTGCTCTGATATTGGATCCTATAATTGACGGACTACAATTTACACAAGTCCTGATGGACGGAGGCAGCGATTTAAACCTGCTATATCCAGACACAATCCGCCACTTGGGGATAGACCTTACTAAAATTCGACATAGCCATACTCCCTTTAAAGGAGTGACGCCAGGCCCTTACGCCAAGAGCACAGGCTCCTTATTACTAGAAGTTGTGTTCGGGTCACCGAACAACTTCCGACGCGAAAAACTAATCTTTCATGTCGCCCCGTTTAAAAGTGGCTATCAAGCACTATTGGGACGTGAAGCTTTTGTCCGCTTCAACGCTATACCACATTACGCGTCTCTTACACTTAAAATGCCCGGTCCACGTGGCATCATTTCATTGCGAGGGTCATTTAAAGACCCCGGACACGGATAGACGAGTCCGGCATAAATAAGCTAGGGGCTCCCTGGCCGCACACCCCATCACAAGGGGTTGTGCGTATAAGCAACAACGAGCTAATATAGACTCCGCTTTACTCATTAATATTTTTCATACACCTTTTTCGCTCGATTTCCTTTCATACTAAGTTCCTCTCTTTTTACAGATGAACGACATGCACACCTGTCCAGGATAACGGCACAACGGAGGCACAGGCGCAGACGTGCAGTAGGGACCCGTTGCAAGGATTCTTTTCAGATTAAGACCCTGCGTAAACCTTTTTTACTGTCTCTTGTTGCTATAATCCCCTGGCTTCTCATTATAACCTGTGTGGAGCCTGACATTTTGGCATCGGCCGCGTCAGATGACCTTGCCCGTACCTGGACACTAGGGGATTAGGGCATTGTTCTTCCCATTATTATAAAGACCGAACACCTTAGGTAGTGTTCGGCGTCTCGAGTTAGGCCTTATATGCATCAGCTCCGAATCATGTCTTTGGTCAAATGTTGGGTTTGCCCGGCTCCTGTGTTTTGCTACCTTACGTTCCGTATCATCGGCTAACGCGGCACCAGGAGAACTACTGCGATTGTGCCCCAGTTTGGCTGGGCGAGCACCTCAGTAGAGAAAGCCGAAAACTGACTGTCATGATACAGCGAGAGACTGGTCAACCACTCGATCGACAACCGGAATGTTTAGAATTCCCCGCTTTGACGAAGGACCGTTTCCCGGTCAGGCACACACGCGTCCCGAATTCGGAGAGCGCGGTGCCCCCAGGGGCTATATCGTAGCCCCACCCTCGAACTCCAATGGCTAAGTGAAAGTGATAAAGCATCATAGTCCAGATTGCCTCGTTTGCTACGCTACCACCTCCTCAACAGGACCGAGACATCGGATTAAGTGTGAAAATGCGCTATTTTTGCGAACACCCCCGCACCTTGTGCGTGGGGGCTGAAGCCGAAGACTGCCATCTTTCAGGTTATACACACGTATACATAAACGGCCGCATAGGAGATATTTCAATACTTGGAAAGCACAAGTATAAAAAGCAATTACATCATAACTATTGTTTTACAAAATAAAACGTTCATTTGAACGTGACATTTTTCGAGCACTGCGACTCTATTATACTGACGCACGATAACTTCCCCAAAATAGTGCTCGGCGGTATCCGCTTTCGTCTCAACCTCGGGTTGCAACGTGGTGGCATCCATCTCGCCCAACGTGTCTTCACACGGGCAAGGGCCATCCGCGCACCCTCTATGCAGGCCGACCGCTTCATCTCCTTGATATGCGGCACCGCCCCAAGAAACTGCTGCAATAAGCCAAAATAGCTCATCGGCTTGGGCCTCTCCGGCCAGACATGAGCCACGATATCCGTCATGGCAAGTCCGAACAACCTATTCAGCTCAGCCCATTCGGCCAACCGATCGGTCAGCGGAAGTGAACGATCCAGACTATGGAATTGAGACCAAAATAGCTCTTCCGTCTCGTGATCCTTCTGGCTTCGGAAATGCACAACGGCATTTGCCGCACTTGCCGCTAAGTCCATATACGGATCCTCCGGACCCCACAGTTGGCCAAGCTGGACATACTTCGGATCCATAAACCTGCGGCGTAGCAGAAAAGGCTTGCCAGCCACAATGTCTCCGGCCTGACGCAGCTCCTCCTTCATAGCCCGCATTGCAGAACGGGCATCCTTGGCTTTGGCGGTGGCCTTCCCCAGGTCTTCTCGCTCTGATAGGCGCTCCTTTTCAAGACCCTCATTGTGGTCGGTAGCATCCTTCAATTCAACGGCCAATCTGGCCATCTCTTCCCTGCTTCGGCAGTGTGCAGCCCTTTCGGCTTCTAACTCCTCGGCCGCCCTCGAGGCAGCCGCATCATTCCTTCTGGCTTGCTCCTCGGCTTGAGCAAGTTCTGCCCGAAGGCTCTCCACAACAGCAGCACCATCTGCATCAAGCATAAATATTGTAAGAGGCGGGTTTTAACTCCCGTAATAGGTGACAGCGGAGAACCAATTTACCTTGCGACTCATCAAGTCGCTTGTTGACTAGCGCGATGTCTACATCCGCCACATCAAGCTGCCGCATTAATTCGGCAACTCCATCAGTCCGGCTAGCCCCCGGACTATCTGCCACCTGTATAGGAAAGGCGACACTTAATACATGCGATTTGGATCCTCGGCACGTTGTCTCTTTCGACAACCTACCAAGTCTCAGGGGCTACTATCTATACAGGGCGCACGTTTATGTGCAAAACTGTCAAAAAGGCGCGTCATTTTTACGTACCTCAAACCCCGCCAGCAAACTCCTGACGGCATTATGCAATCCGCTTTCGGCCGAAGAAATCCTTCCAATCACCATGCTCATCAATGCACGGTGATCTTCTGAGACGGACGCCCTCTCAAGCAGATCCTTCAGCTCCCCCGGCCGAACACTAGTCGGCGCCGAACTCTTCGGCTCTGCCGGGCTTGGGGATACCCTCTGCGGCGACACTTCAGGCTCGTCCGCCATATCCGACGGCGCAGCAGGCGAAGGCGTCTCGCTCTCCATCATCTCCGGACGAAGATCCCCCGAAGACGAGCTCATCTGAGAGGGCCACAGATCCGAACTACAAGGAAACAAATTCGGTTATCCTCAGAAGCACAAATAGGGATGTTTCTTATTAATGAACTCCCCTTTTTTTACTCACGACTCGCTAGAGGGATGATTCTTTAGAGAAGACTGTGCGGTCGGAGCGGTGATATAGAACCACTCCTACTGCCATAAGCCGAGCTCCTCTGGGAAGGAGCCCTCAGGCCACGGGGCATCGGCCCTCCTGTTTACGGCCGCCCCGCCGCATTCAGCTCGACGCCCCCAACCATCTTCGGCTCCACATTGAAGGTCTTCAGCCACAGGCCGAAGTGGGGGGTGACGCGGAGGAAGGCTTCGCAGACAACGATGAATGCGGAGATATGGAGGATGGACTCCGGAGCCAAGTCGTGGAATTCCAACCCGTAGTAGAACATGAGCCCTCTCACAAAAGGATCCGTCGGGAAGCCTAAACCCCGACGGAGGTGGGATACAACGACGACATATTCGCCGGGCTCAGGGGTGGGGATGGCCTACCCTTCAGCGAGCAGCCTGTGCGAAATCTCGTAGGACAGGTACTTGGCTTCTCGCAGCTTTAGCACGTCCTCCTCCATAACGGAGGAGGGCATCCACCGGCCCTGGAGGTCGGAGCCAGATATTGTTGATGGTCCGAAGCGCTTGAATCTGGGGCTCTGGGTGTTGGAACTTGGAGCGAGGAGAAGATTCGGTGGAAGATTGAAGAAAAGAACGAGCCTTGGTCCTGTTATAAAGAAGGAGAATACCAAGAGCCGTCTCCGTGACCGTTCGGGATTCGCCTTTGATAGAGGAGGCGTGGCGACTGGCGCGGTTGGGTTACCCATGTCCGTATTGATGAGAATCCCGGAATAAGGGGAACACGATCTCGCTCGACAAGACGTGCCAAGAAACCGCCGCTAAACGCTACCGAGGTGGTATTATAAAAAGATTCAAGTAAAGGCTTGGTAGTGGTGTGACGTCATGCCGCAAAATACGCCGCCAGATTGAACTTGTGTATATATTATTCTCTACGGTGGAATGTGGAATTTATTTTGCGAGCCGACACTATCCTGGTGTTCACAATCTTCTCGGATTATTCAAAGGAGGAACCCCTTGCAATGCCGAACATTATGCGCCGGACTTATCGTCATTGAAGCTAGGTTCGAGGGATCGACGGAGTCTCGACTAGGGGTGTCCGGACAGCGGACTATCATCGTCCCCGGACTCCAAGACTACAAAGATACAAGATTGAAGACTCCGTCCCGTGTCCGGATGGGACTTTCCTTGGCATGGAAGGCAAGCTTGGCAATACGGATATGTAGATCTCCTACCATTGTAACCGACTCTGTGTAACCCTAGCCCTCTCCGGTGTCGACATAAACCGGAGGGCTTTAGTCCGTAGGACATAACCTCCATTACAACAATCATACCATAGGCTAGCTTCTAGGGTTTAGCCTCCTTGATCTCGTGGTAGATCCACTCTTGTAATACACATCATCAATATTAATCAAGCAGGACGCAGGGTTTTACCTCCATCAAGAGGGCCCGAACCTGGGTAAAACATCGTGTCCCTTGTCTCCTGTTACCATCCGCCTAGACGCACAGTTCGGGACCCCCTACCCGGGATCCGCTGGTTTTGACACCGACACTATCCCTTGAGCCCTTCAAAGCTGCCCTTCAAGAATTCAAATCTATCGTGCACTGGCCCCACGGTGGGCGCCAACTGTCGTGGAATTGTCACGTCAGATGTGCCAGTGAAAGGACTTAGTAGTGGAGCCATCGCAACTAGGAAGCATAAAGGGGTTAATCGCGACAAAAGACACGGGGTTTATACTGGTTCGGCCCCTTACGGTGAAGGTAAAAGCCTACGATCCAGTTTTGAGTGGGATTGCTTATGTCTTGATTACCAGGGAGCAAATCCGCTTGACCTAGTTCTCAATCTGATGTTAACTACCCTGAACCGCCGCCGGGTCGTCCCTTTATATACAAAGGTCGACGCCCAGCGGCTCACAGAGTCCCGGCCGGCGCATAAACAGTGTTCGGCTCGGTCTCTAACTATTCTTGCCTTATAATGCAAGTTACATACATATGGCGGTTTATCTCTACGGGCCTTAAGTCGCCCTTGGGCTTTGTGCCCTTAGCTAAACCACCATCTTCAGGTGTCGTCTTGGGCTTCATATCCTTGAGTCGCCATAGGTATATTCCGGCCCTTCCTGGGTGGGTCATACCTAATAGTTATATCCCCAACACTACCGGAGTTGCTTCTGACGCCCTGTCCACGGTCGCAGATCTGCATCGTCGACACCATCCTAAACCCAACCACCGGAGCAGCTTCTGACGCCCCGTTCACGGCCGCAGATCTGCATCGTCGACACCATCCTTAACTCAACTGCCAGAGCAGCTTCACCTACACCCTCATCCACGGCCACAGATCCACTTCGCCCACACCATAGTCCACCCTACCGGAGCCGCTCTACAAACACCCTACTCGACAGTTATAGATCTCCTTATCGGACCCCGACAGCCAGCGCAGCATCATCACCCTTGACGTTTCTAACCTGATTCCCACCGTCTGGAGAGATGCCAAGCACCTGCCACGGCCTAGGTAATTGTCACCTTTAAACCCATCCAGCATCACCTGCCCGATGTACTTCAAATATACTAACAGGTCGCTGTTACCTGTTATGCAGCTGGCAAAAACTACAAGGACGATCTTTCTTCTGGATCTAATAGCTTGGCCAACCAAGATCCTGGACTGAGGCATTGCTATGATCTTGTAAGTGCGTCTCTCTCTCTTGTATTGTTTTGTGCCTGCCAGCGTGCTTTGCTAGGATATTTGACCAGTAATCTCTTTGTGCAGACAATGATTTCTACTACTGGCTGCTAAATTAGATATGTAGATGTCATACATGATACTACCTCGTACCTCCGTTCCTAAATATAAGTCTTTCTAGAGATTCCACTATAGGCTACATACGGAGCAAAATGAGTGAATCTACACTCGAAAATGCATCTATATACATCTGTATGTGGTCCATACTGGAATCTCTACAAAGACATATATTTAGGAAAAGAGGCAGTACATTACACAAAATCATAGGTGGCATGTAGGAATTCCAGTGCACTACATTAGACTCCCTTAGAGTGCCTGCTAGTCCAGCACACAGAGTCATGGCTAGGTTATGCTAAGCACACAATCGTTAATTGGTGGTTTAAATATGCACAACGGATATGCAATGTAGTATCATGTAGAGATGTCTGAAATTAGCCGTGTCAACTTGCAGAGAGGGTTACACAATGAAAAAGTACAAGATGTATGTGGCAATTTCATGGAACATCGCAAAAAAGGAGAGGCAGCGGTGAGCCTATATAGTGTGCTATGGTACGTCATCCTCCATTGCAATTATCGTGACATGTTATTTGTATGTCAGCTCTATTGGACAAGTTTCTTATGGACAGTTATTACGAGTTATCCTAAGAAAATAAGCACATGTGAATATAGGCTCCATGTAAAAAGCCACCCAGTTCTTTTCATTGCGTTTTCAGCTTATCTTTGGTATGATCAGTGAAAAGTCTAGATTTCATTATCTTTTTTCATTTTGCTTCCCATATGAAAATTAATTTGACTTGCAAACATCACAAATTGAACCCAGTGCAATAATTAATATGATAGGAAAATAGACCATCACTATTTGCTCAAAATGCAAGTACAAAGATACCATCTACTTGGCACAGTCTACTTTGGTCAATGTTTTCCATAGAGATCCCATTGCCTAATTTAAACGAAGAACGCATGACCCACAGTTGAATGAAGAACAATTATTTATTGAAATTCGATGGTCCAGGTGGCTGGTTATTATCATACAGCAGCACCACCGGAAAGCATCATACAGCAGTAGCAGCTCATAGCAACTCATCATACAGCAGCAACAGTGTGCAATTCATCATATACCAGCAGCAGCTCATAGCAATTCATCATATAGCAGCAGCAGGAGCAGCTCATAGCAATTCATCATATAGCAGCAGCAGGAGCAGCTCATAGCAATTCATCATATAGCAGCAGCAGAAGTAGCTCATAGCAATTCATCATATAGCATCAGCAGGAGCAGCTTATAGCAACTCATCATATAGCAGTAGCAGCAGCTGATAGCAATTCATTATATAGCAGCAGCAGCATCTCATAGCAATTCATCATATAGTAGCAGCTGCTCATAGCAATTTATCATATAGCAGCAGCAGGAGCAGCTCATAGCAATGCATCATATAACAGCAGCAGAAGCAGCTCATAGCAATTCATCGTATAGTGGATCAGAATGAAAATTTGGCAAAAAATCAGAGGAGATCCTCACCTTGTTGGATGAGCTCATCCTTCAACATCACCTCAAGGCCATGGCCTGGGAGGAGGGGAGGGGAATAAGGTGCCTTCTGCCGTAGTGTGGCATCAGCCATAGTTGTGCAGCGCCCGCCGGAGTTGTGCATTGGACGAACCATAGTGGAGCAGTTGCTGGAGAACATGAGAATGAGGGGCGGTGCCAGAGGGAGGAGCAGTTAAGGAGAGTTGCCCCCACCCGCCGTCCATGTATCCTAGCTGGACAGAGCATCGTCGACGACCAGGCCAGATGGGACTAGTGGTGACGGCTCGCTGGAGGAACCCTAGTGCTGCAAGCAGATGATCGAGGTAGTGGGAAAGGGGAGAGGAGATGCAAGCGGGCAGGGCAATGAACGCTTGCGCGTTTGTTTTTACTTGAGGGTCAGGTGTGACATGGGCGTTAGCAGTTGCATTTTGAGTGTAATATGGGCAGACAATAGAGTCATTTCACTATTCCCCTTCCCTTCAATTTTTAGTGAGGTTCTACCCGAAACACCCCCCTCCAAAGCGAAATTAGTTAAGCCCAAGCTCATAACTCAAAAATGACTTCTCTACATCTTTTATGGCTTATTTTGACAATAAGCCCTGAAAGGCGGAATCGAACTGGCCCTTAACCTGCAATTCAATTGTGTGTGCTATGATGAATCACTCCTGCCTGCTATAGTGTACATTTAGGCATCATCATACATGGCATAACCTAATACATGTGCATTCCATTGTAGAATCTGGAATATGCAATGTTTATGTTAGTTCATACGTTGCACATGATGTTTAAATGCCCCTTAAATCTGGTCAGTCAAGTGATGGTCTTTAAGCCTCCTTCTTTGCTTCTTTTCTTGATATGTAAGATTTCTTCACACATCTGTTCAATTGCTTGTTTGCATCAACCAGCCATACTAGGACTGTTTGCTTTGATTACTTGTTGTTCTTGACCTAACACTCTAACAGAGCTTGTCAACAATTTAAACACCAAGGGCTGCTGTAGTGGGGCCTTGTCTAACTCATAGGTGACATAAAGGTTTGGCTGTAAACTAAAGTAGGCTCTCTAAGAGTACCTAGAGATCCAGTTCGAAGAATCAAGATTAAAGCCTCCCCCAAGCTTGAGCGATGCTTTGTACTTCGCGAGGCTAGAAATTATATATGTAACTACGATCACAATGAACAAGATACATAGGATAGAACTTCTGGTGAAATTCCAACTTCAATCGTTTATAGTTCCAAGATCCCGTATCATCACATAGCCTGCACCATGTCTGTCAGGACCCCGACTCAATGTCACATCGATCTAGCCTGTAACACCTCATATCACTTTGCGGCCTCACGCACGGTATCCCCACGGGTGTCGCCTTACCTTTGCCGGGACCGCTTATGCCTTTTGGCACACGATATGATAGTGTCGCTAGCATCCATATGAAAAGGAGCCCGGCTGACATGGCTAGTCGAAACCCAAAGTGGCACAGACTTACAGGACAGCATCCATGACCCAAAGATCGAACGTGTCGGTCATCAGCGAGTAAGTTCCGGCTGTAGCACGGGCTAGCAGATTCGTAAAACCGGCTGTAGCGGGCTAACAGGACTCCGGTACTCAACGCGTGACATTTCCCGAAGGACGATACTGTGAACGAAGAAGGACACATGCCGGCCAGCCTAAGTGTTCCGGAGCAGTAGCAAGCTACCATGGCTCAGTGGAAACACTAGGAGACATTTCCCGGTAAGAGAGGCTACTAAAGATAAACAACTAGCACATACCAAGCATTTCAATAACATACACACAATATGCTCGATATGTGCAAATACAACATGGCATCACAACATGACTCTACGACTCGAGTATTTATTCATTAGGCTCCGAGGAGCGAGATATTACAAACATGGGTCTCATGACCCAACATTCAGAGCATACAAGTCAAACACAAGCGGAAGCTAACATGTCTGAGTACAGACATCTACAAATGAAAAAGGCTTAGAAACTCGACTATCTACGAGATCCGCCGAGGGCACAAGATCGTAGCTGAGGTAACAAGCTAAACATCAAGTCCACGTGGAACTACTAGCGAGACCAAGTCTCTCTGCAAAAACATAAAATAGGCAAACGTGAGTACAAATGTACCCAAAGAAGACTTACATCGTAACTATCTACATATGCATCATTATCAACAAAGGGGTGGTGGAGTTTAACAATGCAAGCCAGCTTTGACTCGGTGGCTATCCTAAACTACATCGCAAGTAACTCTTTTGAGGTGGCGCACACGAGTCCACATATTCACCATATCAATACACCACTATGGATCCGCTCCCGCCTCCCTCACGAGAACGCCATCCATAGCACTCACACTTATCTTGCGATTTTAAAGTATCCACTTTCACTTGTCTATGAACTGTTATAAGCAACCTGAAGTCCTTTACATGACACGGCTATTCAATAGATCATATTAACCCTGCAGGGTGTACTTCTTCATACATGTTTCACCACTTAGCGCCTCGCACACGACATGTGCTCGGCAGACTTCAAGCTTAAAGCCGACGTGGGTGTAGACCACGACCTACCTAGACACTCAAGTCTCTAGTCCAGGTTTATCGCCTATTTGGGTTCCATCTATGAGGAGTTCCACCAAGTTTCGCCACAGCCCCAAACGATGTGAACAGGTTCCGTGACACCAAACGGGCGCCGGTTTATCTGCCACGTGCCTACCGCATCACAGCCCACCCCTACAACAATCATCAAGACGGCCTCCAAAGATACTACAAACACGTAAACTACTTGCAACTCTCCGGACAGAGGACAAGGGTGAATAAGAAGTCGAAAGGGTCATATTTCAGGCCCAATGCATGGTAGTAGCTGAATCATGGATCATAAACACGTAACTCAGTTCCTAAGGACGGCTTCAATGAGACAACCCACCATGTACTCCTACATGGCCTCTCACCGATACCTTTACCAAATCGTGTTCACATACTTAGCTCACACACAAGAGGACATGTTCACACACCTCCGATTCATCCTCGATGAATCGACCGACTCAACTCTAAGCAAGAGTGCATGATAAACAAACATGAATGAGTAGGCACAACAGGCTCAAACAACTCCTACTCATGCTAGTGGGTTTCATCTATTTACCGTGGAATGACAGTCATGCAAAGGATAAAGGGTTCAGCTACCGCAGCAAGTAACAGCTTGAATCGTTGTTGTCCTAATGCAAGAAAAGAGAGCAGGAGCGAGAGAGTGGGATTGTATCGAATGAACAAGGAGGTTTTGCTTGCCGGCACTTCAAGATAGCATTGAGTCTTCATCGCTGTCAACGATCACAACGCTCGGTACAACGCCTACCGAGGGGAAACAATACCGGCAAACAGAGAAGAAACACGATCAATGCAATGCACAATATGATGCATGCTATGACATGGCAATATGAATGTGTTTTGGGCTAATGCAACTACAACCAGATGGATTTGGGTCATATTGAGCCAAAGGTTCAACCCCAAATTCAAATTATGAATTCAAATAGTGCCTTATCATGTTTTGCACTAAACAGCAAGGTTAAGTTGTTTAAACATGCATGAAACCAGTGCAGATGGATAGATTAGATTTTTCCGATCATTTTTCATATATAACTTGTTTGATTTGGAGCTACGGTTGATTTTATATGAATTTTAGAAGTTTGAACTAAATTCTGGAATTTCCTGAATAAAAATAAATCCAGAAAAGAATTTATCATACAAGATGACGTCACTGTGACGTCAGCGGTCAACAGGGCGGCCAGGTCAAACCTGACGCGTGGGTCCAGGGTGTCAGTGCGATTAGTTAACTAACTAAAATTAGTTAGTGTTAAACTAATGCTAATCCTAGTTTAGTTAGTGGCCAGGGGCCCACACGTCAGTAGTCAACGGGTCAAAGCCTGCCGGCGTTTAGCCGCCGGCGAGGCCAGACGCGGCGGCGAAAGTGCAATCTCGTGCTCCGGCGACCAAATGGTCGGCGGAGACCATCTACGGGTGGCTGGGATCAAGCCGCAGCGTTTGGTGGCAGTGGTTGGGCTCGGGGTGGCCGGGAACGTCGCCGGCGACGACCTTGGCGGTCGCCGGGGTTCGGCCGAGGTCGAACACGGTGCTAGGGGGCACGACGAGGTGCGTGGAGTGGGGTTCTGGGCTCCTGCGGGTGCGGTGAGGATGGTGGTGTGCTCGGATTCGAGCCAACGTGGCTGTGGCCACGGCGGCGACGTGCGGTGGCGGCGGCGGGTGCGGTTGCAAGCGGGGCGACAGCTACGGCGCACGAGGGGAAAAACGGAGAGGGGGAGCAGGAGCAGGGGCTCACGGTGGATCCAGCAGAGGCGACGTCGAGGCCGGGGAGAGGCTGGAGCTCGCGAATCCCCGACGAGTTCGCCGGCGGTCAGAGGTTGAAGACGAGGTTGGGGACAACGCTGCAGAGCTCCCGCAGTCGAACGTGTTGGCGTAGACGATGCAGGAGACGACGGCGGTTCTTCTGGGCTTATCGACAGGGCGAGGGGTGGCCGGTGGCCACGGCTACGGCGAACGGCGGCGACAGACCCGCTCGGTGAGAAGGGGAACGGCGAGGGAGAGGGACAGAGGAGGGGGGATGGGCGCGGGAAGAATCGAGAGGGGGCCAGGGGGTGCGTGGCGTCATCTGGGGTCGCCCAGGGCGTCGGCGGAAGCAGGAGGTGGCGGCTGGGCGGCCACGCCTCCGTCCTCCCCGGCAGGAGGAAGACGACAGAGGGGAACGGTCGTGGGCTGGGCGGCAAGCCAGAGCAGCAGCCGCATGTAGGCGCCAGTAGTCCCTCTCTCTAATTTCTATTTAATTTGTTTTCTATTTTCTCGTAGTTTGTTTTGTTTTAGTTTTAGACACTAAATCATTTTAATTGCTTCGATAATCATGGTAGGGACTAGTAGGATTATTCCAAAGCCCTTCATCAAAGATCAGAATTATTGGACATATATTAAATAATTTAGAAATATATATCCAATGCAAATAGTTATTTATTTAATTCAAAGGCCCAAAATAAATGTTTCTGAGATACCAAAAATATTGGTTTGAATTTTACCTCATGCCAATATTTTTACAGAATATTAGGAACATTTTCTTGGACTTCTTTGAGAAGATTTTAATGTTGATCATTTTTAGAAGGTTTCTGAGGCTTTGAAAATTCCTCAATTCAAATTTCATTTAAATTTAAACATGATGCTCACATGGAAGCTAGCATAGGTCAGGCCAGAACTAGGGATGTGACAATGTCAATGCGTCTCCCTTCAAAGATAAAGGAAAGACCTTCCTCTTAGCAACATCATCGGGGATACCTGTAAGCTTAAATAATCTACAAACTTCATCCACATAGATAAGGTGTAAATCGGGATGCAATGTTTCTCTATCATACCCAAAGGAATCTCAAAGTAAACATTTTCAGTAGGTTCAGTAGGTTGAGGAGCAATTCTTTGCTCTACTGGTCGGGGCCAAAAAGCCCCGAACAAGCCCCTCAAAGGATTAGTTTCATAGTAACAAGTGACAGAAAATTTCAGCACACTATATAAATGTTTCCTTACCAAGTTCCACTTACCAAAGGCGCTTCACTCCCCGGCAACGGCACCAGAAAAGAGTCTTGATGACCCACTAGTATAGGGGATCTATCGTAGTCCTTTCGATAAGTAAGAGTGTCGAACCCAACGAGGAGCAGAAGGAAATGACAAGCGGTTTTCAGTAAGGTATTCTCTGCAAGCACTGAAATTGTAGGTAACATATAGTTTTGTGATAAAATAATTTGTAACGGGTAACAAGTAATGAAAGTAAATAAGGTGCAGCAAGGTGGCCCAATCCTTTTTGTAGCAAAGGACAAACCTGGACAATTTATTATAATGAGAAAAGCGCTCCTGAGGACACATGGGAATTATCGTCAAGCTAGTTTCATCACGCTCATATGATTCGAGTTCGGTACTTTGATAATTTGACATCTGGGTGGACCGGTGCTTAGGTACTGCCCTTTCTTGGACAAGCACCGCACTTATGATTAACCACTATTGCAAGCATCCGCAACTACAAAATAAGTATTAAGGTAAACCTAACCATAGCATCAAACTAGTGGATCAAAATCAGCCCCTTACGAAGCAACGCATAAACTAGGGTTTAAGCTTCTGTCACTCTAGCAACCCATCATCTACTTATTACTTCCCAGTGCCTTCCTCTAGGCCCAAATAATGGTGAAGTGTCATGTAGTCGACGTTCACATAACACCACTAGAGGAGAGACAACATACATCTCATCAAAATATAGAACGAATACCAAATTCACATGACTACTAATAGCAAGACTTCACCCATGTTCTCAAGAACAAACGTAACTACTCATAAAGCATATTCATGTTCATGATCAGAAGAGTATTAATATGCATTAAGGATCTGAACATATGATCTTCCACCAAGTAAACCAATTAGCATCAACTACAAGGAGTAATCAACACTACTAGCAACCCACAGGTACCAATTTGTGGTTTTGATACAAGATTGGATACAAGAGATGAACTAGGGTTTTGAGAGGAGATGGTGCTAGTGAAGATGTTGATGGAGATTTACTCCCTCCTGATGAGAGGATCGTTGGTGATGACGATGGTGATGATTTCCCCTCCCGGAGGGAAGTTTCCTCGGCAGAACGTCTCCACCGGAGCCCTAGATTGGTTCTGCCAAGGTTCCGCCTCGTGGAGGCAGAGTTTCGTCCCGTAAGCTTGTTATGATTTTTTATCAGGGTCAGAGACTTCATACAGCAGAAGATGGGCACCGGAGGGCCAACAGGGGGCCCACAAGATAGGGGGCGCGCCAAGTAGGTGTGGGCACGCCTCCCACCCTTGTGGCCAGGGTGTGGGCCCCCTCTGGTACTTTCTTTGCTCAATAATTCTTATTAATTCCAAAAAAGACTTTCGTGGAGTTTCAGGACTTTTGGAGCTGTGCAGGACAGGTTTCCAATATTTGCTCCTTTTCCAGCCAGAATCCCAGCTGCCGGCATTCTCCCTCTTCATGATAAACCTTGTAAAATAAGAGAGAATAGCCATAAGTATTGTGACATAATGTGTGATAACAGCCCATAATGCAATAAATATCGATATAAAAGCATGATGCAAAATGGACGTATCAACGCCCCCAAGCTTAGACCTCGCTTGTCCTCAAGCGGAAGCCGATATCGAAAAATATGTCCACATTTTTAGAGATAGAGGTGTCGATAAAAATAAAATACGGACAGGAGGCCATCATGATCATTCTCATAACAGCAACATATATAGATTTTGTCATATGATTTCTTATGCTCAAGTAACAATCTATTCACAATGTCAAGAATGATTCAAAAACTTCATTGAGAACTAAGAAACCATAATCTTAGTCATTGAAGCAATTACAATTTATCATAGCATCAGAAAGAGTCAAGAATAGAGCTTTTCAGCAAGTCCACATACTCAACTATCGCATAGTCTTCTACAATTGCTAACACTCACGCAATACTTATGGTTATGGAGTTTTAATCAAACACAAAGAAAGATAGGGGCTTATAATTTTGCCTCCCAACGTATTCACCTTTGGGTGATGTCAACAATAATAGTTCATGCTAACTTACATCCAATTGGATATATATGTCAGGATCTTTCCAACATGAGGTGCTTGCCAAAGGATAAAATGAAAAAGGGAAAGGTGAAGATCACCTTGACTCTTGCATAAAGTAAAAGACATAAAGTAAAAGATATGCCCTTCACAGAGGGAAGCAGAGGTTGTTATGTGCTTTTAGGGTTGGATGCACAAAATCTTAATGCAAAAGAACATCACTTTATATTGCCACTTGTGATATGAACCTTTATTATGCAGTCCGTCGCTTTTATTACTTCCATATCACACAATCGTATAAAGCTTATTTTCTCTGCACTAATAAGTCGTACATATTTAGAGAGCAATTTTTATTGCTTGCAACATGACAACTTACTTGAAGGATCTTACTCAATCCATAGGTAGGTATGGTGGACTCTCATGGCAAAACTGGGTTTAAGGATATTTGGAAGCACAAGTAGTATCTCTACTTGGTGCAAGGAATTTGGCTAGCATGAGGGGGAAAGGCAAGCTCAACATGTTGGATGATCCATGACAATATACTTTAACTGAGATGTGAGAAAACATAAACCATTATGTTGTCTTCCTTGTCCAACATCAACTCTTTAGCATGTCATACTTTAATGAGTGCTCACAATTATAAAAGATGTCCAAGATAGTATATTTATATGTGAAAACCTCTCTTTCTTTATTACTTCCTATTAATTGCAACGATGAAAAAAACTATGTTTGCCAACTCTCAACAACATTTAACCTCATACTCTCTATAGGTGAAGTCATTACTATGCATAATATCAATATCAACTCTTTTATTTCTTTTTGTTCTTTCTGTTTTCTCAAGATCATAGCAAGATAGCAAAGCCCTTGACTCAACACTAATCTTTATTATATATAACTCATGGACTCGATTACATAGAGGGATCACAAAGCAAAACTCAAAACTAATTCATACCAAAGCTTTATTCTCCGAGATCAAGATAGTACCAAAAGATTGAACTAAGTAAAACGGTAAAGATAGGAGTGTGATAGTGATACGATACCGGGCACCTCCCCCAAGCTTGGCAGTTGCCAGGGGGAGTGATGACTCACAAGTATAGGGGATCTATCGTACTCCTTTCGATAAGTAAGAGTGTCAAACACAACGAGGAGCAGGAGGAAATGGCAAGCGGTTTTGAGTAATGTATTCTCTGCAAGCACTGAAATTGTAGGTAACAGATAGTTTTGTGATAAGATAATTTGTAACGGGTAACAAGCAATGAAAGTAAATAAAGGGTAACAAGCAATGAAAGTAAATAAAGTGCAGCAAGGTGGCCCAATCCTTTTTGTAGCAAAGGACAAGCCTGGACCATTTCTTATAATGAGAAAAGAGCTCACGAGGACACATGGGAATTATCGTCAAGCTAGTTTTCATCACGCTCATATGATTCGCGTTCGGTGCTTTGATAATTTGATATGTGGGTGGACCGGTGCCTGGGTACTGCCCTTACTTGGACAAGCATCCCACTTATTATTGACCTCTATTGCAAGCATTCACAACTACAAAAGAAGTATTAAGGTAAACCTAACCACAACATTAGACATATGGATCCAAATCAGCCCCTTACGAAGCAACGCATAAACTAGGGTTTAAGCTTTTGTCAATCTAGCAACCCATCATCTACTTATTACTTCCCAATGCCTTCCTCTAGGCCCAAATAATGGTGAACTGTCATGTAGTCGACATTCACATAACACCACTAGAGGAGAGACAACATACATCTCATCAAAATATCGAACGAATACCAAATTCACATGACTACTAATAGCAAGACTTCACCCATGTCCTCAGGAACAAAAGTAACTACTCACAAAGCATATTCATGTTCATGATCAGAGGAGTATTAATATGCATTAAGGATCTGAACATATGATCTTCCACCAAGTAAACCAATTAGCATCCACTACAAGGAGTAATCAACACTACTAGCAACCCGCAAGTACCAATTTGTGCTTTGCATATAAGATTGGATACAAGAGATGAACTAGGGTTTTGAGAGGAGATGGTGCTGGTGAGGATGTTGATGGAGATTGACCCCTTCCCGATGTGAGGATCGTTGGAGATGACGATGGTGATGATTTCCCCCTCCCGGAGCGAAGTATCCCCGGCAGAATAGCTCTACTGGAGCCCTAGATTGGTTCTGCCAAGGTTCCGCCTCGTGGCGGCTGAGTTTCATCCCGTAAGCTTTCTTATGATTTTTTTCTAGAGTAAAAGCCTTCATATAGCAGAAGATGGGCACCGGAGGGCCTCGGTGGCCAGAGATAGGCGCGCCCAGCCAGGGCGCGCGCCACCCCCCCCGCCAGGTGTGGGCCCCCTCTGGTAGTTTCTTCGCGCAATAATTCTTATTAATTCCAACTTCCGTGGAGTTTCAGGATTTTTGGAGCTGTGCAGAATAGGTTTCCAATATTTGCTCCTTTTACAGCCAGAATTACAGCTGCCGACATTCCCCCTCTTCATGGTAAACCTTGTAAAATAAGAGAGAATAGCCATAAGTATTGAGACATAATGTGTAATAACAGCCCATAATGCAATAAATATTGATATAAAAGCATGATGCAAAATGGACGTATCAACTCCCCCAAGCTTAGACCTCACTTGTCGTCAAGCGGAAGCCGAAATCGAAAAATATGTCCACATGTTTAGAGATAGAGGTGTCGATAAAAATAAAATACGGACATGAGGGCATCATGATCATTCTTATAACAGCAACATATATAGATTTTGTCATATTATTTCTTATGCTCAAGTAACGATCATTCACAATGTCAAGTATGGTTCAGAAACTTCATTTATAACTAACAAACTATAATCTCAGTCATTGAAGCAATTGCAATTTATCATAACATCAGAAAGAGTCAAGAATAGAGCTTTCCAGCAAGTCCACATACTCAACTATCATATAGTCTTCTACAATTGCTAACACTCACGCAATACTTATGGTTATGGAGTTTCAATCAGACACAGAAAAAGATAGCGGCTTATTGTTTCACCTCCCAACATATTCACCTTTTGGGCGATGTCAACAATAATAGTTCATGCTAACTTACATCCAATTGGATATATGTATCAGGATCTTACTAACATGAGGGGCTTGCCAAAGGATAAAATGAAAAAGGGAAAGGTGAAGATCACCTTGACTCTTGCATAAAGTAAAAACATAAAGTAAAAGATAGGCCCTTCGCAGAGGGAAGCAGAGGTTGTCATGTGCTTTTAGGGTTGGATGCACAAAATCTTAATGCAAAAGAACGTCACTTTATATTGCCACTTGTGATATGAACCTTTATTATGCAGTATGTCGCTTTTATTAATTTCATAACACACAATCGTAAAAAGCTTATTTTCTCCGCACTAATAAGTCATACATATTTAGAGAGCAATTTTTATTGCTTGCAACATGACAACTTACTTGAAGGATCTTACTCAATCCATAGGTAGGTATGGTGGACTCTCATGGCAAAACTGGGTTTAAGGATAGTTGGAAGCACAAGTAGTATCTCTACTTGGTGCGAGGAATTTTTGGCTAGCATGAGGGGGAAAGGCAAGCTCAACATGTTTGAAAGATCCATGATAATATACTTTAACTGAGATGTGAGACATAAACCATTACGTTGTCTTCCTTGTCCAACATCAACTCTTTAGCATGTCATACCTAATGAGTGCTTCACAATCATAAAAGATGTCCAAGATAGTATATTTATAGGTGAGAACCTCCCTTTCCTTATTACTTCCTATTAATTGCAACGATGACCAAAACTACGTTTATCAACTCTCAACAACTTTTATGCCTCATACTCTTTATATGTGAAGTCATTACTATCCATAAGATCAATATGAACTCTTTTATTATTTTTATTCTTTCTACTTTCTCAAGATCATAGCAAGATTGCAAAGCCGTTGACTCAACTCTAATCTTTATTATAGATAGCTCACGGACTCGATTACATAAAGAGATCACAAAGCAAAACTCAAAACTACTTCATACTAAAACTTCAATCTACTATATCAAGATATTTCTAAAAGGATCGAACTAAGTAAAACGGTAAAGATAGGAGTGTGATGGTGATACGATACCAGGGCACCTCCCCCAAGCTTGGCAGTTGCCAAGGGGAGTGCCCATACCCATGTAATTATGCCCTCGGAGGTGGTGAAGTAGGAGTTGTTGATCATGTAGGCTTGTCGTCCGTCTTCAAAGGCATAGGCTCACCATCATAGAAGGATGATCGAGTCTCCGGGATCCTCAAATCTACAGCCAAACTCATCCTGTTGAATCTATATTCGTACTCACAGTTTTGGTTTTGCAGGTCATAGATCTGGGCTTGGAGGTGCTCGATTTTCTCTTGAAGCCTAAAGATGGTCTCCCCAATGATCTTGGCATCCAGCTTGTGGTTGTTGGTGAACTCCGCGATCATCATCTGGTTGGCGTTGAGTCCAGGCTCCACCATCCCTTGGCACTTGAAAACTTGTTGCTCCATGCACTACTAGGAAAAGGCCTACTAGTGGCGCACCAGTTTTGCCTACTAATGGCGCACTACTGGTTCACCACTAGTACCACGCCACTAGTATTATATACTAATGGCGCACAAGTGGTGCGCCATTAGTATCTGGTATACTAATGGCGCACCACGCCGTGTGCCATTAGTATGGAGCAACATGCGCCATTAGTATGCCTCCCAGGGGGCCATATTTACCCATGTGCTTTGGCATACTAATGGCGCACTGTGGGGTGATGCGCCATTAGTATCCTTTGGCATACTAATGGCGCACTGTGGGGTGATGCGCCATTAGTATCCTTTGGCGTACTAATGGCGCACTTTGGGGTGATGCGCCATTAGTATGAATATTTGGGTTTTTTTACTTTTCTGATTTTTGCACGGGTTACAAAATATATTATTGAACAGAATATAGACAGCACCACACAGCAACAGTAGATTCATCGAATACAATAGAAGATTAGTCTCCGAATATAATTCATCATATTAGTCTCCGAATTCAAAAGACCGAACAAAGATAGAACATTACAAGTCTCGAGACCGCGAGTAGCGAGTTTGTCTTCACATTACAAGTCAATATCGATCATCTAAACTACCATCACATAGAAGAGACCTGCGGTCATCACGAAGAGCATCATCGCGATGAAACTGGTCTCCATCCGGTTCCTCCAGCGCTCCCTCCTCTCCCCACTAGATAGCGGGCGTATCTAGATTCCGCCTCCGCCCTAGTGGTGTACCCTTTGTAACTGTTACCGCTGAAACGGTGAACATGTCTCCGACACTCCTCCCAGTCGTCGTAGACTCCGGGAACCTTACCCTTGTACACAACATACGACGGCATCTCTATGCACAAGCCAAACAACAGACAATACATAAGCAATATATAATTATGCAACAAAAGGATCGGAAGAGAAAAGCAAGACATTAATAGCACGATTCATGGTCCTACTAATAAATAGCATCGACTACATCTAAGTTGAACGACTGTCCAAACCAAAGAGACGTACAAGTTCATTAAAGTTTAATTACAACATGAGCTAATCGATGTTTCAGAACTACACATAGCATCACTACTTTCGACTCGACTCATGGGACCGGAGCATGGATGAAGTCGTCGTCTTTTGTGATGGTCATGAAGTTGCGGGTGTTGTCAGCCTGCATTTGTAGCATTGGGTCTATCTCATTGTTGGACGGTTGATATCTGAGGTAGAACTGCCCCAAGGTACGAATGACATCTTGACGGATGATTTCTGCAAACTCCGACTGGATGCGAAAGAATTCTTGTCGAAGGTCCACGTCCTGGATTGCCGCCAAGCTTGCGGCCCAATCTTTGACATTATTTGGTAGCATAAGGTGATTATGGTCCCGTACGATCACCTGCATGTGATGGAGGGCATTGTAGGCATCCTTCTGACCGCCAGGCGGCTGCTTGACGCATGGGAACATCGACAGGGTGAACACGTGCTCGCTGTACCCTCTGAACTGGCCTCTTAAAGGTGCCTCCAGATTTGGCGTAGCCGGGGAGAGCATCATCAAGAACTTTCTTGATATTTGTGTAGTCTATCTTGGAATCACAGTCCGGGTCAAAATACATGGCCATGGAATATTTCGGGCTTAAGAGGATGAGTGTGCAATGTGTGTCACTCCACAGAACACGTAATGTTAGAGAAAAAAGAACGATCGAAATCTAAGAAATCATATGTTACATGGCGGTGAGGGGATGACATACTCGGGAAAGTAAGGCACGAGGAAGTTATCCTTATTTGGGTTTGCCAAAATGACGCCTTCGAGGTGTGAACTCGCGACTTGCCAGTCCCTAGCGCTGCCCAGGATCTTGGCACGCATGTAGAAGGGGTCGACAATCCTGATGTCTGGGATCTTGTCTCGAATGATCCGCATCTCCATACTCAGCGAAAACAGCCGAACAAAGGTGTAGTGCAGCGGATGAAGGTTAAACATAGCAAAGATGTCATCAAACAGCAGGACGATCGTACCCCCGATGGCGCCATCCACAAAGCCCTTGCCCTCTAGCACCTTGGCCACGAAAACCAGGTATGCCACATCATTCTGGGAGAGACGCCGCTTCTCCAAAGAAAGAACACTGTTATGCAGACTCCGCATAGCACCGGTTGCAGCATTGAGCATATTTGTTGGTAGCATCGTCCTACCCACCACATGCACCCTCCTCGACATATCCTTAGGTGAAGGTGGCCCGTCCTGAGCACGGATCATACTCAGTGCCGGCTGGCTCGCACCGGCGCCCTTGTTAGTCTTTCGTTTCCATCCCTTCTTCTTGATCTGCTATAATGGGACCGAGTTCTGCTCACAGACCGCCTTCTTGAGCGTGTTGGGGCTGATAATATTTCGCACCTCAGCTATCTCGAGGCTCGGTGAAGGCGGCAGCCGGAGGCGCTCTCGAGAACCGAACGCCGACGACGCTGTTGTAATTGGGTTTCTCCGCCGCATTAGCTAGATCGCGGTCGTCTTGGTTGGGTTCTTGAGAAAGAGGCCCACAGAACTCGTCAGCGTACCCATGTTCGGCAAAGTACTTATCGACATTGGTAAATGTACCATCGTCGTTGTCGTCATCGTCCGGATCCTGTGCCATAGGGATGTCCGGCATGTCCCGTAGTGTTGCGGAGTTCTTGCCATGGCTTGGCGCTGGCACGACTGGCGGTCTTGTCTGTGGGGTGGTGTCCCCCGCCCCCAAACGAATCTGGCTCTTCAGCCAAAGCAGGGGCCAGCTTACGCAGGCGCTGAGGGTCATCACATCGTCTTCGTCGGCCCCAGCGGGTCGAATCAGAGGTAACACCTCATCGCAGCCTGGCAGAACCCGAACTAGTTAAACCCTATACAAGGTGGGTGGCATCGGTTTACCGTGGAACACACGGTTGCCCGGTTGAACGATTCTGCCCTTGGCTATATCGACCAACTCGCCGCCCACGAAGTGCAGGAGAGTGCAAGGAACGTTGGCGGCGCCCTGTGAAAACATGTAGGGCGTCAGGGATGCCCAGTCAAAGGCAAGGAGATGAAGTCATCGGCCGAGAGGCTTAGTTACCGTGATGCCACCGAGCTCGGCTAATGTCAAGGCACCGCCAACGGGGGCATGCAACTGACGGAGGGGCCGCTTGCTGGTGAGGTGTCGGCCGGCGTACACCCGGGTGCATTAACCTCCAATGCCCGTGCCGGCGCTGGAGACATGAATAACGCCTCCGGTGGAGACACCAATGGCGCCGCCGGAGACACCAATGGCGCCTCCTGCGCATTGTGCGAGTTGCTGGCCGTGAAGCTGGGAACCGGGGGAGGCCCCTGTTGGCCACCCGCAATCCACGTCGTCATCCCATGAATCAACGTAGGCACCATGGCGGTGAGCGTCGTTCCCAGTTGTTGTTGGACTTGCTCTTGGACAATCTCCGGAATGCGCACCACTTGTGCCTTGAGTGCTTCAACCTCGCGCGACTGGCTTTCCGAGCTGGTATTTTTCTCCTTTCGCCCACCAGCGGTATAGTATGACGACCATTTTGTGGACAAGCCTTTGCCGGCCACACGACCAGCTGACGTCGGCTTACTGAGCTTATCCTTGTTTTTCATTACGTTCAACGCCTTATTTAAAGGGGTGTCGAAAGGGAAGCTCTAAGACGACCCCGCGCTACTGCTTTCAGTGCCGTACGGAAGGAACGTGAACCATTTAGAAATATTGGGGATTAATTAGAATGCAACCATATGGAGCTAATTACGCGGGGGTGTATTCCTTACCAGAACAAGCTCAAGTGCCCTGGTCTTCGGATCCGTGGTAAGCTCCTTTGTTACCGGGTACTCCTTGTACCGGGCCCTGAGAAAGTTCCTGGTCTGCTTGTCACGGTATTTCTCGAAGTGGGGCGGTAGGCCTTGCTCGGCACGCTCCGTGTCCTCCTTGTCCCATATAGGCTCCGCCACTCTATAACCGCCGGGACCGAGTTGGTGGACCCCTAAGTTCAACTGCCGCATTTCTTTCCCCCACTGACTTGATTCGGAGGTTGCGCTGCTCTCGCACTTGATCTTGAACTCCTTGTAGTCATCTTCACCGATCAGAGGATATTTCACCTTGATCTTCTCATAACTATCACCTTTTTCAATCATTTCCTTCACCGTGCTTCTCCAAGTAGACAAGGCCGTGCTCATCCTCGTGAGGGCGGCACTGTTCACTTTGTTCCCTGAGAGGCGTGTGTTTGCAAAGTCAGCGGGGAACTTGTATCCTTCGTGCAGCTTCGTGAAGAGGAGGCTGCGCAAATTCCCTCGGTCCTCATACCTTACGTTCTCGGTGTTGATCGAGATGGTGCTCCGGAGAATGCACCCGAGCTGAACCGAGTACCCCTTGACTACTTCTTTGGGCGCCGTCGGATGCCCGTCGGAGTTCACTTCAATAAATTCCTCCTTGACGGTGCCGAGCATGCTTGGGCGCCGGTCCTTCCGTTGCCTCTTCGGTTGGCTGACATCTGTGCATGCGCGGCCATCATCAGTGGTGGCATCCTCGGCGGCACCATCAGTGGTGTCATCCCCGATGCCACTAGGGGTTGTGTAGTTAGGATCGGTGTCTTCTGCGGCGTCCTCATAGTGGTGAGGTTCTTCCTCCAACTCCTGGGACAGCTCCCAGAATTGCTTGTCGCCCGAATCGCCGGCCTCATCGTTGTGGGCCATGTTTCGCTCTAAATAGGAAAAAGTTTGGTCAAAAAGTTGGTTATTGTCAAGGAACAAGATCATGGTCTCATCATTTAGGGTTTGTCGACACCGAGGCATCCTAAATGCTAAGCTTTTATCATTTAGTGTTTGTCGACGCCGAGGCACCCTAAAAGCCTAAGCGTACATAATTTAGGTTCTCATCGACACTAAGGCACCCTAAAAGCCAAGGTTTCATAATTTAGGGTTTGTCGACTCTAAGTTGGGCCTAATCACTTGGCTCTATTGCCACCTATGGTTTAATGCAGCAAGAATAAAGGGGCAGTTGATCCTACTTAATTAAGTACTAAGATACCCCGGCCCATGCATTAGTAGCAAGTACCCCATATGTCCGATTTTTAGCAAAGTCATGCTAAAATTCACGGAAAATTTCAGCATGACCTTTGCTGAAAATAGGACATATGGAGTACCCGAATTTACCGGAACGGAAGTTAATCAACATTCCGGCAAACTCAAGGGCCTCTCGGGGTACCTGCAAAATCATCACGATGTGCCTCTACTTTCATATGGATGAAAAGGCCATAGACCATATGGTCCTCTGCTTTCATATGGACAAAAATCAGCTCAACTTATGTGAGCTTCCATTCCAGATCTAATAGGTCACCCAACAAAAAATCATCAATAGTTTAGCAAAGCACATAACAATAATGTTAAGCTATTGGAAATTCCAAAACAGTAAAGTTCCAATTTGTTATCGCAATCTGGCTTTGTATTCAAGACTTTTGTGGTGATGCAGAGACCATCTCAAAGGCATCAACAAAATTCGTAAAATTCAGTGCATCAACTCCATGTACTCGAGTACTCTTTCTCGTGAAATACAAATTGCATCTATCGAAACAAAATTCAGTAAATTTCAAAGAACTACTCCTAATGCAAACAAGATTCACCTAGCAAGGTTTATTTGACATGGAGTAGTTTATTTCATAGAGTAAACATTAGCACTATTTGATAGTAAAAGGTTTTAGCTAATTTGAATTAACTGAAAGCAGCAGTACACTAGCAAGACATCATTTTTATTGACAAGAAATGTTCAAAGAAACAGAAATATCAAGACAATAGCTAGATTACACTATCAAGACACTAGCGAAGAAATGTTCATTTACTTTCAAGAAACCAATATTCAAGCAGATTTGCTTGTCCTACTCCTGCAGATCACCAAGCATCTTTTTTAATCTAGCTAATTAACTGAAACTTGCACTAAACTACTGATGTCCCGCACTACTGCAAGTGCCATACTACTGCAAGTGCTATACTACTGCAAGTGTTAACTAGAACACTAAGCTCCAAGATTACTGCACCAAGTCAAATTTAAACGGCAAGATTGCTGAAAGCATCAGCAAGCTAACTGGAGTAGTTCAAGATACTGATCTTGGTTTTAACTAAACAGTATTTATACTCCTCTTTCATTTAAATAGTCCAGTATATACACAGTCAAGTTGTTGGAGCAGCCATTTACTGAACACTGACTTACTCCAGTACACACACAGTCAAGTTGTTGGAGCAAGCTAACTGGAGTAGTTCAAGAACACTGACTTTCATTTAAAGCCTATGCATCATGGAATTTATACTGTATGGATCATGGCATTTTTTTTCTATGGATCATGATCATGAACCTGGCTGGAGTCTAATGGCATCAATCAACCAACCAGAATAGAAACTAGGCTGGAGTCATAAACCTCATGTTGATGAATGCAGAACAGAGAGGAGCACTCACTAGTCAAATAGATAGAAGGCAGTGATGGAATCCCTTCCCTTGGTGGCCAGGTGCGCCCCTCCTCCTCCTCCTCGAGCAGGACAAGGTCGCGTGAGCGGATCCCACAGGAGGAAGCCCTCGTTGCCGGCACTCGACCGCGCACTGGCAGCTCACTAGATGAAACAAACCACAGTGAACAACCATGTTATAAGTAAAATTAACAGAAGTAAAGCAGAAACAAACAAATAAAACAATAGTAAACCTCAACAATGTTACTATGTTGGTCACTACACATCCATGCCAATGAAACAAACATATCTAGTGCGCTCCTGTTAATTGTAGAGAAAACCACTGTATAAAAATTGTTGTACAGTGCACTAAACCTTAAAAATGGAAGCTTAAATCAAAAAAGGAGTGGAAACTGAAAATTATAGAGAAAACCACTATATAAAAATTGATGTTAAGGAAAAAAACCAATCCTCTCCAACAATATTCAGTTTGTACCTTGACAGTATGCACTATAAGTGCAGCACCTGAATTTAGTACAGGCATCATAAAATAGCAACCAAGCATCAATACCGAATTACTAATCATCTGCATCTAAAAATTTAGTACATGGATATATTGAGAGGAGAAGAGAGTGGTCTGCAGTGGTAGATCTGCTACTAGACTAGTGCATTATAACATGTGTTTTTGGTGGTTTAGTCCTCTGAATCATCTGCATCTGCATTTTGTGGAGAGGTTCATGAATGAATGAATGAATGCAGTAAGTAGGCAACAGAAGAGAGAAGGCTACTAGTGCAGTGCAGTCAGCAGGGTGGTGTTGCAGTTAGTTAATTATATTTTATTCATCAATCAATCAAATGGTAGAGTAGAGGGGAACTTGAATTGCCTCCTTCCTTCACATGGACTATCTATCTCCGTACCAAAATATAAGGTGCTTTTGCAGGCTGTTAAAACTCCAGTGCAACAAGGAAAATGGTGTTGAGCAGGATAGATATATTATCATCTTCAACATTGGAATTGAAACTGATCTAAATGCCATGCCACCACACTCTGTTTTTGGGCTGCTCTTGCTACTGTACATACTAGGAATCAAGCCCCAAATGTACAGCTACTGTAAAAAGTATGCTATTGTTCACGTGGAGTGAGGAACAAATCAAGGGTCAACTATATTCTTAGTGCATATGCGTTGGCTGAAGCAAGCACATGCACGGCTACCACCATGAAGAGTAGCCTCTGAAGATATTCATATCAACCACTGTCAAAAAGAGACTTCACGACCCGGAAGCGGACATGGACACAGACGCCGTCACTGCCGCAGCCTCATCGTTGGCGGGCCTCCGTCGCGGCGTGGAAGGTGCGGGCTTTGGAGGGGGGAGCGTGGCGGGTGGCGGTGAGGAAGACGGCGGGGAGGCGGGGAGCTTCGGACTTGGGGGCGGGGCTGATGGCGGAGAGGAGGGCGGAGGGGAGGTGGAGGGCGCGACGGAAGGGGAGGGAGGGAGGGAATGGGGAGGAAGGGTGGAGAGGGAGGAAGGAGGAAGGAGGAGAGGTACCTGGGCGGCGGCGGCGTCGAAGGGATGGCTCGAGGTCGAAGGAGTTGGGGTCGGGGTCGGCGGTGGCGGCGGCGGCGTCGAAGGGGTTGGGGTCGGGGTCGGCAGCGGTCGTTGTCCTGCACCCCATGCCCGGACTGGGGTAGAGGCGGCGCAGGGCAGGGGCCGACGCGGGGAGGCTGTGGCGACGACGAGGTCACGGAGGCGTCGGTGATGGCGCGAGGGCGTGGGGGCGCGGGGGCGGCGGCGCACGTAAGGGCGGCGGCATCGTGGGTCGTCGGGGCAGCGCACCGGGGGGGGGAGTGGATCTGGCGAGAGGAAGAAGGGTCGGGCGAGTTAGAGCCATGGGGAAGATTACTAATGGCGCACCCCCGAGCGGTGCGCCATTAGAAATCTTTTTTTAGATAGCAATGGCGCACCCCCTGGCGGTGCGCCATTAGAAATCTTTTTTTAGATAGAAATGGCGCACCACCAGAATGGTGCGCCATTAGTATGTTTTTTATTTTATTTTTTTTTTGCTATTTTTTAATATATTTTTATAAAAATACTAATATACTTTTTATAAAAACAGTAATATTTTTTATGAATATGAAAAAATATCATCAAATGGGGGTTCTCGGCGGTGGAGCGGGCTGGGAGGTCTTGCGGGGGGCAGGGCGGCGGTGGAGCGGGGAGGGTGGGGAGGTGGCGGGCAAGTGGAGTGGGGAGAGGGTGGGGGTGCTCGGCGGTGGTGGAGCGGGGAGGTGCGGTGGGTGGGCGGCGGTGGAGCAGGGAGGTCTGGGGTCGGTGGCGGCCTGTGGAGCGGGGAGAGGTGCAGGGGTGCTCACGGCGGTGGAGCGGGGAGGTGCGGTGGGTCGTCGGGGCGGTGGAGCGGGGAGGGTGGGGGGTGCGGCGGGCGGCAGTGGAGTGGGGAGAGGGTGGGGGTGCTCGGCGGCGGTGTAGCAGGGGAGGGTGCGGTGGGTCGTCGGCGGCGGTGGAGCGGGGGAGGGTACGAGGGGTCGGCAGCGGCGGCCGGTGGACCGCGGGAGAGGGTGCGGGGGGTGCTCGGCGGCGAGGGGGACCGGATCTGGCGAGGTGGGATAGCGATCGAGATGGAGGGGGATCGAGATCGAGTCCATGAAATTTAAAAACATTCAAGAGTTCAAAAAGAGCCCATGAAATACAATCGAGAAATGAAGGCTACATTTTAAATACAATCGATCTTAGCTAGCTATCTGTTCACAATCTTATTGCCCTTATTTTTCGTAAATGGAGTTCTTCTCTTGAACGGACATCCTTTAGGTAGGGTGGTCCTGCTTCTTCTTGTGGTGTATGCTGATAGTTCATCGGCGTCGTCATGTTCCATCTTCGGGTCGCCGTACTTGTCAAAGTCTTGCTCATTGGCGACTCCATCCATTCCGATGATCTTCCTTTTGCCTCTCCTCATGACAACAAGACTGGGCTTTGGCGGGTCGGTAATGAAGAAGCATTGGTCCACTTGGGAAGCCAGTACCCATGGCTCATTTTTCGCGGTGACGTTTGCGCCCGCGGTCTTCGATTTGGCTTCGGGTATAACCATGGTGGTGAAATACCGGCCTTCTTTTATGACGCTCTTGGCCAATCTGACACGGAACACCGGGACCTTCTCTCCAGCATAGCTCAGCTCCTAGATCTCCTCAATTCTTCCGTAGTATCTGTCCTTGTCGTTACCGGTGTAGAATTCCATCGTTACCCCGGAGTTCTGATAACCATCGCTCTTCATGTCCTTTCCCTCGGTGTAGAATGTGTAGCCTTTGATATCGTATGCCTCATATGTCATCAGGTTGTGCTCGGCGCCCTGTGACAAGGCGAATATGAGTTGTTCTTCCGCGGAAGAATCCTCATGTAAAGGGTACGACAGAAGCTTCTGCTTGAACCAACGCGTGAAACATGAGTTGTGCTCTTTGATTATATCTCCGTCCGTCCTCTGTTGCCCTCGGTCATTGTATATCTTCTCAATAAAGGTTTTGTGCTCTACCACCCAAGGATCGACCACGTCTATGTGTTGTAGCGCAACTAGGTTTGCTCTTTCAAAGTCCGCGAGTCGACCCTCGAAGTCGACATGCATTTCGCAGCGACCCTCATGGTGAACCCATCCAGCGAGCCTGCCGAGGTGCCTGTTGACGGGCAGACCAACGGGGTTCTCGAAGCCTGGATAATTCGTGCAGTAGGAGATGCACTCGTCGATCAGAAAGCCCCTGGCTATGCTTCCCTCTGGACATGACATGTTGCGAACGTATCCTTTGATGACACCATTCATCCTTTCGAACGGCATCATGCTGTGCAGAATTGTCGGCCCGAGTTGGATGATATCCTCCACGATATGGACCAGCAGATGCACCATAACGTCGAAGAATGCGGGTGGGAAGTACATCTCAAGCTCGCATAGTATCACCACGATCTCTTCCTGTAACCTTCTGAGTTGCCTCATGCCAACCGACTTTCGAGAGATGACATCGAAAAAGTTGCATAGGCCAAATAGCGTTTCACGGACGTGCGCATCCATGATCCCACAGATTGCAACTGGAAGTATCTGTGTCATCAGCACGTGACAGTTGTGAGACTTCATCCCCCTGAACTTCTGCTTCGCTTGGTCTAGGTATCTGCTTATCTTCCCCGCGTAACCATAAGGAAGTTTTACTCCTACGAGGCAGGTGAAAAACTAATCGATCTCCTCCTGACTTAGAGTGAAGCACGCGGGAGGGTAGTCATTTACGGTCTTCTTGGCCTTTTTGCCTTTGCGACGACTTTTCATGTCCTGCTTCGCCTCAGCATCATCATCATCATCATTAGTGTGAAGCTCCTCCCTGATGCCCATTCATTTCAAGTCTGCCCTTGCTTTCGGCCCATCTTTGGTCCTCTCTGGCATGTTGAGCAGGGTAACAACCGGACTCTCGCACACGTTCTTCGTGATATGCATGACATCAAGGCTGTGAGGCACACGGTGGATATTCCAGTATGGCAAGTCCCAGAAAACAGACCTTGTTTTCCATACCTTCAGCAGCGGCTCTATCGCCTTTCGCTTCTTTCCCGACTCTGGTGCCTTTTGCTTCTTTCCCAGCAGTGGGCAATCTTTCGAATTTTTCAACAGCTGGTATATTTCCTAGACGCTCCTCGTACGCGAGCGTCTTCGGGGTTCGGTTTCACCATCAAACAAATCCTTGCGTTTCCTCCACGGGTCATCGTCGCGAAGCCACCTTCGATGTCCCATGAAGACGGTTTTCGAAGACCCGGGATCTCTATCTAGCTGGCGGTATGTTGTGTCATCCATGCACCTGTCACATCCAGAAAATCCGTGGACCACCTGCCCCGCGAGATATCCGAAACCGAGATAGTCGTGCACCGTCGTGAGTAGTGCGGCTCTCATAGGGAAATATTCTTTCTGCGGCATCCCACGTACGACACGACGTTTTCCACAAAGGTGTCTAGCTCCTCTTCAAGAGCCCTGATATGATTGATGTCGTTCCTGGTTGTTTCGCCCTTCAATTAGCATACTCATGTGAATGTACTTCCTCTTCATGCACAACCAGGGGGAAGGTTGTACATCCACACAAACACAGGCTAGGTGCTATGTGTGCTTCTCTGGCTGCCAAACGGATTGACTCCATCGGTGCTCGCGTCCGGCATGATGTTCCTTTGATCCTTCCCAAATTCTGGGTGTTCGAAGTTCAACGCTTGCCACTGGCTCCCATCCTTAGGGTGACTCAGCATCTTGTCTTTCTTATTTATCTCCGGATCATTTGCGTCATCTTCTCGCTTCTTCTCCTCCCTATCCGCGTGCCAACGCAGGAGCTTTGCTACCTTAGGGTCCGCGAAATATCACTGCAGACAAGGAGTGACGGAAAGTACCACACCACTTTTTGAGGAGCTTTCTTCCTCTTCTTGTATCGAGTGACGCCGCACACCGGACATATGATAGACTCCGTGTGCTCGTCCCGATAAATGATGCAATTGTTCATGCACACATGGTATTTCACGTGCGGTAAATCCAGAGGACACACGATTTTCTTCGCCTCCTCGAAACTGGTCAGGCACTTGTTCCCCTTGGGAAGACGTTCGTGCGTAATGACATGTTCTCATCGGCTACGCGAGGTCATTTTGTGTTTTACCTTCATCTCCAGAGCCATGAGCGTTACTTTCAGGCAGGTATCCTCGGGCCTGCATCCTTCATATAATGGAGTAACCGCGTCTATCTCCAATTGATCCAGCTTGGCTTTCTCTTGGGCGACAGCTCTTGCGTTATCCGTCTGGTTGAGAAGTAGCTCTTGAATATGAGGGTCCTGCACCCAGCCCATCGATGGTCCATCGTCGTATGCTCCACCGGCATCTTCATCTTCATGATCATGCCCTTCGTCTGCTCCGGCATCTTCCTCATCATCATGTCCGGCATCTTCTACATGATGACTGTGTACAGCATCACCGTCGTGATCATGTCCTGGAGATTCTTCGTCTTCTCGCCCACCCGAGCCTCGGTGGTTGTCTTGCTGCCCTTCCTCATTTCTTGCCCGGCCCCCATGGACGACTTCCTAGTCATCTTCATCACCATGCCACCGATAGCCATCCATGAAACCACGCAAGAGCAGGTGGTCCCGCACCTGCCCGGAATCTGGGTCCGCAATAAGGCTCTTCAGCTTGCATCTTCGACACGGAGATCTTATCTCCGTCTCATTCTTCCGAAGCATCTCGGCCTTCACGGAGCTCAAAAACCTATTCACGATGCCTTCAGTCATCGTGCGGACCATGGTCGCCTGCGGGGTAGAGCAAAATGATATTTTAGAACCAAGAAAAAATTTGGCATGACTTTCCCTAAAAATAGGGCCAAAAAGAATGCACAGTGCCAAAATTCTCGCCGAAACGGAAATGAATCAACATTCCGGTAAAATATTGGCAACTATCACATTTCAAATACCGGTACCTGCAAACACAAACATATATGCAACACCACAAGAATATGCAACACCACAAATATACATAGATCTAGCTAGGCCACAAAAAGTGCATGTGCACATTGTTGGAGGGAGAACAACATAAAGATAGCTTCCCCCTTACTTACCTATCAAAAAAAGGTAATTTAACCACTTAATTTGGATGAATCTATGGTGCAAATGAGGTGAGGAGGAGGAGGCAGCCGAGACAAGCTTGGAGGAGGAGGTGGAGAGAATGAAGTGGGGAAAGTGAGTGGGTAGGTGTGGCCGTCCAAAATATCTTGTTGGTCCCAGGTTACTAATGGCGCACCACCTGCAAATGCACCATTAGTAACCCTGGTTACTAATGGCGCACCTGTTGGTGGTGCGCCATTAGTAGTTTTGCATATATATATATATATATATATATATATATATATATATATATATATATACACACACACACACTAATGGCGCACCGTGGCATAGTGCGCCATTACTCGTTTAAACTAGTAATGCATGGCGCACTATGCCACGGTGCGCCACTAGTAGTTTTGCAAAAAAAAAGAATAAAAAAAACTACAGTAGTGGCGCACTGTGTGGCTGGTGCCCCATTACTAGTTAGCACTAGTAATGGCGCACAGTGCCTGGATGCGCCATTAGTATGTTTGGAAAAATAAAAAAAATTGTTACTAGTGGCGCACCAAGTGTCTGGTGCGCCATTAGTGTATTCCACACTAATGGCGCACCTGCACATGGTGCGCCACTGCTATATAGTAGTGGCGCACCACATGTCAGGTACACCATTAGTATCCATTTCATCTATAGCCCTTTTCCTAGTAGTGACGGCTTCGAGCTTTGTCTCCATGCTTCCGGCATGCCTTGGTCCCTTCAATCGCGGATGTGCAGCACCCCATCACGCATCTCAATGATTTGAGGGTGTTGCAGCACCTCCGCAAGGAAGGGGTTGATAACCCTCTAGAAAAACTTGTCCTTGGGAGCGCTTGGAGACGTCATGGTGCTCTAGATCTGTCAGAAAAACAGCTCGAAATGAAAACAGAGGATATTTGCGTGATACAGTGGTCAAAACCTTCGGGATATTATATAATGAATTTTTACGATCGAAATACGTAACGTGCAAGAAAACAGAGTCCAGGAGGCACACGAGGTTGCGACGAGATAGGGGTTGCGCCCAGCAGGGGTGGGCGCGCCCTCCACCCTCGTGGAGGCCTCGTGTCCTTCCCGGATTACTTCTTGCTTTGCAAAATTCTTGAATATTCAAAACAGAGAAAAATTACCATTAGAAATGTTTTGGAGTCGGTTTACTTACCGTACCACATACCTATTCCTTTTGGGAGTCTGAAACGTTCTGGAAAGTGTCCCTTATGTATTCCTCCGGGGTTACGGTCTCAATAATATTAGTTTCAACATTGATAGGATTACCTGAGATATAATGTTCGATTCTTTCACCGTTCACCACCCTTGGACTTGTGCCTTCAAAGTTGTTGATTTTTATGGCACCGGAACGATAGACCTCCACAATAACGTAAGGACCTTCCCATTTAGAGAGAAGTTTTCCTGCAAAAAATCTTAAACGAGAGCTGAATAGCAGCACATAATCACCTACGTTAAACTCATGCTTTTGTATCCTTTTGTCATGCCATCTTTTAACTTTTTCTTTGAACAGCTTGACATTCTCCTAGGCTTGGGTTCTCCATTCATCAAGTGAGCTAATGTCAAACAACCTCTTCTCACCGGCAAGTTTGAAGTCATAGTTGAGCTCTTTAATAGCCCAATATGCTTTATGTTCAAGTTCTAGAGGTAAGTGACATGCTTTTCCATAAACCATCTTATACGGAGACATACCCATAGGATTTTCATATGCAATTCTATAGGCCCATAATGCATCATCAAGTTTCTTGGACCAATTCTTTCTAGATCTATTCACTGTCTTTTGCAAAATTAATTTGAGCTCTCTATTGCTCAACTCTACTTGACCACTAGACTGTGGGTGATAAGGAGATGCAATTCTATGATTAACATCATACTTAGCAAGCATCTTACGGAAAGCACCATGAATAAAATGTGAACCACCATCAGTCATAAGATATCTAGGGACTCCAAACCTCGGAAAAATAACTTCTTTAAGCATCTTAATAGAGGTGTTATAATCAACACTACTAGTTGGAATAGCTTCAACCCACTTAGTAACGTAACCAACAGCAACTAAAATATGTGTATATCCATTAGAGGCAGGAAAAGGTCCCATATAATCAAAGCCCCAAACATCAAATGGTTCAATAACAAGAGAATAGTTCATAGGCATTTCATGACGTCTACTAATATTACCAATTCTTTTACATTCATCAAGACAAGACAAACTTACGAGCATCTTTGAAGAGAGTAGGCCAATAAAAACTGGATTGCAATACCTTATGTGCAGTTCTATCTCCAGCGTGGTGTCCCCCATATGGTTCAGAGTGACACTTGCGTAGGATCTGTTCCTGTTCATGCACAGGTACACAACGTCTAATAACACCATCTACTCCTTTATAAAGCTGTGGGTTATCCCAGAAGTAATGTCTTAAATCATTAAAGAACTTTTTCTTTTGCTGGTATGTGAAACTAGGTGGTATAAATTTAGCAACAATGTAATTAGCATAATCAGCATACCATGGAGCAGTACGAGAAGCATTAACGACCGCTAATTGTTCATCAGGAAAGCTATCATCAATAGGTAGTGGGTCATCAAGAACATTCTCTAAACTAGATAAGTTATCTGCAACGGGGTTCTCAGCTCCCTTCCTATCAATAATATGCAAATGAAATTCTTGGAGCAAGAGAACCCATCTAATGAGTCTAGGCTTAGCATCTTTCTTTTCCATAAGATATTTAATAGCCGCATGATCAGTGTGAATAGTAACTTTGGAATCAACAATATAAGGTCTAAACTTATCACAAGCAAATACAACTGCTAAGAACTCTTTTTCAGTAGTAGCTTAATTTCTTTGGGCAGTATCAAGAGTTTTACTAGCATACTGGATAACATTCAATTTTTATCAACTCTTTGCCCTAGAACAGCACCTACAACATAATCACTAGCATCACACATAATTTCAAAGGGTAAATTCCAATCAGGTGGCTGAACAATAGGTGCAGTGATCAAGGCTTTCTTTAGTATTTCAAATGCTTCTACACAATCATCATCAAAGACAAAAGGAATATCGTTTTGCAATAAATTAGTCAGAGGCCTAGAGATTTTTGAGAAGTCCTTAATGAACCTCCTATAAAACCGGCATGACCAAGGAAACTTCTTATACCTTTTATCTCCTTGGGACATGGCATCTTTTCAATAGCATCAACTTTAGATTTATCAACTTCGATACCTCTCTCGGAAATCTTATGCCCCAAGACTATGCCTTCATTAGCCATAAAGAGGCACTTTTCCCAATTCAAGACGAGACTAGTGTCTTCACATCTCTGCAAAACTCGACCAAGGTTGCTCAAGAAATCATCAAAAGAGGATCCATAAACGGAGAAATCATCCATGAATACCTCACAAATCCTTTCACCAAAGTCAGAGAATATAGACATCATGCATCTTTGAAATGTAGCAGGTGCATTACATAAACCAAAAGGCATATGTCTATAAGCAAAAGTACCGAAAGGGCAAGTAAAAGTAGTTTTTGATTGATCCTCTGCTGACACAGGTATTTGAGAGAAACCAGAATAACCATGTAGAAAGCAAAAATGTGTATGTTTGGATAGTCTTTCTAGCATTTGATCAACAAAAGGTAAAGGGTAATGATATTTCTTAGTAGCTTTATTTAATTTACAGAAATCAATTACCATCCTATAACCTGTAATAATTCTTTGCGGGATCAATTCATCTTTATCATTAGGACGACGGTAATACCTCCCTTCTTAGGTACACAATGGACAGGACTTACCCAACACTATCAGCAACGGGATAAATTATACCTGCCTCAAGGAGCTTTAGGATCTCCTTTCTAACCACTTCTTTCATCTTAGGATTTATCCGTTGTTGGGGATCTCTAACTGGTTTGGCATCTTTCTCCAGTTTAATTTTGTGTTGACAAAGAGTGGGACTAATGCCCTTAAGGTCATCTAGAGTATATCCAATAGCAGCTCGGTGTTTCTTCAGAGTTTTCAACAATCTTTCTTCTTCTTGCTCTGAAAGGTTAGCACTAATAATAACAGGATATATTTTCTTTTCATCAAGATAAGCATACTTAAGATTATCAGGTAATGGTTTGAGCTCAAACATGGGATCACCCTTGGGTGGAGGGGGATCCCCTAGGATTTCAACAGGCAAGTTGTGTTTCAGAATAGGACCCTGTTGAAGGAACACTTCATCTATTTCCCTTCTTTCATTCATAAACATATCATTTTCATGGTCTAGCAAATATTGTTCTAACGGATCAGTTGGAGGCACGGCAATAGAAGCAAGACCAATAATCTCATCCTTACTAGGTGATTCTTTATCATGGGGCTGTCTACGAAACTTAGCAAAATTAAACTCATGAGACATATCCCCTAAGCCAATTGTAACAACATCCTTTTTGCAATCAATCCTAGCATTAACAGTATTCAAGAAGGGTCTACCAAAAATAATGGGACAAAAGTCATCTTGTGGGGAACCAAGAACAAGAAAATCAGTAGGATATTTAACTTTCCCACACAAGACTTCAACATCTCTAACAATCCCAACTAGCTTAATGGTATCCCTATTGGCAAGCTTAATAGTAACATCAATACCTTCTATTTCAGCAAGTGCAATATCATGCATAATTTCTATATATAAGTCAAAGGGTATTGCAATAGCACTAGCATCCTTATCACATAAGCCATGATAACAGTGATCTCCTATTTTAATAGAAATAACAGGCATGCCTACAACAGGTCTATGTATCTTAGCATCTGCTCTAGCAATATTAGCACCCTGTTCACAGAAGTAAATAACATGCCCATCTAAATTATCATCCAAGAGATCTTTAACCACAACAATACTAGGTTCAACTTTGATTTGCTCAGGAGGTGTATAAGTTCTAGTATTACTCTTACGAACAACAGTTGAAGTTTTAGCATGATCCTTCACCCTAACAGGAAAAGGTGGTTTCTCAACATAAGTAGTAGGGACAATAGGATCATTATAAGTGATAGTATTTTCTTCAACTGTAATAGGTGAAACTACTTTTACTTCAATGGGAGGATTATATTTAAACCACCTCCCCTTAGGGAGATCGACGTGAGTAGCAAAAGATTCACAAAAAGCAGCTACGATCTCAGAGTCAAGTCCATATTTAGCGCTAAATCCACGAAAAGCATCGATATCCGTAAAAGATTTAACACAATCAAACTTAGGTGTTATATCTGACTGCTTACCATCGTCGGAACCCAAATTTTCAGAGTTGTGTTTAATTCTTTCCAATAAGTCCCACTTGAATTCAATAGTCTTTAGCATATAAGAACCAGCACAGGAAGTATCAAGCATGGTGCGATCATTGAGAGAAAGCCGAGCATGAAAATTTTGAATAATCATTTCTCTTGAGAGCTCATGATTGGGGCATAACTATAACATTGACTTAAGCCTCCCCCAAGCTTGAGCGATGATTTCTCCTTCCTGATGCCAGAAATTATATATGTAATAACGATCACGATGAACAAGATGCTAGGATAGAACTTCTGGTGAAATTCCAACTTCAATCGTTTATAATTCCAAGATCCCGTATCATCACATAGCCTATACCATGTCAATGCATATCCCTTCAAAGATAAAGGGAAGACCTTCCTTTTGAAAACATCATCGGGAATACCTGCAAGCTTAAATAATCCACAAACTTCATCCACAAAGATAAGGTGTAAATCGGGATGCAATGCTCCATCTCCTGCAAAGGGATTAGCTAGTAGTTTCTCTATCATACCCGAAGGAATCTCAAAGTAAATATTTTTAGTAGGTTCAGTAGGTTGAGGAGCAACTCTTTGCTCTACTGGTTGGGGTGAAGATACCCTGAACAAGCCCCTTAAAGGATTAGTTTCCATAGTAACAAGTGACAGAAAATTTCAGCACACTATATAAATGTTTCCTTACCAAGTTCCACTCACCAAAGGCGCTTCACTCCCCGGCAACGGCGCCAGAAAGTCTTGATGACCCAGAAGTATAGGGGATGAGGGAGTCCTGGATTAGGGGGTGTCCGGACAGCCGGACTATCATTGTCCGCCGGACTCCAAGACTACGAAGATACAAGATTGAAGACTCCGTCCCGTGTCCGGATGGGACTTTCCTTGGCGTGGAAGGCAAGCTTGGCAATACGGATATGTAGATCTCCTACCATTGTAACCGACTCTGTGTAACCCTAGCCTCCTCCGGTGTCTATATAAACCGGAGGGCTTTAGTCCGTAGGACACAACATACATTACAACAATCATACCATAGGCTAGCTTTAGGGTTTTGCCTCCTTGATCTCGTGGTAGATCCACTCTTGTACTACCCATATCGTCAATATTAATCAAGCAGGACATAGGGTTTTACCTCCATCGAGAGGGCCCGAACTCTGGTAAAACATCGTGTCCTCGCCTCTGTTACCATCCGCCTAGACGCATAGTTCGGGACCCCCTACCCGAGATCCGCCGGTTTTGGCACCGACATTGGTGCTTTCATTGAGAGTTCCTCTGTGTCGTCGCCGATAGGAAGGATGCCTCCACCCGTCTTCAAAGACGGTGTTTTAGCCAAAAGGGCCTTGGCCGCCGGCCAAACTATCCGGCTAGGTGGTTTTCTTATGACCGCCTGTCCGGCCACCGCTTCGACAATGACTTCCCAAGTCGTCAGAAGCAATCTTCGCTACCGAAATCGCCGAAAGTTAGATCCAATAGAGCTCTCATCTGTTAACGAGCTCTTGGATCGCATCGCCGCCCTGGGAGTCGCTACAGACTACAATTAGATTGGGCTTAAAACCGATCTGAGAGAGATTAACTCTCCCCAGGCCACCGACCACATTGCAGTGGTAGAGGAGCAATACGACAACTCTTCGCCTATATTGAAAACTAGTCACGTCCGGATTCCCGAACCCTCCATGCCGGATTTCCGTGGAGGGACGGACTTCGATCGAGCATTGAACTTAAAACCATGCATCGCTCCGGACTCGCTGGATCGTGTCCAGCAACCCAAGCTTCCAAATTCTGAAACTCCTCGGCCTTTAAGCCCCAAGATGGGTAGGGATCCAGACTTTAGTCCACCCACCCGCCCAGACATATGCAATCTATCTCCAATGCGGCAAGAGCCTGCTGAAACAGTACATCACTACTGGGCCAGATTCCTCCTGGTTATGGACAGGATAAAGGACTGCTGAGAGGAAAACGCAATCTCAATCTTCTGCAATAATTGCACGGACAAGGGAATACTGAACGCCATCGATCGTCGTAAAATTACACGCTTCACCGATCTGGCGTCCATAGTATGAAAGTACTGTGCGATGGAGAGTTTCCGGAAAACTGAAAACCAATTTTGGGATAATCCGGCCCCAACCCCAGTCCGCAATAAAAGGGTGCCTCACACTCAGGCCCCAGATGCAAAAACGAAAAAACAAAAACCCAATATAGGGCACGGAACCGTACTGGAGGGATGGCTCAATGGACCCTGTAAGCTTCATAGTACCGAGGGGGCCATCCCAACACATAGCCTTCGAGCATGTTGGATATTACGGCAGGTGGCCAAAAGTGGCGAGGAGCTTCTAGCCCCGAAAACCACTCCAACAATACCGCACGGTATCAACAGATCTTCGAGACTTTCGTGATCAAACAATATGCTAAAACGAACAATCCATGGACTCGCCAAGTCTACCAAGTAGCGACAAAGAAATCCATGGAGCGACACAGCTATTACCTTCAACGCCAGCGACGAGCCTAAATTCGAACAGCCGAGCACCAGCCGACCGGTGCTTAGTCCCATAGTGGACGGCTTTCGATCGACAAAAGTCCTCAAGGATGGCGGCATGACTAAACCTCATTTATGAGGAAACTCTGCGAAAAATGGAAATCGATTGAGCCAGATTGAGCGAAGCAAGACAACCTTCAGAGGAATAATCCCTAGCCGAAGCGCTGCACCGGAAAAATCACACTCGATGTGGTGTTCGCTCACGGACAATTACAGATCCGAAGAAGTCACATTCCAAGTGGCCCCGTTCAACAGCGGATATCACGCTATATTAGGACGAGAGGCATTCACAATTTTTCAAGCAGTACCTCATTACGGGTACATGAAGCTCAAAATGCCTGGGCCCGGCGGAATGATCACTCTCGCTAGTGATCCGGACATAGCACTCCACGCCGAGAACAAGACAGCCACACTAGCCCTAGAGGCACTATCCGAAGCCTTAGCAGCAGAAGAACTCACCGCGCTGCGCTCTACGGTGAACAGGGACGATGTGATACTCGATAAAAGATCCAAGTCCACCTCCTTCAAACCAGCAGATGAAATAATAAAATTCCAGCTCCATCCAACGGACCCAACAAAGACGGCCTCCATTGGGGCACAATTGAACCCCGAAGTAGACACCGCACTGCGCGAATTCCTTCGGGAAAATTGGGACATTTTTGCCTGGCACCCTTCGGATATGCCCGGAATCCCACGCAGGTTGGCAGAACACAGCCGAAACATCCTAAAAGGATTTAAGCCAGTCAAACAGGCTCTTCGATGATTTTCCGAACCCAAAAGACAGGCAATGGGAGAAGAGCTAGCCAAACTATTGAAGCCGGATTCATCAGAGATATCAAACATCTGTATTGGCTAGCAAATCTGGTAATGGTACCAAAGAAGGACAAATCTGGCGCCTCGGTCGATTTTAAAGACCTCAATAAGGCTTGCCCAAAGGATCCCTTCCCTCTCCCCCGCCTCGACCAAATTATCGATGCTACCGCAGGGCACGATTCATTGTGCTTCCTCGATGCATACTCTGGCTACCATAAAATCAAGATGGCGGAAGGCACCAAGCCGCCACGGCATTCATCACTCCTCATGCACCATTCTCGCTTCAACACGATGCCCTTCGACTTAAAAACGCTGGCACAACATATCAGCGCATGATTCAAACATGTCCGCTACCCAGATCGGCAAAAAACATCGAGGCATACATAGATGACGAGTCGTCAAAACAAAACACATCAAAACTCTAGTAGACGATTTGAGGCTCACGCTCGACAACCTCGAGCATATGACATCAAGCTGAATCCGGAAAATGTGTTTTCGGCGTGCGGTCGGAAAGCTGCCGGGCTTCATCGTGTCCGTAGAGGAATCAAGCAAACCCGCTAAAATCCGAGCTCTGTCACGCTTGGACATTCCAAAAGACCACAAACAAATACAAAATTAACAGATGCGTGGCAGCTCTAAGCCGCTTTATCTCCGCCTAGGAGAAAAGGCGTTGCCCTCTATCACCTCCTCAGCGCACCAACACTTCGAGTGGACGGATGCTGCCACCGCCGACTCAAGAAATGAAGGCCATCTTGGCAACAAATCCGGTCCTGGCTGCGCCCAATCTGGGCGAACCAATGTTGTTATACATCGCAGCAACGCATCAAGTTGTAAGCGCGGTACTCGTCGTCGAACGAGAGACAGAAGGGCACAAATTCCCTCTTGAAAAACCAATGTATTATGTATCCACTATGTTAACCCCCTGCAAGTCCCGTTACCCACATTATCTGAAGATAGCGTATGCAGTGTTCATGGCATCCCGGAAGCTCCGACACTACTTTCAAGAGTGTTCGATAACAGTGGCCTCCGAAGTACCACTCAATGACATTATAAATAACCGCGATGCAACGGGAAGGATTGCAAAATGGGCCATTGAGCTCTTACCATTCGATATAGCATACAAACCTCGGTGAGCTATAAAGTCGCAAGTTTTGGCTGAATTTGTCGCCGAATGGACCGAAGCCGAACTCCCTAACGAGTACGGCGCATACTCCAATTGGACTATGCATTTCGACGGCTCTAAAATGTTGGCCGGAATGGGGGCTCGCGTCGTCTTGACGTGTAACGACCAAATCTCGAAGGATTTGAGTCTCTGTGCTTACCGTGCTAGTCCCTGGATCGAACTCGCTAGCACCCACAGTATAGATGAATACCAGAATAGCAAGTGCATCATTTATTACATCGTATGATCCAGAATATATAAAATAAAACAATTAGCATAGCACTTGGCTAGCTTTATTCAATCAAACAGCGGAAAGTAGTAGAAAATGACGATGAGTCCCATCATAGCCCACTGGCGATGCTGAGTGCAGACTCGCGACCCTAACGGTACCTTACTCTTCGTCTGAATATCCTGCAACATGAGACATTGCAGCCATATAGGTCAATACTTTGAATGTATTGGCAAGTTACACAGGAGTAATAATATAGCAGACCAACATGTATATGCATAGTACAACAAAGGAAGGCTTGAGGGTTTATTTTTGCATAAAGCTGATTTTATCCTAATAACTACCTAATAGTCAAATTTTTATTTAGTTCTTTTATTACTACAATTAAATACACAAGGTTGAGTTGGAAAGATCAACTCCAACCTACCCTTTATTAAGTTGCCCACAAATATTATTAAGTGTCACATCTGTCAAGATCATCCAACAACTGTAATGGCATAGTGGCTCAAATTTACCCATAATCGAGGGCACGGCTAATCATGATTAGTTTTAATACTCTGCAGAGTTTTGTACGCTTTACCCACTGGACCCAATCCGAAGATTGAGACAAAGTCTTTCAGAAGAGGTTCCCTTAACCACCTAACGGCCACATCCCACCTACATACGCTACATCTGTCGACACAGTCTAGGCAATGGTTCCAACAACTGATTAACTAAGCCAGAGCCCATATAGCCAGTGGCCGCACATGGAAGCTACTAGTCACTAAGTCTGTCTGATCTTTTTGAACCTGGGCGGCATTCCACTTAGGGTGCACTCTCATGAGCGCATGGCCTTAGAAAAGGTGCAAGACCCCATGATGCCTTCCCTCAACGCCAAGAATTACCACTTCCGCCCAGAGGTGAATTAAATCCTTACTTACTACTCAATTTAGTTATATATATATAATCCTCACATAAACTCAATGTATACACGAACCACCCCCGTCTACAAAGCATAGCAACCTACAACTACCACGATTTGCAATGACGGGAAGATAGCTCAACAACATAAAGAAAAATAATATAGTAATCCTATACATGCATATATTCATAGTGTGATATAACTACATGCATAGAAAACAATAGGTAAAGGATGATCAACATGTAACTTGCCTTGGTTCTGGTTCAGAAGGTCACACTCCTGACAATAGTTCACGTCGCACTCCGGACAATCTACACGTTTCACACAATTCAACAAATCAATCACCGGAACACGAATAGAACCAAAATAAAACCAACAGCAAGGAAATCATTTCAAAAACACAACAATAGAAGCTTAACAGCACCTAAATTGCACTACGGTCACAATGCAAAAAAGAATCACTCGAATTTGATAAGCGGTTTGAGAGATACGACCTTCGGAAGATTTAATTCAAATTCGAACGAATTCAAATTTGAACAGTGCAAACATGTGCAAAGTTGGTACTGTGATATTGTGCTGATCTTTGTGAGTGCACAGGAAAAAGAATTACCTAAACTGGATTTATAGAATAGGAGTTATAGCTAATTAAAGTTTTGAGTGAAAAACTGAAAAAAACAAAAACAGCAACAGAAATCGCCTGGTCCTGTACGAACCCCCATGCGCGTCCTATAGCTAACTGCCACGTGGCGCTTGGCGACTGGTCGACGGCTGCTGTGCGCGTGTGCTCACCAGAATAGAGGAATGGTGGTGGCGGATCGGGCGTCGGCGGCGGCGGTCTTCCGGTGGGTCTCCGGCGAAGACGAAGGGGCGGACGGGTGCAGCGTTGAGTGGAGGAGGTGGTGGTGGTGTTCGACGACGGCGAGGACCTCCTCTGCGGCTGCGGTGGCGGGGTGAACACGGCGCGCTCCGGCGGTGGCGGACGTCGGTGGCGGCGGCGTTCGGCTGCGTCTTAGGCGACAAAACGACGTCAAAACAGTGAAGAGATGAGCGGAGGGTCGAGGAGAGTAAACGGAGTGGTCCGAGGGGTCCTTACGGCGGCGGGAACGACTGGCGAACGGCGGCGGCGACGGAGCTCCGCGGCGAGATGCGTTTCGCCCTCGCTCGAGCGTGTGGCAACGAGGAAGAACTAGAAGTGGATGCGGGGTTGCCCTGGGTCTTCTGCTTGCACACGGCGACTCGGGAGCGCTCGAGGTGGACCAAGGACGCGAGGTGAACCGGCTCGGCCTCGACGTGCGTGCGGTGCGCGCGTGTGGTGTCCGGCTCGATGGAGAAGAAAGCGACGCGGGGCGGGTCGGGCGTTGCGGGTCGAGCACGGGCAGCACTGCTGCGTACCGCTTCGCGGGAAGTGGGCTGCGGCTGTGTGCTGCTGCTGCGCTGGCAGGCTGGGCCGCGGCGATGGGCCGATTGGCTGGCTGGCCTGGCTGGCCAGCCGGCTGGTGTTTCTGTTTTTGTTTACACACAACTAGAGAAACACAAATAACTAAAATAAAATAACCACAATAAAAACTAAACAAAAATATATAGACACACAGTAAAATATATACTACTAATATAAACTACGGGAACACTAGTTCCTCACCTAATGCAATTTTGGAAAATCACTTTTATGCAATAGGCCACACAAACAGCAACAAAACACTCAAATAAAATACTTTGGACACTAATAAAAATACCAGAACGTAACAGATGAACTGGAAATAATATTCTTGACATTATGAACATTTTTAAACAGGGGAGAAGTCATATTATCTCCACTCCAATAATATTGCCTTTAGTTGCATAATGAAAAGAATATTGCCGAAGAGCAAATAATGCATGGAAAATATGATATGCATATGTATGATCTAATAACATCCTAACTTAGGAAAATTGGGATGTTACAAACCTACCCCCCTTAAGATGAATCTTGCCCTCGAGATTCGGGCTGGCTAGCGAATAGGTGTGGGTGATCCTGCTTGAGATCTTCCTCTCGTTCCCTGGTAGCTTCCTCCTCTGTATGATGATCCCACTGAACCTTGCATAACTTGATTGTCTTGGTGCGAGTAACTCTCTCTGCTGTCTCCAGAATCTTAACAGGCTTCTCCTCATATGTCAAATCACTCTCCAACTGAATTGCCTCAAGTGGCACCGTGTCCCTCAATGAAACATCCATCATCTCTGCATGACACTTCTTCAACTGAGATACATGAAACACATCGTGAACTCCGGACAAGGATTCTGGCAACTCCAGCTGATAAGCTACCTCTCCTCTATGCTCCAAGATCGTGTAAGGCCCCACAAAACGTGGTGCTAACTTACCCTTAATTCCAAACCTCTTAATTCCCCGAAGTGGCAAAACTCTAAGATACGCACGGTCTCCTACCTCATATGTCACCTCCTTACGTTTCGCATCTGCATAACTCTTACATGCATCTTGTGCTATCTTCGCCTATCACGAATCAACTTGACCTTCTCCTCAAGATCTCTCGATCAAGTCCGCCCAAAGCGGCGACGCCTCCAACCTCATCCCACATTAACGGTGTCCTGCACTTTTCGCCATACAATACCTCAAATGGTGCCATCTTGAGACTAGCTCGATAATCGTTATTATATGAGAACTCTGATAAGGTAAATTATCATCCCAATCGACCCGTAGTCCAAAGCACAAGCTCTCAACATATCCTCCAAAATCTGATTTACCTCTCTGCCCCGCCCATCATGCGTGGATGGAAAGCTGATGAACTCAGCACTGGTGCCCAAGGATTCATGCAACTGGCGCCAAAACTTAGATGTGAACTGGAGTACCTCTATCGACACTACCTTCCTTGGAACTCCATGCAGACAAACAATTTTAGACATATAAATCTTTGCTAGCTGAGCACTGGTATAAGTAGTCTTTACCGGGATGAAGTGAGCAACTTTAGTCAAACGATCAACAACTACCCAAATAGAATCATAACCTGATCGAGTCCTGGGCAGACCTGTAATAAAATCCATACCAATCTCATCCCACTTCCAATCAGGTATAGGCAATGGCTGTAACAAACCTGCTGGTCTCTGATGTTCTGCTTTAACTCTCTGGCACACGTCACATGTTGCAATATATCCAGCAATTTCCCTCTTCAGGCTAGGCCACCAAAATCTTTCCCTCAAATCCAGATACATCTTAGTATTACCTGGGTGAATAGAATAAGGTGAATCATGCGCCTCCTAAAGAATCAACTTCCTGATATCTGCATCCTGAGGTACACAAATATGCTTCTCAAACCATATGGCCCCATGTTCATCCTCATGGAAACCTTCTGCTTTACCTTTAACCATGTTCTCTTTTACCTCAGCAATCTCCTTATCACCCTTTTGAGCTTCTCTAATCCTGTCAAGCAAAGTAGGCTTTACCACAAGTGTTGCCAAATATCCCTTAGGAACCATCTCCAACCTGAGATTCCTGAACTGTTCACATAACTCGGGTGGCATATTATCAATATTAATTGCATTAGCATGGCTCCTACGACTCAATGCATCAGCAACAACATTAGCCTTACCAGGATTATACTGCACATTCAAATCATAATCCTTAATAAGCTCCAACCATCTCCTCTGCCTGAGGTTCAAATCCTTCTGAGTAAAAATATACTTCAAGCTCTTATGATCAGTAAATATATCACAATGATTACCAATAAGGTATGGCCTCCAAGTTTTCAATGCATGCACTGGCGAGGCTAACTCCAAATCATGTGTAGGACAATTACGCTCATGATTCTTAAGTCGACGTGAAGCATATGAAACAACTTTACCTTCTGCATCAAAACACCGCCAAGTCCTTGACGAGAAGCATCACAATATACCGAAGTCCTTATGTATATCCGCAAGTGTTAAGACTGGTGTCAGTAACCAAACGCTGCTTCAATTCCCGAAAGCTGGCTTCACATTCATCACCCAAACAAACTTCTTCTCCTTCTTCAACAATTCAGTCATAGGCTTTGCAATCTTGGAGAAGTTCTCAATAAACCTCCTGTAATAACCTGCAAGGCCCAAAAAGCTGCGAATCTCTCCAACTGTCGTGGGTGTCTCCCACTCTGTAACTGCAGCAACCTTAGATGGATCAACTGCAACTCCATTACCTGACACAACATGTCCAAGGAATGCTACCTCATCCAGCCAAAACTCACATTTGCTAAACTTGGCATACAACTGATGCTCCCTCAATTTCTCCAATACCAAACGCAGATGCACCTCATGCTCTTGCTTATTCTTGGAGAACACCAATATATCATCAATGAAAACAACCACAAATTTATCCAAGAACTCCATAAACACCTTGTTCATCATATTCATGAAGTATGTAGGAGCGTTAGTCAATCCAAATGACATAACAGTATATTCGTACAACCCATACCTCGTGGTGAAAGCAGTCTTGGGAATATCTTGCTCACGAATCTTTAATTGATGATAACCAGAACGAAGATCTATCTTAGAAAACACAGTAGCTCCCTCTAACTGGTCAAATAGATCATTTATCATGGGCAAGGGATACTTATTCTTAATGGTTACCTCATTCAAAGAACGATAATCAACACACAACCTCAAGGTCCCATCCTTCTTCTCCACAAACAAAACTGGAGCTCCCCAAGGTGATGAACTTGGGCGAATAAATCCCTGTGCCTGCAATTCCCTTATCTGCTTCTTTAATTCCTCCAACTCTTGAGGAGGCATTCTATACGGTCTCTTTGCAATAGGTCCAGTGCCTGGTATTAAATCAATAAGAAACTCAATATCTCTATCTGGTGGCATACCTGGCAACTCCTCTAGAAACACATCTGGATAATCCCTCACAACTGGCACCTCTTCCAGGCTACCCCCCTTAAGAGAGTTCACCTGCACCTGATTACGCTTATACTTACACACATATTTAATCCTCTTCCCTCCTGGTGCACTAAGAGTAATAGATCGACTCACACAATCAATAAGACCCTCATACTTGATCATTCAGTCCATACACCAAATAATATCCAGAGCTTGTGACTTCAATATAATCAAATCTGTAGCAAACTCATGCTTCCCAGTAGACAAAGTCAACTGATGACAACCAACACCTGCTATCATCTCAGCTCCTGGAGAACTCACTCTAATAGGCAGACTAAGGGTTTTGGTTCGCAAGAATAGATGAGTTATAGATATAATAGGGCCAAAAGCTATGTACATAGAAATATATTCTACCCATATGCATAATATGATCAAGCCAACAAAACACAACAACGAATAACACCAACAAACAAACAACAAACAATAAACAATATTATATATATACATATATAGTCGAATAATTTCAACACTAAGCAATTTAACAAACAAACTACCAATCAGGCAAACAATCTAGTATCTTCATACCACAAAAGTGGGCATAATCAGATACGCTAACACGATAACGTTGCAATATAAAACAAGCATGAATGGTGGTCTCAGCACTAGTTCCTACTTAACTGGTCAACATACTTGAGTGGTTTAACTAATAAACAGTAAGAAGTATAGCTAGTTTATAAAATAATTTTCACTCCTATGGCTTTCTAATCCATTTTCTAGGGTCACGTCCTACAGTCAACACACTGCTATGATACCATATGTAACGACCAAATCTCAAAGGATTTGAATCTCTGTGCTTACCGTGCTAGTCCCTGGATCGAACTCGCTAGCACCCACAGTATAGATGAATACAAGAATAGCAAGTGCATCATTTATTACATCGTATGATCCAGAATATATAAAATAAAACAATCAGCATAGCACTTGGCTAGCTTTATTCAATCAAACAGCGGAAAGTAGTAGAAAATAACGATGAGTCCCATCATAGCCCACTGGCGATGCTGAGTGCAGACTCGCGACCCTAACGGTACCTTACTCTTCATCTGAATAACCTGCAACATGAGACGTTGCAGCCATATAGGTCAATACTTTGAATGTATTGGCAAGTTACACAGGAGTAATAATATAGAAGACCAACATGTATATGCATAGTACAACAAAGGAAGGCTTGAGGGTTTATTTTTGCATAAAGCTGATTTTATCCTAATAACTACCTAATAGTCAAATTTTTATTTAGTTCTTTTATTACTACAATTAAATACACAAGGTTGAGTTGGCAAAATCAACTCCAACCTACCCTTTATTAAGTTGCCCACAAATATTATTAAGTGTCACATCTGTCAAGATCATCCAACAACTGTAATGGCATAGTGGCTCAAATTTACCCATAACCGGGGGCACGGCTAATCATGATTAGTTTTAATACTCTGCAGAGTTTTGTACGCTTTACCCACTAGACCCAATCCGAAGATTGAGACAAAGTCTTTCAGAAGAGGTTCCCTTAACCACCATACGGCCACATCCCACCTACATACGCTACATCTGTTGACACAGTCTGGGCAAGGGTTCCAACAACTGATCAACTAAGCCAGAGCCCATATAGCCAGTGGCCGCACATGGAAGCTACTAGTCACTAAGTCTGTCTAATCTTTTTGAACCTGGGTGGCATTCCACTTAGGGTGCACTCTCATGAGCGCATGGCCTTTGAAAAGGTGCAAGACCCCATGATGCCTTCCCTTAACGCCAAGCAAAACCACTTCCGCCCAGAGGTGAATTAAATCCTTACTTACTACTCAATTTAGTTATATATATAATCCTCACATAAACTCAATGTATACACGAACCACCCCCGTCTACAAAGCATAGCAACCTACAACTACCATGATTTGCAATGACGGGAAGATAGCTCAACAACATAAAGCAAAATAATATAATAATCCTATACATGCATATATTCATAGTGTGATATAACTACATGCATAGAAAACAATAGGTAAAGGATGATCAACATGTAACTTGCCTTGGTTCTGGTTCAGAAGGTCACACTCCTGACAATAGTTCGCGTCGCACTCCGGACAATTCAACAAATCAATCACCGGAACACGAATAGAACCAAAATAAAACCAACAGCAGGAAAATCATTTCAAAAACACAACAACAGAATCTTAACAGCACCTAAATTGCACTACGGTCACAATGCAAAAAAGAATCACTCGAATTTGATAAGCGGTTTGAGAGATACGGCCTCCGAAAGATGTAATTCAAATTCGAACGAATTCAAATTTGAACAGTGCAAACATGTGCAAAGTTGGTACTGTGATATTGTGCTGATCTTTGTGAGTGCACAGGAAAAAGAATTACCTAAACTAGATTTATAGAATAGGAGTTATAGCTAATTAAAGTTTTGAGTGAAAAACTGAAAAAAACAAAAACAGCAACACAAATCGCCTGGTCCTATACGAACCCCTGTGCGCGTCCTGTAGCTAACTGCCACGTGGCGCTTGGCGACTGGTCGACGGCTGCTGTGCGTGTGTGCTCACCAGAACAGAGGAACGGCGGTGGCGGATCGGGCATCGGCGGCGGCGGTCTTCCAGTGGGTCTCCGGCAAAGACGAAGGGGCGGATGGGTGCAGCGTTGAGTGGAGGAGGCGGTGGTGGTGTTCGACGACGGCGAGGACCTCCTCTGCGGCTGCGGTGGCGGGGTGAACACGGCGTGCTCCGACGGTGGCGGACGTCGGTGGCGGCGGCGTTCGGCTGCGTCTCAGGCGACAAAACGACGTCAAAACAGTGAAGAGATGAGCGGAGGGTCGAGGAGAGTAAACGGAGTGGTCCGAGGCGTCCTTACGGCGGCGGGAACGACTGGCGAACGGTGGCGGCGGCGGAGCTCCGCGGCGAGATGCGTTTCGCCCTCGCTCGAGCGTGCGGCAACGAGGAAGAACGAGAAGTGGATGCGGGGTTGCCCTGGGTCTTCTGCTTGCACACGGCGACTCGAGAGCACTCGAGGTGGACCAAGGACGCGAGGTGATCCGGCTCGGCCTCGGAGTGCGTGCGGTGCGCGCGTGTGGTGTCCGGCTCGGTGGAGAAGAAAGCGACGCGGGGCGGGTCGGGCGCTATGGTCGGGGCACGGCAGCGCTGCTGCGCAGACACCAGGGAAGTGGGCTCTGCTGTGTCAGGCCGCTGTCATTACTGGCTGGGCCGCGGCGATGGGCCGATTGGCTGGCTGGCCGGCCGGCTAGTGTTTCTGTTTTTGTTTACACACAACTAGAGAAACACAAATAACTAAAATAAAATAACCACAATAAAAACTAAACAAAAATATATATACACACAGTAAAATATATACTACTAATATAAACTACAGGAACACTAGTTCCTCACCTAATGCAATTTTGGAAAATCATTTTTATGCAATAGGCCACACAAACAGCAACAAAACACTCAAATAAAATACTTTGGAGACTAATAAAAATACCAGAACATAACAGATGAACTGGAAATAATATTCTTGACATTATAAACATTTTTAAACAGGGGAGAAGTCATATTATCTCCACTCCAATAATATTGCCTTTAGTTGCATAATGAAAAGAATATTGCAGAAGAGCAAATAATGCATGGAAAATATGATATGCATATGTATGATCTAATAACATCCTAATTTAGGAAAATTGGGATGTTACATGACGTCCCCAACCGGGGACACAGTCCAGTATGTACTTCAAATAATGTACACGGACTCCAACAACGCAGCCGAATATGAGGCCCTGTTACATGGTCTCCGGATGGCAGTCTCCATGGGCATTCAACGCCTAGAGGTGCGCGGGGATTCAAACCTTGCCATATCCCAAATAAACGGAGACTGTGACGCCAAGGATCCAAAAATGGCAGCATATCGCAATGCTGTCCTAAAAATGTCAGCTCGGTTTGAAGGACTCGAATTCCATCACATAGCCCGAGATAACAACCAAGCGGCCGACGTACTGGCACGCATCGGTGCGAAACGTGATGTTGTCCCTCCAAATATCTTCCTGGAACGGCTCTTTAAGCCATCCGTACTATGGGAAGAGGTGCCCGGAAGTGACAAATCGGAAAAAACCGCGCCAATCGGCGATTCAGCCGATGACATAACACCTTCAGCCCATGTCATAATGGTAGTAATCGCCCCGTGGACAGAACCATTCCTAGCCTACTTGCTTAGGCAGGAACTTCCCAAAGACCAAAACGAGGCCCGCTGCATAGTCCGGCGATCGAAAGCCTACAAGGTCCATGAGGGAGAACTTTATAAGAAAAGTACAACCGGAGTCCTTCAAAGGTGTATCTCCGAAGAGGAAGGGCGAAACCTCCTGGCTGAAATTCATGCCGGACTAGGCGGACACCACGCGGCAGCCCGGGCACTTGTAGGAAAGGCATTCCGTACAGGATTTTATTGGCCGACGCCCGGCAGATGCCGTGACTTAGTCCAGAGATGCGTTGGTTGTCAGCTCTTTGCTAATCAGAGCCACATGCCGCCCACCGCCCTCAAAACTATACCCATTACCTGGCCGTTCACGGTCTGGGGGCTTGATATGGTTGGACCCCTTAAAGGGGGAACCCACAAGCAGAGGTACCTATTGGTCATGGTGGATAAATTCACCAAATGGATAGAGGCCAAACCGGTGAAAACAGCAGTCCGAACCAGTGATAGACTTTATATCCGGGGTAGTACATAGCTATGGAGTCCCCCACAGCATCATCACCGACAACGACACGAACTTCACAGCCGACGAGGTTAAATCATGGTGCAAAAATATGGGCATCAAGCTCGACTATGCTTCAGTCTATCACCCTCAAACTAACAGTCAAGTGGAACGAGCAAATGGTCTAATAATGAGCGACATTAAACCCAGACTAGTGCGGTCACTTACTAAATCTGACACGCACTGGGTCGAGGAGCTTGACTCCGTACTCTAGGGGCTGCGGACAACGCCTAACCGCACTACCGGATTCACACCATTCTTTATGGTCTACGGCGCAGAGGCAGTCTTGCCCTGCGACATTATTCATGACTCACCTCAAGTGCGCATGTACGAAGAAAGAGAGGCCGAGCTGGATCGGCAGGACAGCTTGGACACATTGAGGAAGAACGCGACGCCGCCAAGGCTCGCTCCGCATTCTATCGCCAGCAGGTCGAAGATATCAAAGCAGAGAAGTACGGGCCAAGACTTACAACGTTGGTGAACTAGTTCTACGCCTGCCGGACAAGAAAAAGGACAAACTCAAGCCCAAATGGGAGGGCCCTTCATTATCGATCAAGTCCCGACCGCGGAGCGCACTATCTCTTAAATGCGTCGGATAACCGACTCGAGCCGAACCCATGGAACGCAGCCCGCCTCCGAAGATTCTATGCCTAGCGCCGGACTAAGAGTTCGTCCCCTCCCCCTGTCCAAATTTTTACACTTCGGCTGTCTTTTGTTTCTCTTTTCATAACCTTTTTACTAAAAAGCCCCTAAGGGCCTACTTTTGCATTATTCACATACACTTGGTGTGCCATCCGCACTCATTATACCTGGGGGCTTATTTTACAGAAGCTCAATTATAAGGGTTTCATGCCCAGCACATGTGTCAAGCTTCCACATGTACCTTTTACTCACCATTATATGCATCGATATGACTTAAGTTTTGGCCAAGCTGGGTTGCCTGGCTCCTGTGCTTACCCCTACGTTCCCGATTGTTCGGCTAGGAGGTAAAGGGAGCACCTCTGCGATTGCTACTGTCGGGTCAGCCGGTACCTCAGACTGGGTGAAGCCGAAAGCTAGCGTTCTTAAGGGAATATTCGGTCGGTGACTTACAAGATGATTTTTTACCTACTCATTTATCCACCCCCAGATGGTTTTCTGCTATTTTCGTAGTCCGGACATGCATTTTAGGGCATGCCTCCCAGGGAAAGGAACCCTTAACGGAACTATTCTCTCTGGAAGATGTTTCTTACTAACCATGTAATATAACATAACTAGTTGGGCACTTGTCTGATAAAGCACTAATGACCCCTACTTTGGTCTCCATGCATCTCGCGGTTGTTTCTTAACCAAAAAGGTATTCGGACACACTCCGGACTCTAGGGTCCCGAGGTTGAAGCAAAAAGGTCGGCAAAGACAAACGATCTACAATCCGGCTAGAAGGCATTTCATATGTCACTTTAAAGGAAAACATACATCTTCAAAATTATTGATTGTATTCCTCCTCAATCCCGTCTAACGGGCTGTCTAACTTATAGTCCCGTTGGGAAAATTTGGCAGCCAACTCTACTTGGCTATATACTAAACTCACAGGGATCTCCTTCCCATCGGGCCCCACCGGTCCAACTTTGGCCATGTGGTTGGGATCCGCCTTCTTGTAACGCGTCTTCACCATGGCCCACGCCTCCCTGGCACCCTGGCGGCAGGCCGAAATCTTCCATAAACGGAAGCGCTGACACACTCCCTGAAGCTTCTCCGCAAGCTCCCCAAGGCCCTCGGGTAGGGAGAGGGCTGGCCATTAATCCTGGACGACGCCGCTCATTGCCTGCCGAACTCGTTCGAGCAGTTGCAACAGCTCGGGAAGATGATCACCCGTCGATACGGGAATATCCTTTGCAGGGCGACCGGTGAGTATACCTACAAGACATAATTTGTCAATTGACTTCCTCGCCGAACTCTTCTTTTCAAAGGAGTCCGCTCAAGCACTTACTATAGATGCCGCGACGAAGCCGCTCAGTCTCCTTAACGGAGCCGGACAGCTCGGCCCGAACACCTTTCAGCTCTTCTCCGAGCTGGGCGTGGGTGAAGGAAATATGCCCTAGAGGCAATAATAAAGTTATTATTTATTTCCTTATTTCATGATAAATGTTTATTATTCATGCTAGAATTGTATTAACCGGAAACATAATACATGTGTAAATACATAGACAAACAGAATGTCACTAGTATGCCTCTACTAGACTAGCTTGTTAATCAAAGATGGTTAAGTTTCCTAACCATAGACAAAGGAGTTGTCATTTGATTAACAAGGTCACATCATTAGTTGAATGATCTCGATTGACATGACCCATTCCATTAGCTTAGCACCCGATCGCTTAGTATGTTGCTAATGCTTTTATCCATGACTTATACATGTTCCTATGACTATGAGATTATGCAACTCCTGTTTACCGGAGGAACACTTTGGTACTACCAAACGTCACAACGTAATCGGGTGATTATAAAGGAGTACTACAGTGTCTCCAAAGGCAGATGTTGGGTTGGCGATTTCGAGATTAGGATTTGTCACTCCGATTGCCGGAGAGGTATCTCTGGGCCCTCTCGGTAATGCACATCACTTAAGCCTTGCAAGCATTTCAACTAATGAGTTAGTTGTGAGATGATGTATTACGAACGAGTAAAGAGACTTGCCAAGAACGATATTGAACTAGGTATTGATACCGACGATCGAATCTCGGGCAAGTAACATACCGATGACAAAGGAACAAACGATGTTGTTATGCGGTCCGACCGATAAAGATCTTCGTAGAATATGTAGGAGCCAATATGGGCATCCAGGTCCCGCTATTGGTTATTGATCGGAGACGTGTCTCGGTCATGTCTACATAGTTCTCGAACCCGTAGGGTCCGCACGCTTAACGTTTCGTTGATGATATAGTATTATATGAGTTATGCATGTTGGTAACCGAATGATGTTCGGAGTCCCGGATGAGATCATGGACATGACGAGCAACTCCGGAATGGTCCGGAGATAAAGTTTGATATATGGGATAATAGTGTTTGATCTCCGGAAGGGTTCCGGAATTCCTTCGAAGGGGTTCCGGATGTTTCCCAAATGTTTGGGCACGAGAACACGTTATTTGGGCCTAAAGGAAAGCCCACAAGGTTTTTGGAAAGCGCAAAGGAAGTTTTATGAGTCAGGGGCTGACGCCGTGGTCTCGGCGTCGGGTCCAGACGCCGGAACCCCGGCGTCGCCCCGAGTCCGAGAAGGACTTTGCCTTTCGGGTGAAACCGACTTTGTGGAGGCTTTTACTCCAAGTTTCGACCCCAAGGCTCAACATATAAATAGAGGGGTAGGGCTAGCACCAAAGACACATCAAGAAACACCAAGCCGTGTGCCGGCAACCCCGTCCCCTCTAGTTTATCCTCCGTCATAGTTTCCGTAGTGCTTAGGCGAAGCCCTGCGGAGATTGTTCTTCACCAACACCGTCACCACGCCGTCGTGCTGCCGGAACTCATCTACTACTTCGCCTTTCTTGCTGGATCGAGAAGGCGAGGACGTCATCGAGCTGAACGTGTGCGTAACTTCGGAGGTGCCGTGCGCTCGGTACTTGGATCGGTCGGATCGTGAAGACGACGACTACATCAACCGCGTTGATAAACGCTTCCGCTTAGCGATCTTCAAGGGTATGAAGATACACTCCCCTTCTCGTTGCTATACATCACCATGATCTTGCATGTGCGTAGGAAAAATTTTGAAATTACTGCGTTCCCCAACAGTGGGCATCCTGGAGCTTGTTCCTTTCTTGTTGCACCTTATTCAGCACCCTCTCGCCGGCCTTCAGCTGGCGTAGTAATTCTTGCCTATCCGGATCTTGTTCGGCGGCACCTGCAATGTCACTCTTAGACTTGCGTGCACGCTGCACAGCCCCTATATTTATTATTAAAAATGTGTTACTAGGAGGGGTCTCTGCGTCTCCTCATGCGGCAGCAAGTGCGGCCTCAAGTTGGGCCTTGCATTCTTGCAGCTCCTGAGACAGCTGGGCATTCTTCTCGGTAAGAGCCTGCGTTTTAATTGATCCTTAAATCAGTTAACATAACTGCTTCAAGTCTCGGGGGCTACTGGTATATATAACCATTAAAATTCCCTTACCCGTATGTATTTCACATACTGCTCCGTGGCTATGGTAAAACCATCTTGAGCAGCACGGAGGTGCGCGTCCCCTGCGTTAAAGGCGTCCAATGCCTCAGGGGAGAAGCATGCTTCACGAAACACTGTCCGGCGGCGCCTATGGTTCATGGCGCTCTCCACCTCAGACTTGGTGGTGGACAGTCTGTCGGTGTCCTCCGTTGGAGAAGCATCCGGCCCGCGTCTTGCGCTTGCCTCCCCCTCCAGGCTGGGCGCTGGAGCCTGGCCGGTGTAGGTTGGATCGGCAACTTCCGCGCCCGCAGTCCGGTGAGCGCTTTTTCCCCTGTAAAGATCATGAGCACTCAGACGCTTCCTAGGAACGTTGCTCTGAAAATTCAAATACGAGTTATACCTTTGCGGCGACGTTTCATCCGCATCAGCGCTCCTTTTCCGCCGCTAGTCCGGATCGACCTTTTGTTGGTCACCGCCACGGATCGGCTTCCGCCGTGAAGGCGCTTCTGTAAAATACCATCGTTCGCGAAGGTCGAAATGGGCAAGGAAGAGATAATGGTGTCCGGACCTCGGTCACAGTCACCTGGGAAGCCGAATACAGTCCGGGGTAGTCCGCCGTAATGGCAACCAAAGCACTATCCATGCTGAGCTGGTGAAATACCCCGTCGATCAGCTCCACCTTGATGTCCGGATCCTCTTCGGAGGCCGGATCCAGGGATCTTTATGGATCCTCGGGTTGTGGAGCGGGACTTACCATGTCCTCCACAGTCCGGCGTAGATCCTGCGCCGAAGACATAATGTAAGAAGCTTAAACTTTGAAAGCATGGGTTGTGCCCTTAAAGGTGTTCGCTTACCCATCCTCTAGGGTTGTTCATGGAAAATCCATTCAAAGGGTTTGTTCGAAGGAAGTCTTCCTTCTCCCCCTTGTACAGGCTGGACAGGATCTCTACCAGATCCTCGGTCGAATCCGGCCCTTTGCGGCCATGACGGGTGGCATCGTCCTCCCCGTTGAAATCCCACATGGGGTGGCCTCTGTATTGCAATGGTTGTACCCCCCGCATGATGCATGTCGCCATGACTCCAATCATGGTCAACCCGGAATGGGCCAGTAATCTTATTCGGCCCATCAAGTAATGGACGCTCTTGTCTTCCTCTAATCGGGGGCTCCGTGGGCTCCAGCTGAGGCGTTTCTTCAGAGGAGCAGCACTAAACTCCGAGAGGCCAATCTGGACTGGGTCCGCAGTGGAGCGTCTCCTATGTAAACCACTCAAGGCCGTCTTGGACGCTTTCTTGGGAGTACCGGATGGGTATCCGGTCCCGGCGATGCGCCATATTTGGCGCCGCCCACTTGATATATGGACCCCTCGTGAGAACGGGGTACGAGGCAGAATAGCCTCTTCCACAATGCAAAATGGGGCTCAATGCCCAGGAATAGCTCGCAAAGAGCTACGTAGCCCGCGATATGCAGGACAGAGGCGGGCGTGAGGTGGTGGAGCTAGAGTCCGTAGAACTCCAGGAGCCCGCGGAGGAACGGATGTATTGGGAATCCGAGCCCCCTTATCAGATAAGGGACGAAGCATACTCGCTCCCCTTTGTTGGGGCTTGGGGTAGCCTCCGCTTGCCTCCCACCTTGATAAGTGACCAGCCCGGCTCGAACTGGGACCATGAAGGCCGGAGGGAGATACCCCCCCGCTTGGAGCTTCAACAGCTCGTTGTGCAGAACAGAGCACCTCCTCCAATCCCCTGGCGGTGGGCTGGGAGCGCGAGAAGAGGAGCCGCGTCGACGGTCCATGATGGAATGGATTTTTAGGTCAAGGGCGCTCCGATGGAGTATTCGCAGGAGGAAGATGGTGTCATTTGGATCTGGATTTTTGCCTCTTTTATAGGCGGACTACTAGCACGACTAGGGGGTGAAACATAAAAGACACCCTGGCTTTTCGCATTCGTGCGACGCGTGGAAAAGGCCATTATTGGGCGTAGAAGCCGAGAAACACAGTATTTATGATAAAGCCGGACACTGTTTGGCAGGTACATGGAACTTGAAGGGAGAACCCGCCTTGCAACGCCGAAGACTATATACGCGCTGGACTTATCGTCATTGAAGCCTGGTTCGGGGGCTACTGAGGGAGTCCTGGATTAGGGGGTGTCCGGACAGCCGGACTATCATTGTCCGCCGGACTCCAAGACTACGAAGATACAAGATTGAAGACTTCGTGCCGTGTCCGGATGGGACTTTCCTTGGCGTGGAAGGCAAGCTTGGCAATACGGATATGTAGATCTCCTACCATTGTAACCGACTCTGTGTAACCCTAGCCTCCTCCGGTGTCTATATAAACCGGAGGGCTTTAGTCCGTAGGACACAACATACATTACAAGAATCATACCATAGGCTAGCTTTAGGGTTTAGCCTCCTTGATCTCGTGGTAGATCCACTCTTGTACTACCCATATCATCAATATTAATCAATCAGGACGTAGGGTTTTACCTCCATCGAGAGGGCCCGAACCTGGGTAAAACATCATGTCCCTCGTCTCCTGTTACCATCCGCCTAGACGCATAGTTCGGGACCCCTACCCGAGATCGGCCGGTTTTGACACCGACAGGGGATCTATCGTAGTTCTTTCGATAAGTAAGAGTGTCGAACCCAGCGAGGAGCAGAAGGAAATGACAAGCAATTTTCAGTAAGGTATTCTCTACAAGCACTGAAATTGTAGGTAACAGATAGTTTTGTGATAAGATAATTTGTAATGGGTAACAAGCAATGAAAGTAAATAAAGTGCAGCAAGGTGGTTTTCGTCATGCTCATATGATTCGCGTTCGGTACTTTGATAATTTGATATGTGGGTGGACCGGTGCTTGGGTACTGCCCTTACTTGGACAAGCATCCCACTTATGATTAACCCCTATTGCAAGCATCCGCAACTACAAAATAAGTATTAAGGTAAACCTAACTGTCGGTGTCAAAACCGGCGGATCTCGGGTAGGGGGTCCCGAACTGTGCGTCTAGGCGGATGGTAACAGGAGACAAGGGACACGATGTTTTACCTAGGTTCGGGCCCTCTTGATGGAGGTAATACCCTACGTCCTGCTCGATTAATATTGATGATATGGGTAGTACAAGAGTCGATCTACCACGAGATCAAGGAGGCTAAACCCTAAAGCTAGCCTATGGTATGATTGTTGTAATGTATGTTGTGTCCTACGGACTAAAGCCCTCCGGTTTATATAGACATCGGAGAAGGCTAGGGTTACACAGAGTCGGTTACAATGGTAGGAGATCTACATATCTCAGACGCCAAGCTTGCCTTCCACGCCAAGGAAAGTCCCATCCGACACGGGACGGAGTCTTCAATCTTGCATCTTCGTAGTCTTGGAGTCCGCGACGATGATAGTCCGGCTGTCCGGACACCCCTAGTCCAGACTCCTCAAGAGCTCCCTAACCAGGCTTCAATGACGATAAGTCCGGCGCGCATAATGTTCGGCATTGCAAGGCGGGTTCCTCCTTTGAATAATCCAGAGAAGATCATGAACACCAGGATAGTGTCCGGCTCTGGAAAATAATTTCCACATTCCACCGCAGAGAGAATAATGTCCACAAGTCCAATATGCTGACGTATTTCGCGGCATGCCGTCACGCCACTACCAAGCCTTTAATTGGAGCATTTTTTTATTATACCACTTCAGCACGTTTAGCGAAGCGGTTTCCTTGGCACGTCTTGTCGAAGCAGAGATCGTCTTCCCCTTATTCCGGGATTCTCATCAATACGGACGTGGGTAAACCAACCGCGCCATTGATGGTGGCGCTTGGGAGATAAGCGAGTTTTACCAGGCTAGTGGGGACGCATAGTCTTCGTCCGCCCCTATATAAGGGATAAGGATTTACCTTCTCACCTACGCCTTCTTCCTCCTTTGCTTATCCGTTTCAACGCACTCGAGCTCCAGCGCCCAAGTTCGCGCATCTCGCCTCGACCATCTCCGACCATGTCCGGAGCAGGAGGCAAATGGTTGGCCTCCGCCGTTAAGGAGCAGCACATCACCAAGCTGCGTAGCGCCGGATACGTTTCCGGCGACGTCGTGCATCGGCTGCCCGACGAGGGGCAGCTCATCCCCACCCCCGGGCCCCATGAGAGGGTCGTTTTTCTCCCCCACTTCCTCCGCGGACTGGGCTTTCCACTTCACCCCTTTGCCCGGGGGCTCATGTTCTACTACGGCCTGGATTTCCACGATCTGGCGCCGAACTTCATCCTCAACATCTCGGCGTTTATCGTCGTGTGTGAGGCCTTCCTCTGCATCCAGCCCCACTTCGGCCTGTGGCTCAAGACCTTCAACGTCAAGCCGAAGGTTGTGAAGGGCACGCAAGCGGAGTGCAGAGGCGCCATGTTGGGCAAGATGCCCAACATCCTTTGGTTTGAAGGGGCCTTCGTGGACTCCGTCAAGGGGTGGCAATCGGGGTGGTTCTATATCACCGAGCCGCGCGAACCCACGTGGGCGGCGGCCCCCGAGTTCAGATCTGGCATCCCCACGCAGCTCACCTCCTGGAAAGAGAAGGGCTTGCGGTGGGGTAATTCCAAGGAGCTGATGGGACTCCAAGCCTGTATCTAGAAGCTGGTGAACAAGAAGCTCAGGCTAGTTAACGTGGTCCAAGTCATGCTCGTCCGCCAGATTCTCCCATGCCAAGAATGGGCATTCAATCTATGGGAGTTCAATCCAGAACAGCACCAGGCGCTGAGCGAGCTCTTCGACACAACATACGAAGGCGCCTGGAGGGTGCTGTTCAAGGGCGCCGAAGCCCCCGCATCCGCGACGGAAGATCGCGGATTTCACTCGCAGCGTCCAGCTGACGAGGTAAGTGATTCTACCCCTTTACGGGACACTTATTAATAGTTTGACCCTAAGCGGGTTTTAATCTCCCTTTTCCTTTGACAGGAATGGATGAAGAAGGCCGAGCAGCTCATCTGCCCGGCTCCCATGCCAGAAGACCCAGTGGACGCCCGCCTAGCGGGGCTGCTGGTCCCAGCACTGCACGTGGTGCCGGAGAAGAAGGCCAAGAAGGTGGCCACGGGTACTCGAAAGAGTTCCCGTTTTCAGGTGTCCGATGACTCCGAGGCGGATTCCTCCCCCGAAGATGAGGAGGAGGAAGAAGACTCTCTCCCAAAGGAGGGAGAGAGAAAGAGGAAGGCCTCCCCTACAGGGGAGGCCGAAGGGTCCAAGAGGGGAAGAACTATTCCCTCGGACAGCTCCGCCAACACCAATGTTGGCGAAGAAGAATGGCCCTCAAGGGCTAGGCCTCAGGCGAGATCGTGAGTATCCAGATCCCTGTATAATCTGAAATTTCTTTCGTGCCACATAGTACCTTTCTAATGCCGCATACTGCCTATAGTCCGGCCAACGATGATCTCCCTGCTTCATCGAGCGGGTCGTTGGCGGCGTCGGATGTGGAGTCCATCCCGACTGCCTCCACCCCTCGCGCTGACGAGGACGCCGAGGTGGGATCCCGGAAAGGGACCCATCAGGAGGAGGCCCAGAGGTGCCGCAAGGCAGCCTCCCGGACTATGTGCCGGACTCTACGCCGGAACCTGTAGTGGTTCCAGAGTTCGGCAGGCGGCCCCTTCGCAAGAAGGACAAGACCGTGACACCGGCGGCCCCCGTCCAACCGAAGGCGCCGGACAACTTGTTGGAGGTGCTCAAAGGCGCTTCCATCGAGGAAGAACACCGCACTATCATGAGTGCGGTGCTTCAGAAGGTTCAGCCTCGCCAAGAGCGGGCTGACCGAAGCCTGCAGTAGCCTTCTAACAGGCTTTGAGGTAAGAAGTTAAAATTATGTAATGTAATACCGCATAGACAGTAGGCCCTGATGCTCAGTTTGGCGTTCGGAAAGAAAAGACGGACTGAGGATCTAAAAAGATATACGCAGGGTTGCTTAAAATATGTCAATATGGGTTTGCAGGCTGTGCTGCTGACCTCTGCCACATTGACTGCGGAGGTTGGTACACTAAAGCAAGATCTCGAGCGGTCCGAGCGAGAGCTCAGCCATGCCAAGAGGCAGCTCGAGGACAAAGAAGGTGAGTAGCACCACTTTGAATTTTTACCTTACAGAAAAGGATTTTGGTCGCAATAAACTTAACAAGGATAATATGGGTATTGCAGGGGCCACAAATGAGGTGGCAGCCCTGAAGGAGGTTGTGTCTGTGTCGAACGAAAGCGGTCTTGAACGGGCAGAGCAAGAAAAGGGGACTTCGGGTGGCGGCGGGCGGCAAGAGCTCCGGGCTCTCATGGAAAAGCATGAGAGCTTGGAGCACGACTCCAAGACTCGAGAGTCCGAGCTCGCCTCGGCTCTCGAAAGTGCCAAGTCCGCCAAGGCCGAGGCCCGTAAGGCCCTTCAGGAGGTTGAAGATGTGAAGAAGATAGCGGCGGGTAAGGCATTTTTCATGCAAAGCAAGCATCTTAATGTAAACTACCTGACACTTACCCGCATTCGGTGCTCTCCAGGGGCGTTTGCAGATCTGCCGCATAGTGTGTCCGATGTCGCCGCATTCTCTACCGTGGCGAGGAGGGAGCTCAGCGGAGAAGGTCTTCGGTCTCGATGCGCCGAGGCCGGCCATCCGGTGCCCCAAGCGACCAGTGAAGCGGTGGTCGAACTCCACAAGGTAGCTGAGGAGGCCATGAAGGGCCTTATAGTCCGGCTGTGGCTTGGACAGGCCATGCCTGGGAGCTACTTCGGCCTCGTGCGGTGGCTGGTGGATGCGTGCCCCTGGGTGGAGGTCATCAAGCGCTCCGCCTGTATTGAAGGTGCTCGTCGGGCCCTTGCCGGCACAAAGGTGCACTGGGGCAGGCTGGATGCGGAGAAGCTTCTTGCTGACCCGCCGCCACCGAGCAAGGAGTATCGTACGCCCGAAATGTATTATAAAACTATCCTGAAGGGAGCCCGCGATATTGCGGATGAATGCCCTAGAGATGTAATTTTTGAGTAAACTCGCTATGTATTATCCTGTGCGCTGAAAACTTTGTTCATGTGCGCTTTAAGCAACGCTTGTTTAATTTAAAATATTACCTTCTGTGCGGCCATTTATGAAATCTGAGAGATGGCAAGTCGTTGGCTTCAGCCCCCAAGCCGCAAGTGTTGGGGTGTTCGAGATAACTTGAGCACTCTTGTTCCCATTTTTGGGTCCATCTAGGGAGGCGCTCAACACAACGAACAAGGCAACCGGACTTATAATGCTTGAACATTCTCACTTAGCCATAGAATTCTATAATTTTAAATTTCGGCGAAGCCCCTAGTATTCGGAAGACCGAATTGGGCGCTATCACGCCAAATCGGACATTATCCAGAACTTCGCTCGAAGCGGTGTGAGTCTTTAAGGACCCGAAAAGACCTCTCGAACAGCGACAAGTCTCTCGCCTTATCATGCCGGTCAGTTTTAGCTTTCTCCACTGAGGCGCTCGCCCGGCTCAACCGGGGCGCAATCGCAGTGGTTCTCCCAGTGCCACCTTAGCCGACGGAACGGAACATAAGGCACCAAAACGTGGGAACCGGGCAAACCCAACTATTGACCCAAGACATGATTCGGAGCCGATTCATATAATGCTATAAGTTCGGGGTGCCGCACTTGTAGAAGTGTTCGGACTTATCACACCATAATGTGGGGAACATAAGCCCCTGGTGTATTAGGCCGTACCAAAATATACGGGTGCAAGATGTCATGTAATGAACATATATATGTAATAATAGGCAAGAAAGTAATGCGTCATTTATTAAAGGAAGTCTGCTATGAGTGCGGACTGATACAAATAGTGTGGTAAGCAATGGTTTTGGACTAGTTAAACATGTCCCCCTCCAGGGATGGGCTGCGGACTTGGTTTATATAATCAAATTTAATGCTCGTAATTGAGACCACCTGAGTGCTAGTCGCCGCATTCTTTCTTCCCCGGCTGTTGCATCATGAGTTCGGCAGGTTCACCGCCGGACAGGGCCTCTGGCTAACGGAGTCCTGTGTATACAAAGAAGGAAAATAATAATAAGAAAGAGTGGCGCACTTGCGAGCCCCTGGTGTGGTCGAGCCGCACTCTGGGTCTATTGTGATCGTGCCCCTTCCCCTACGCCCATGGTATCTCCAAAGCGTAATGATGTACGCGGAGGGTTGTTCTTGCGATCATGCGAGGGCGGGGGTTAGGGCCGCATTGCTACGCGTGCTCGGATCGTTCCAGGTGGTCTTGGTTGGTGTTGCTTCAGGCGCGTTTGGCTATATCTGGCCGTTTAACGGCCGGACTCGGAAATTGCCTTAAAAGGCTGCTCGGTACTTCTGCCGCGAGAGCCGCTGTATGTTCCTCCGTTCGGAGGGAGCGTTCCGTATTTCCGTTGATCGTGATGACTCCACGAGGGCCTGGCATCTTGAGCTTGAGGTATGCATAATGCGGGACTGCGTTGAACTTTGCAAACACGGTTCGTCCGAGCAGAGCGTGATAGCCGCTGCGAAATGGTACTATGTCGAAGATTAACTCCTCGCTCCGGAAATTATCCGGGGATCCGAAGACCACTTCCAGTGTGACTGAGCCTGTACAATTGGCCTCCACACCTGGTATGACGCCTTTAAAGGTTGTCTTTGTAGGTTTAATCCTTGAGGGGTCTATGCCCATCTTGCGACCGTATATCTGGTAAAGCAGGTTCAGGCTACTGCCGCCGTCCATCAGGACTATCGTGAGGTGAAATCCATCGACGATTGGGTCTAAAACCAATGTGGCGAATCCGCCATGGTGGATGCTGGTCGGATGGTCTCTTCGATGGAAAGTGATCGGACAAGAGGACCATGGATTGAACTTCGGGGCGACTGGCTCCATTGCGTATACGTCCCTTAGTGCGCGCTTCCGCTCCCTCTTGGGTATATGGGTTGCGTAAATCATGTTCACCGTCTGGACTTGTGGGGGGAAACCCTTCTGTCATCTATTGTTCGGCGATCGGGTCTCTTCCTCGTCGTCGCTGTTTAGCCCCTTGTCATTGATTTCGGCAATTAACTTGCCTGCATGCATGTACACCCAGCAATCTCTGTTGGTGTGATTAGCTGGCTTTTCAGGGGTGCCATGTATCTGGCATAAGCGGTCGAGTATTCGGTCCAAATTGGACCGACCCGGAGTGGTTCTTTTGAATGGCTTCTTCCGCTGACCGGGTTTAGAGCCTTGGAATCCGGCGTTGACTGCCGTATCCTCCTTATCGTCGCCGTTAATGCGGCGTTTATTTTTGCTTCGATGCGACCTGCCATTGTGGTCCTTAGTATCCGGACTGCAGAATTTTCTTGAGGTTGTTGCTGCGAGCTAGCCAGCTATCCTCTCCAGCGAAGCGGGTCATTAATGATGTGAGGGCTGCCATGGATTTGGCTTTTCTGTCCCGGTGCGGGCTAGCCACTCATCGCGGATGTTATATTTGAAGGCTGCGAGGGCCTCTGCATCCGGACAGTCAATGATTTGGTTTTTCTTTGTCAAGAACCGTGTCCAGAATTGTCTGGCCGATTCGTCTGACTGCTGAATTATGTGGTTAGGTCATCGGCGTCTGGTGGCCGCACATACGTGCCTTGGAAGTTGTCGAGGAATGCGGCTTCCAGGTCTTCCCAACACCCAATTGACTCTGCGGGCAAGCTGTTAAGCCAGTGTCGAGCTGGTCCTTTAAGCTTGAGTGGGAGATATTTGATGGCATGGAGATCGTCGCCGCGGGCCATATGGATGTGAAGGAGATAATCTTCGATCCAAACCGTGGGGTCTGTTGTGCCATCGTAGGATTCGATGTTTACGGGTTTAAACCCTTCAGGGATTTGATGATCCATTACTTCGTCGGTGAAGCATAGCGGGTGTGCGGCGCCTCTATATTGAGCAATATCACGATGTACCTCGAGAGAACATTGTCTGCTGTGTTCGGCCTGGCCAGAGTTATTGTATCTGGCGCGACGGTATTCGTCGTGGGTCGTGGGGCGCCCTCGTGATCCGTAGATGGATCTGGATTGCCTTGCTTTGTCCTCCAATATATCTCGCAAGTCCGGCGCGTTCCCTCTTGGCTTCGCACTTTTGGAGAGATGCCGGGGTATGGTCTTGGTGGAGGGCCTGGATGCCTCTCTGTCGCGACCACGGGGTGGTCGGTCTGCCGTATCGTGCACTGGTGATGAAGGTATGTATGCTTCCTCCTCTAATCGGGGGAGCAACTTGCGTCTTGGGTAGCTTTTGGAGGGGCGTTCGAGTTTATACTCTTCGGCCGCAAGGACCTCGGTCCATCGATCGGCCAGCAGGTCCTGATCAGCTTGAAGCTGCTGCTGCTTTTTCTTTAGGCTATTTGCCGTGGCAATAAGCCTGCGTTTGAAACACCCTTGTTCGACGGGATCCACGGGCACGACGAATTCGTCGTCGTTGAGGCTTGCCTCGTCTTCGGAGGGAGGTATATAGTTATATTCCTCGACCTCTTTGTCTGCCGCCCTCTCGTGAGGGCTTGCTTCTGCATCCTCCTGCGCTAAGTCTTGCTGGAGGGGATTGTCTTCGGCACTCTCTGGGGTATTATTATCTCCTGTGCCGGAATCTCCATTCTTGCTGTGGCGGGATTTAGAGCGGCACCGCTGACGCCGGCGCTTGGGCTATTTCTTTAAGGAATCTGCCTCCGCTGCTTCTTCGCCGTCCCCATCTTTTGGGGTGTCCACCATGTATATGTCGTATGACGAGGTGGTCTTCCGATTGCCTCAGAGGCGCTGGTTCTGTTAAATCTCCGGCATCGCTGTTCATAGCGTCGATGTCTTGAGTCGTAGTCTAGCATGTCGGTTAGATCGCCAGTGGCTACAAAGTGGGTGGTGGGTGGGCTCTGAATATCTTCGTCGTCCGTATCCCAACCATCCTGGCCATAATCCGGCCAGGACTCTCCGGATAGGGAGAGATGCTTTAGCGAATTTAGGATGTCGCCAAAGGGCGAGTGTTGGAAGATGTCCGCGGCAGTGAATTCCATAACCGGCGCCCAATCAGATTCGATTAGCAGGGGCGTGGGAGTTCCGGAGTCCGGCAAGGAGTCCGGCACTCGGAGTCACGAGCTTCGCGAGGGACAAGGTTAGTGTTCGGCTCCATCACCGTGGAAGTTGAAGCACCCGAGGCGGTGTCCAACCACCGGTCCTCGATCTGGGCGATCGGCTCCGGTCTAAGGGCCAGAGTGGATTCTTGTGCGGCCACCAAGGCACTGTTCGGTAGCAGAGCTAGATCATGCCCATCGTAACAGTGCGGCTCGCTTGGCTGTGGCTCGAGCCCGTCGAAGATCAAGTCCCCGCGGAAGTCGGCCGTGAAGTTTAGGCTTCGAATCGACTGACGGCGGGGCGTAGCTTCGATCTGCTCGGATGGCCAAGTGAATTAGCCAGCAGCGCGAAGCCGCCGAATACGAAGATCTGTCCGGGGAGAAAAGTCTCACCCTGGACAGCATTGTTGATTGAAGAAGCCATCGAGCCTATCGGTGACGACACAGAGGAACTCTCAATGAAAGCACCAATGTCGGTGTCAAAACCGGCAGATCTCGGGTAGGGGGTCCCGAACTGTGCGTCTAGGCGGATGGTAACAGGAGACAAGGGACACGATGTTTTACCCAGGTTCGGGCCCTCTTGATGGAGGTAAAACCCTACGTCCTGCTTGATTAATATTGATGATATGGGTAGTACAAGAGTGGATCTACCACGAGATCAAGGAGGCTAAACCCTAAAGCTAGCCTATGGTATGATTGTTGTAATGTATGTTGTGTCCTACGGACTAAAGCCCTCCGGTTTATATAGACACCGGAGAAGGCTAGGGTTACACAGAGTCGGTAACAATGGTAGGAGATCTACATATCTGTATCGCCAAGCTTGCCTTCCACGCCAAGGAAAGTCCCATCCGGACACGGGACGGAGTCTTCAATCTTGCATCTTCGTAGTCTTGGAGTCCGGCGGACGATGATAGTCCGGCTGTCCGGACACCCCCTAGTCCAGGTCTCCCTCACTAACCACATCATTAGACATATGGATCCAAATCAGCCCCTTACGAAGCAACGCATAAACTAGGGTTTAAGGTTTTGTCACTCTAGCAACCCATCATTTACTTATTACTTCCCAATGCCTTCCTATAGGCCCAAATAATGGTGAAGTGTCATGTAGTCAACGTTCACATAACACCACTAGAGGAGAAACAACATACATCTCATCAAAATATCGAACGAATACCAACTTCACATGACTACTAATAGCAAGACTTCACCCATGTCCTCAGGAACAAAAGTAACTACTCACAAAGCATATTTATGTTCATAATCAGAGGAGTATTAATATGCATTAAAGATCTGAACATATGATCTTCCACCAAGTAAACCAATTAGCATCAACTACAAGGAGTAATCAACACTACTAGCAACCCACGAGTACCAATTTGTGGTTTGGATACAAGATTGGATACAAGAGATGAACTAGGGTTTTGAGAGGAGATGGTGCTGGTGAAGATGTTGATAGAGATTGACCCCCTCCCGATGAGAGGATCATTGGTGATGACAATGGTGATGATTTCCCCCTCCCGGAGGGAAGTTTCCCCAGCAGAACAGCTCCGCCGGAGCCCTAGATTGTTTCCGCCAAGGTTCAGCCTCGTGGCGGCGGAGTTTCGTCCCGTAAGCTTGCTTATGATTTTTTCCAGGGTAAAATCCTTCATATAGCAGAAGATGGGCACCGGAGGGCCACCAGGGGGCCCAGGAGACAGGGGCGCGCCCAGTAGGGTGTGGGCCCCCTCTGGTAGTTTCTTTGCTCAATAATTCTTATTAATTCCAAAAATAACTTCCGTGGAGTTTCAGGATTTTTGGAGCTGTGCAGAATAGGTTTCCAATATTTGCTCCTTTTCGAGCCAGAATTCCAGCTGTCGGCATTCCCCCTCTTCATGGTAAACCTTGTAAAATAAGAGAGAATAGCCATAAATATTGAGACATAATGTGTAATAACATCCCATAATGCAATAAATATTTATATAAAAGCATGATGCAAAATGGACGTATCAGGGAGTGCCCGTACCCATGTGATTATGTCCTCGGAGGTGATGTAGAAGGAGTTGTTGATGATGTAGGCTTTTCGTCTGTCTTCCAAGGCATAGACTCACCATCATAGAAGGAGGATCAAGTCTCCGGGATCCTCAAATCTGCAGCCAAACTCATCCTCTTGAATCTATATTCATACTCACAGTTTTGGTTTTGCAGGTCATAGATCTGGGCATGCAGGTGCTCGATTTTCTCATGAAGCTTGAAGACGGTCTTCCCAATGTTCTTAGCATCCAGCTTGTGGTTGTTGGTTAATTCCGTGATCATCATCTGGTTGGCGTTAAGTCCATGCTCCACCATCCCTTGGCACTTGAAAACTTGTTGCTCCATAGCTTTGAGCTTTGTCTCCACGCTTCCGGTACGCCTTGGTCCCTCCACATCGTGGATGTGCAGCACCCCCTCACGCATCTCAATGGTTTGAGGGTGTTGCAGCACCTCCGCGAGATAGGGGTTGACAACCCTCTCGAAAAACTTGTCCTTGGGAGCGCTTGGAGACGTCATGGTGCTCTAGATCTGTCAGAAAAACAGCCCGAAACGAAAACAGAAGATTTTTGCGTGATACGGTGGTCAAAACCTTCGGGAGATTATATAATGAATTTTTACCGACCAAAAGAAGTAACGTGCAAGAAAACAGAGTCCGGAAGGCACACGAGGTGCCCACGAGGCAGCGGGCACATCCAGTAAGGGTGGGCGCGCCCTCCACCCTCGTGGAGGCCTCGTGTCCTTCCTGGACTACTTCTTATTTCCCTAAATTCTTAAATATTCCAAAACATAGAAAATTAGAATTGTTTTGGAGTCGGTTTACTTACCGTACCACATACCTATTCCTTTTCAAAGTCTGAAACATTTCAGAAAGTGTCCCTTATGTATTCCTCCAGGGTTACGGTTTCAATAATATTAGTTTCAACATTTATAGGATTACCTGAGATATAATGTTTGATTCTTTGAATGTTTAGCACCTTCGGATTTGTGCCTTCGAAGTTGTTGTTTTTTATGGCACCGGAACGATAGACCTCCTCGATAACGTAAGGACCTTCCCATTTAGAGAGAACTTTTCTTGCAAAACATCTTAAACGAGAGTTGAATAGCAACAAATAATCACATACGTTAAACTCACGCTTTTGTATTCTTTTGTCATGCCATCTTTTAACTTTTTCTTTGAACAGCTTGGCATTCTCATAGGCTTGGGTTCTCCATTCATCGAGTGAGCTAATATCAAATGACCTCTTCTCACCGGCAAGTCTGAAGTCATAGTTGAGCTCTTTAATGGCCCAATATGCTTTATGTTCAAGTTCGAGAGGTAAGTGACATGCTTTTCCATAAACCATCTTATACGGAGACATACCCATAGGATTTTGATATGCAGTTCTATAGGCCCATAATGCATCGTCAAGTTTCTTGGACCAATTCTTTCTAGATGTCTTAACAGTCTTTTGCAAAGTTAATTTGAGCTCTCTATTACTCAACTCTACTTGAACACTAGACTGTGGGTGATAAGGAGATGCAATTCTATGATTAACATCATACTTAGCAAGCATTTTACGAAAAGCACCATGAATAAAATGTGAACGACCATCAGTCATGAGATATCTAGGGACTCCAAACCTCGGAAAAATAACTTCTTTAAGCATCTTAATAGAGGTGTTATGATCAGCACTACTAGTTGGAATAGCTTCTACCCACTTAGTAACGTAATCAACAACAACTAAAATATGTGTATATCCATTAGAGGCAGGAAAAGCTCCCATATAATCAAAGCCCCAAACATCAAATGCTTCAATAACAACAGAATAATTCATAGGCATTTCTTGACGTCTACTAATATTACCAATTCTTTGACATTCATCACAAGAGAAGACAATTTTACGAGCATGTTTGAAGAGAGTAGGCCAATAAAAACCAGATTGCAATACATTATGTGCAGTTCTATCTCCGGCGTGGTGTCCTCCATATGGTTCGGAGTGACACTTGCGTAGGATCTGTTCCTGTTCATGTTCAGGTACACAACGGCTAATAACACCATCTACTCCTTTATAAAGCTGTGGGTCAACCCAGAAGTAATGTCTTAAATCATAAAAGAACTTTTTCTTTTGCTGGTATGTGAAACTAGGTCGTATAAATTTAGCAACAATGTAATTAGCATAATCAGCATACCATGGAGCAGTACGAGAAGCATTAATGACCGCTAATTGTTCATTAGGGAAGCTATCATCAATAGGTAGTGGGTCATCAAGAACATTCTCTAACCTAGACAAGTTGTCTGCAACGGGGTTCTCAGCTCCCTTTCTAAAATAATATGCAAATCAAATTCTTGGAGCAAGAGAACCCATCTAATAAGTCTAGGTTTAGCATCTTTCTTTTCCATAAGATATTTAATAGCAGCATGATCAGTGTGAATAGTAACTTTAGAATCAACAATATAAGGTCTGAACTTATCACAAGCAAACACAACTGCTAAGAATTCTTTTTCATAGTAGCATAATTTCTCTGGGCAGTATCAAGAGTTTTACTAGCATACTGGATAACATTTAATTTCTTATCAACTCTTTGCCCTAGAACAACACCTACAGCATAATCACTAGCATCACACATAATTTCAAAGGGTAAATTCCAATCAGGTGGCTAAACAATAGGTGCAGTGATCAAAGCTTTCTTAATTATTTCAAATGCTTCTACACAATCATCATCAAATACAAAAGGAATATCTTTTTGCAATAAATTAGTCAGAGGCCTAGAGATATTAGAAAAGTCCTTAATGAACCTCCTATAAAAACTGGAATGACCAAGAAACTTCTTATACCTTTAATGTCCTTGGGACATGGCATCTTTTCAATAGCATCAACTTTAGCTTTATCAACTTCAATACCTCTTTCAGAAATTTTATGCCCCAAGACAATGCCTTCATTAACCATAAAGTGGCACTTTTCTCAATTCAAGACGAGACAGTGTCTTCACATCTCTGCAAAACTCGACCAAGGTTGCTCAAGCAATCATCAAAAGAGGATCCATAAACGGAGAAATCATCCATGAATACCTCAAAAATCTTTTCACAAAAGTCAGAGAATATAGCCATCATGCATCTTTGAAAGGTAGCAGGTGCTTTACATAAACCAAAAGGCATACGTCTATAAGCAAAAGTACCGAAAGGGCAAGTAAAGGTAGTTTTTGATTGATCGTCTGCTGACAAAGGTATTTGAGAGAAACCAGAATAACCATCTAGAAAGCAGAAATGTGTATGTTTGGATAGTCTTTCTAGCATTTGATCAATAAAAGGTAAAGGGTAATGATCTTTCTTAGTCACTTTATTTAATTTACGAAAATCAATTACCATCCTATAACATGTAATAATTCTTTGCGGAATCAATTCATCTTTATCATTAGGAACAACAGTAATACCTCCCTTCTTAGGGACGCAATGGACAGGACTTACCCAATCACTATCAGCAACTTGATAAATTATACCTGCCTCAAGGAGCTTTAGTATCTCCTTTCTTACCACTTCTTTCATCTTTGGATTTAGCCGTCGTTGATGATCTCAAACTGGTTTGGAGCCTTCGTCCAATTTAATTTTTTGTTGGCATAGAGTGAGACTAATGCCCTTAAGATCATCCAGAGTATATCCAATAGCAGCACGGTGCTTCTTCAGAGTTTTCAATAATCTTTCCTCTTCTTGCTCTGAAAGGTTAGCACTAATAATAACAGGATATATCTTCTTTTCCTCAAGACAAGCATATTTAAGATTATCAGGTAAAGGTTTAAGCTCAAACACAGGATCACCCTTGGGTGGAGGGGGATCCCCTAGGATTTCCACAGGTAAGTTGTGTTTCAGAATAGGCCCCTGTTTAAGGAATACTTCATCTATTTCCCTTCTTTCATTCATAAACATATCATTTTCATGGTCTAGCAAATATTGTTCTAATGGATTAGTAGGAGGAATGGCAATAGAAGAAAGACCAATAATTTCATCCTTACTAGGAAATTCTTTATCATGGGGTTGTCTACGAAATTTAGCAAAATTAAACTCATGAGACATATCCCCTAAGCCAATTGTAACAACATCACATAAGTAAATAACATGCCATCTATAATATCAAGAGATCTTTAACCATAGCAATACTAGGTTCAACTTTAATTTGCTCAGGAGGTGTATATGTTCTAATATTACTCTTACGAACAACAGTTGAAGCTTTAGCATGATCCTTTATCCTAATAGGGAAAGGTGGTTTCTGAACAGAAGTAGTGGGAACACTAGGATCATTATAAGTGATAACCTTTTCTTCAACTGTAATACGTGCAACTACTTTTACTTCATTGGGAGGATTATATTTAAAGCACTTCTCCTTAGGGAAATCAACGTGAGTAGCAAAAGATTCACAGAAAGAAGATACTATCTCAGAATCAAGTCCATATTTAGCGCTAAATCCACAAAAAGCATCGGTATCCATAAAAGATTTAACACAATCAAACTTGGGTGTCGTACCTGACTCCTTACCATCGTCGGAACCCCAATCTTCAGAGTTGCGTTTAATTCTTTCCAATAAATCCCACTTGAATTCAATAGTCTTCAGCACATAAGAACCAACACAGGAAGTATCGAGCATGGTGCGATCATTGAGAGAAAGCCGAGCATAATTTTTTTGAATAATCATATCTCTTGAAAGCTCATGATTGGGGCATGAATATAACATTGACTTAAGCCTCCCCCAAGCTTGAGCGATGCTTTCTCCTTCGCGAGGCTAGAAATTATATATGTAATTACGATCACGATGGACAAGATGCATAGGATAGAACTTCTGGTGAAATTCCTACTTCAATCGTTTATAGTTCCAAGATCCCATATCATCACATAGCCTATACCATGTCATTGTGTCTCCCTTCAAAGATAAAGGAAAGAGCTTCCTCTTAACAACATCATCAGGGATACCTACAAGCTTAAATAATCCACAAACTTCATCCACATAGATAAGGTGTAAATCAGGATGCAGTGTTCCATCTCCTGCAAAGGGATTAGCTAGCATTTTCTCTATCATACCCGAAGGAATCTCAAAGTAAACATTTTCAGTAGGTTCAGTAGGTCGAGGAGCAACTCTTTGCTCTACTAGTCGGGGCAAAGATGCCACAAACAAGCCCCTCAAAGGACTAGTTTCCATAGTAACAAGTGACAGAAAATTTCAGCACACTATATAAATGTTTCCTTAGCAAGTTCCACTTACCAAAGGCGCTTCACTCCCCGGCAACGGCGCCGGAAAAGAGTCTTGATGACCCACAAGTATAGGGGATCTATCATAGTCCTTTTGATAAGTAAGAGTGTCGAACCCAACGAGGAGCAGAAGGAAATGACAAGCGGTATAAGCCTAGACATGTTTCAGCACACTATATAAATGTTTCCTTACCAAGTTTTGTGATAAGATAATTTGTAATGGGTAACAAGCAATGAAAGTAAATAAGGTGTAGCAAGATGGCCCAATCCTTTTCGTATCGAAGGACAAGCCTGGACAATTTCTTATAATGATAAAAGCGCTCCCGATGACACATGGGAATTACCGTCAAGCTAGTTTCATCATGCTCATATGATTCGCGTTCGGTACTTTGATAATTTGATATGTGGGTGGACCGGTGCTTGGGTACTGCCCTTACTTGGACAAGCATCCCACTTATGATTAACCCCTATTGCAAGCATCCGCAACTACAAAATAAGTATTAAGGTAAACCTAACCACATCATTAGACATCTGGATCCAAATCAGCCCCTTACGAAGCAATGCATAAACTAGGGTTTAAGGTTTTGTCACTCTAGCAACCCATCATTTACTTATTACTTCCCAATGCCTTCCTATAGGCCCAAATAATGGTGAAGTGTCATGTAGTCAACGTTCACATAACACCACTAGAGGAGAGACAACATACATCTCATCAAAATATCGAACGAATACCAACTTCACATGACTACTAATAGCAAGACTTCACCCATGTCCTCAGGAACAAAAGTAACTACTCACAAAGCATATTTATGTTCATGATCAGAGGAGTATTAATATGCATTAAAGATCTGAACATATGATCTTCCACCAAGTAAACCAATTAGCATCAACTACAAGGAGTAATCAACACTACTAGCAACCCACGAGTACCAATTTGTGGTTTTGATACAAGATTGGGTACAAGAGATGAACTAGGGTTTTGAGAGGAGATGGTGTTGGTGAAGATGTTGATGGAGATTGACCCCCTCCTAATGAGAGGATCGTTGGTGATGACGATGGTGATGATTTCCCGCTCCCAGACGGAAGTTTCCCCGGCAGAACGGCTCCACTGGAGCCCTAGATTGGTTCCGCCAAAGTTCCGCCTCGGGGCGGCGGAGTTTCGTCTCGTAAGCTTGCTTATGATTTTTGTTCAGGGTAAGAGACTTCATATAGCAGAAGATGGGCACCGGAGAGCCACCAGGGGGCCCAGGAGACAGGGCGTGCGCCCAGTAGGGGAGAGCGCCCCCCACCCTCGTTGCCATGGTGTGGGCCCCCTATGGTACTTTCTTTGCTCAATTATTCTTATTAATTCCAAAAATGACTTTCACGAAGTTTTAGGACTTTTGGAGCTGTGTAGAATAGGTTTCCAATATTTGCTCCTTTGCCAGCTAGAATCCCAGCTGCCGGCATTCTCCCTCTTCATGATAAACCTTGTAAAACAAGAGAGAATAGCCATAAGTATTGGGACATAACTTGTGATAACAACCCATAATGCAATAAATATCGATATAAAAGCATGATGCAAAATGGACGTATCAGGGAGTCGGACACGGTGTTGGAGGCCCGCGCACGTGGGTGTGGACTGACGAGTCTGCCGTGGCAGTGGTAACCGGTGTAGGCGCGAGAGTTGGCCACAACGTTTAAACCGGTGCGAACCTCATGTCTATGGCATGACGTCACTTTTGTAGTGGATTTGTCCTGCATAAAATATATTGAAAAATAGAGTAACTGTTCTTAGAAGAATTAATATGTGCTAAAAATACTGAGAACAGATAGCACCTGATTTATTTTTTGGATGAACATGGATACCAGTACTGGACGTATTCTGGTGCGGCATATATAAACAAGACCAACAGACAACCTTCGTATCAAGTATGCTGATGATTTCCTGTTCTGCACAAGGCGCGTGCATGGTCGGAGTTTGTCCCGTCCTTAGTGCTGTACTAGACGTTCCGTGAGATGTACTAGTACTCCCTCTCTCTCAGTTTACAGGGCGTGCGCGTACCCCTAGGTCATCAATTTGACTAACCTAATACAAGTCATATATTACAAAAATACCAATATACACTTCATATGTTCTATTTTCAAAAGGTATAATTTTTGTGTTATATAGTTTATATTAGGGTGATAAAATTGGTAACCTAGGTATACGCGTAGGACTTTTAAACTGAGACGGAGGGAGTAGTACTTTTCTTATTCTCCCTTTCTTTTGGCCTTTGACTTCCGCAGACTGCCGATGTATGTGCGTGCATCTTCAAACAGGGCTAGCGGGCACATGCCTCGAGCAGGACTTTGTCCGGGGCCTTGGGCGTTTGCTACTGTAGTTTGTTTTTTTTTGTTTTTTTTTCGTAGGCAATAGTAATAACAGCAAATCCGCTGCCACCGCTCATTACTTTTTTGTTGTTGCTGTCCTACTGCGACCGTTGGTAATCCTGATATGATTGCTATTATCCAGAAAATCAAAGCCCTCCTGACCGCTACCAAATAAATCAGTTTAGACCGACCGCTAGCGATAAACCGCCAGCGTTTTGATCAACCCAGTATGTGTCATCCAGTTTAGGTACGCAACACGGGCATGGGACCGAGTCTAACTCAAGAACGGCTCGGTGTTATTGCTTCAGCTTTATGCTCTCGAGTCGCCGAATCCCTATTGTCCTCTACTAGATGCGATCGTCGTGCGCGAGGGTGATGTTGATGTAAAGCCCTGCGCCAGTGTTGACGAAAAAGATCCAGCCATATGAGTCATCTGACCCGGTGCGGTAGCAAAGTCACTGACGTCCATTGAAGAAAATTTGACCAGTCGAAATCTGAACCACGCGCACAATGCCCTGCGGGAACAGCTGCCCTCGGGAAAGCCAACCCTAATTTTTTCTTAAACTCAAATCTCATAGATTGTAAATCTGAACCAATTAACTTGAAGTTCATGCAGATCTTTCCAGAACCGGCTCTTCTTATCCGGAAAATCATGAACTTCTCAATCCTTGGGAGAGATCCCTCCAAAAACTCAACACCACCGTGCGCAAGCCCCATGGTGGGCGCCAACTATCATGGAATTGTCACGACAGATGTCCTAGTGTGAAGACTTAGTCGTGAGGGCAATGCATCTATGCGGTAGCTTGAGAGGGGTTGATCGGGATGAGAGACGCACCACACAAGACAAGGATTTAGAAAGCTTCGGGCCCCGGGAAACATCGTCCGGTAAAAGCCCTACATGTTGTTTGTGGCTAGGTCTCATTATGCTCATGAGGGAGACGCCGCATAACTGGCTCTCCTCTAGTTGTGTCTAGCCTTAGCGATTATTTTCTTGCTTGTCCCTCTTTGGGGATCCCTGCCCCTCCTTATATAAGTTGAAGGGGCGGATTACATGTAGAGTCCTAGTAGGATTAAAACTAGCTTATTCTCTATTACAATCCGGATACAAGTCCAGGTCTTGATTCTTTGTAAGGGAAATATTCCTCGCGCCTTTTATCTTTAGTCAGCCCACCAGAGTATAAGCCGGCCTACTGGGCCTTGGGCCTTGTCGTCTGTCTGATCCACCCGCCGGGTCTCCAGTGAGTCACCAAGCTCCAGCCGGGTCTCTGGTGAGTCGCCAAGTCCGGCCGGGTCATACCGTGGGGTATATCCCCGACAGTCGCTGTCTACTTCAATGTTCTGGTGAAGTAGAGCGTTTCTTGAAGCATTTTTTTGGAAAGACGTGTTTCTTGGAAGAATTCACCTTCGTATGTGTCTGGCTTAATGTGATGTTCATAATCTTCTTCATTGGGGGGAGGTGGTCTAACACGTGGCAGCACTTCACAAACGACATCCCAACCATTCAGATTTGGATCAGTTTGGCAGGTCCAGGTACATAGAAAACTTGGGTCTCCTGTTGAGCCGTAGTATAGACATTGGGAACATCTAAATGGGTGCTTTGTTTTATTTTGACTATCCCTATATGTTCATGAGTCCTTCTAGGCTCCTTCGGCTGGAACCAATAACATTTGAAGACTACGATGTTCGGTGGGTTTTCACCATAGAATTGAAGTTAATAAATTGCTTCAACTCTCCCATAATACTTGATACCTCCATCACCGATAGCAGAGACATAACGATTTGTAGACTTTCGGTCGGCCATAGATAGCTCTTTGTCGTAGGTACGAAAGCGATACCCGTTGATGTAGTATTTTGTCAAATGAACGGACCTTGTAGTCAAAACCATTAGCAACTTCTCTCGATTTGGCGTCCATAGACTTTGAATTAGCCTACAAGTTTAATACGAAAGGATTGTTGCATTAGCCACAAATTAGAGCAAGAAAATGAGAATGGTCTAATTGAAATTAACATTTGTTTGAACCAATAGATGAAACCAGGAAAGCCGCCTCCTTGTTTTTCCAGAAGTTCATACACTTCGATGGATTCCTTTTTTATCTCCACTCCATCCGAGAATTTGGCGATGTATCGACTGTATCAAATATCCGAGAGTAAGAGATTTTCAAAGGAATTAGAAGTTTCGAAACAATGTACCGTGATAACTTACTCGATGTACGGACGCACTTCGGTTAGGTTGTTGAAGATAAACAACGAAACGGTCCGCCATTCTTGGACATCCAACGATATTGGTTTAGAGGCACCGGCTAGTGCGAGATTCCCTTTGAATAGGCTGAGGCTGGATCCACCTTTTTTAGGGTCACCAGCATTGTACCGAGGCTTCGGATTATGCAAATGACGATTTTTGGCTTCGTAGTGTGTTTTCATGAAGTTTGCCGCCTCCTCAACAATGAATGCCTCGGCCATCGATGCTTCAATTCTACGTTTATTTTTACATTTTTCTCAGAGCATCTTGTGCATCCTCTTAGTTGCGTAGCACCAACAATTTTGCACGCCCCCCTATCTTGCCTCGGCCGGAAGATGCAAAATCAAGTGTTGTATTGGATTAAAGAAGCATGGTGGAAAGATCTTCTCTAACTTGCAGATCAAATCCGACGCCAACTCTTCCATTTCTTCTAGCACGACAGGCGATAGTTCTTTCGCACAAATAACACAGAAGAAATAGCTCAGCTCGGCAAGTACTACCCATTCATCCTCAGGGATAAAGCCACGCAACATCACCGGCATTACCTGCTCAATCCATATGTGTCAATCATGACTCTTGAGACCAAATATTTTTTAATTTTCAAGACTCGCTCCCCACTTTAGATTCGCTGCATACCCATCGGGGAACATTAACTGCATTTTCACCTACAAGATAATTTCCCTCGTAGCTGCCCTTCCAAGACTGAACCATTCCTTTGGCTTCGTCCAGTTCTACTTTCCTTTCGGTTCTTGCATGTTTTGTAATGGTCTATCACATAGCGCCTCTTGATCGACTCTAGCCTTAGTATTATCCTTTGACTTCCCCTTGATACGTCTCCAACATATCTATAATTTTTTATGGTTCCATGCTATTATATTATCCATTTTGGATGTTTTATATGCATTAATATGCTATTTTATATGATTTTTGGGACTAACCTATTAACCTAGAGCCCAGTGCCAGTTTCTATTTTTTCCTTGTTTTAGAGTTTCGTAGAAAAGGAATACCAACGGATTCCAAACGGAATAAAACTTTCGCCATGATTTTTTTGGACCAGAAGACACCCAGGAGACTTGGAGTGCAAGTCAGAGGAGCCTCGAGGCAGGCACAAGGGTGGAGGGAATGCCCAGGGGGTGGGGGGCGCCCCCGACCTTGTGGGCCCCTCGTAGCTCCCCTGACCTAATTCTTTCGCCTATATATACTCTTATACCCCAAAAACATCCAGGGGAGCCACGAGACCACTTTTCCACCGCCGCAACCATCTGTACCCGTGAGATCCCATCTTGGGCCTTTTCAGGCATCCTGCCAGAGGGGGAATCGATCATGGAGGGCTTCTACATCAAAACCATTGCCTCTCCGATGAAGCGTGAGTAGTTTACTTCAGACCTACGGTTCCATAGCTAGTATCTAGATGGCTTCTTCTCTCTCTTTGATTCTCAGTACAAAGTTCTCCTTGATGTTCTTGGAGATCTATTCGATGTAATACTCTTTTGCGGTGTGTTTGCCGAGATCCGATGAATTGTGGATTATGATTAGCTTATCTATTAATATTATTTGAATATCCTCTGAATTATTTTATGCATGATTTGATACCTTTGCAAGTATCTTCGAACTGTCGATTTTGTTTGGCCAACTAGATTGATTTTTCTTGCAATGGGAGAAGTGCTTAGCTTTGGGTTCAATCTTGCGGTGCTCGATCCTAGTGACAGAAGGGGAACCAACACGTATTGTATTGTTGCCATCGAGGGATAAAAATATGGGGTTTTCATCATGTTGCTTGAGTTAATCCCGCTACATCATGTCATCTTGCTTCATGCGTTACTGTAATGCCCCGGATCCGATGCGCCAGGTGTCCAGTTATTCGCGGTCATTGCCATGTCATTTGCTTGCGTGTTGCATTTTATCATGTCATCATGTGCATCTCATTTTGCATACATGTTCGTCTCATGCATCTGAGCATTTTCCCCGTTGTCCGTTTTGCAATCCGACAGTCCTATGTCATTCGGCGTCCCCTTCTTGTCTCTTTTCGTGAGCGGGTGTTAAACATTCTCGGAATGGAACGAGGTTTGCCAAGCGGCCTTGGTACACCACCGGTAGACCGCCTGTCAAGTTTCGTGCCATTTGGAGTCCGTTTGATACTCCAACGGTTAACCGGGGAACCGTAAAAGCCTCTTTTGTATGCAGCCCAACACCCCTTCATAATAGCCCAATAACCCATCTAAGTCACTTCCATGCTCTCGGTCGTTCGATCACAATCGTGTGGGCGAAAACCGCTCCTCATTTGGACTCTCCTAGCTACCTCTACCTATATAAACAAGTACCCCCTTCAAAATCGAAGTCTAAACCCTAGTCTACCCACCTCCCTGCCGCCGGACGCATTCGCGCCGCGCTGGACATGTCCGTCGCTCCCCTCCACGTCGTCCGGCCAATAGGAAGCCGCCACCTCAGCTCCGCCCGCGCCAGCTAACCCCAAGGCCCCCGCCTGCCTGAATCCAGCCGTCGCCATTGTCGGGCCCGAGGCGCCCGCCTCGCCGCCGCCGCCGCGCCGCCGCGGCAGCAGCCCTCCGCCGCCATCGCTAAGCTCCTCGCCACCGGCGCCACGTGGCAGCGTCTCTGCCGCCGTCGACCTTCAGCCCGCCCCGCGTCGCGCCTACTGCGCGCCGCGCCCGCTCCTCCAGCGCGGCGTCCGCCATGCCCGCCGCCGTCCGTGTGCGCCGCCCGCGCAGCGCCCGTCCCTCCTGGCACGCCTCCACCGGTCCCCGCCGGTGTCCCGCGGTTTGGCGCCGCCCCGGCAACGCCCCTACCTCGCCGGCCCGTCTCCCTCCTCTACTCCGGCGAGCAGCTCCGGCGAACCTCGTTTTCCGCGCCATCCCGAGATTCTTGCACTTTTATACCCACTTTTACTTGCCATAACTTGTTGCATACTACTCCGTTTTGCGTGTATCATATATCAAAATGTTCAACATGAGATGCTCTTCATTTCATTCGGTTGTGCCATGCTTGTGTGAGTCCATATTGATGCCCGAATCATCGTTGCAAGAGTGCTATATGATGTTAACCTGCTGAAACTGTTATAACTTGCTGTTTTGTCTTTTTCATTGCATTTTGTGTGTGCATCCTATGAGCTTGATGTCTACATGTGTTTTGTACTACATCGTGCCATCTTTACAGTGGTGCCAACCATGTATTTTTGTGAGTCTTGTAGTGAGTGCATTGAGCTCGTTAAGTAGGGTACTTGTTGTTGCTATTTTGCTAGGCTGAATCTGCTATATCCTGATGCTATGTAAACCTGATGCTACAAGTCATTATATGCATAATATGGAGATATTCACTAAGGATGTTTTGTTATACATGTCATTCTCTATCCATTAGTGCCCCTGGTTGCATTTATAGGCTTCTCTAACTTGTTTTTATCTTGCTCCAAACTTGCTAAATAATGTTGTTGTCAGCCTGTTAACATTAAGTACAATGTTGCTATGATTTTTGTTAGTGAACCAAGCATGCCATGAACTTGATGTTGCCATGTTTAGCTTAATAAATATGCTATATTACTGTTGGTCACCTTGCCATGTCATGTATTGCTCTGTGGTTAGTGGTACAAGCTCACCAACATGCCTACTTATTGTTGTTCCTGCCATGTATGAATCTGTCATATCACTTGCTATGTTTACATGGGTGCCATCATATTTTCTGTGCCCTTTTGGCTCATGGTTAGTAAGGGACTTTCGTTATATGCAATTAGTAGATTCATGCCATGACTTTGTTTGCCATGATAAGTTCTTTAACATGTTGTTTGATAGCTCTAAACGTTGCAACTTGATGTTATTTCTGTCAAGCCTGAAACTGTTATTATTTGCAATCTTGCCATGTCCTTTTGAGCAGGTTCTAGTGATTTCAGGAGATAGCTCAGTGTTCATGTTTTGTCATGCTTTACCTGTAATTCATGCCCATGCCTTTTGTTATTATGTTGAGGTGTTGTATCATATTTTTTTGATGCTTGCCAGATGCCTAGTTGCTGTTTTGGACAGCTTGTCCTTTAAACTTGTATTGAATGTATGTGTTGAACCGTTACTCCGTTTTGAGTGTGCTCTATATGAAACTTGCTTGATTTTGCATGTAATTTCATATTGACATGTTGCATCCATGTTTTGAGAGTGTTTGCTTTATGTTTGAATGCATTTTGCACCAATGCCATGCTTAACTTGTTTTGCTCATATCTTCTAGGCCGTAGCTCCGAATTAAATGAACTTTATATGTAACTTGACTAGAATATTGTGTAGATCATCTTGGTGCGTCTTAACTTGATTTTTAACAACTTGAACATAAGGTTTATTCAGTTCTGGACCAATTTCGAAATTTGCATATGAGGACTTACCGGATTTGCTATATGTTGTTTCCGGCCTCATTTAAACTGGCTTTGATGTGTCGCTCTTGTATGTATCATCTCTTGCCATGAGTAGCTTCATGTAGCTTTGTCATGCATCATGCTTGGTTGTGCGTCATGCCTTGTCTATGTGTTGTGTGTTTACCTTGTTGTTTGCTTCTTTCCGGTTGTGCTCCTTCTCGTTAGTTCCTGTTTCGTTGCGATCGTGATAATTCGTTCGTCTACGATTGGTTCGGCTTCATCCGTTCATCTTGTTCATGGACTCGTTCTTCTTCCTAGCAAGATTTCAGGCAAGATGACCGCTACCCTGGATCTCACTACTATCATTGCCATGCTAGTTGCTTCGTTCTATCGCTTTGCCGCGCTACCTATCTCTTGTTGATCAAGCTTCCCAATTTTCCATGTCAGCCTCTAACCTTTTTCACCCTTCCTAGCAAACCGTTGCTTGGCTATGTTACCGCTTTGCTCAGCCCCTCTTATAGCTTTGTTAGTTGCAGGTGAAGTTGAAGATTGCTCCATCGTGGACAGGATTATGTTGGGATATCACAATATCTCTTATTTAATTAATGCATCTATATACTTGGTAAAGGGTGGAAGGCTTGGCCTTATGCCTGGTGTTTTGTTCCACTCTTGCCGCCCTAGTTTCCGTCATATCGGTATTATGTTCCCGGATTTTGCATCCCTAATGCGGTTGGGTGATTTATGGGACCCCCTTGACAGTTTGCCTTGAATAAAATTCCTCCAGTAAGGCCCAACCTTGGTTTTACCATTTGCCTCACCACCACCTATACCTTTCCCTTGGGTCGGCCAACCCGAGGGTCATTTTTATTTTAGCCCCCGGGCCAATGCTTGCCTAAGTGTTGGTCCAAACTAGAGCACCGTGCGGGACCATCCCTTGGCAACTTGGGTTACGTCGGTACTTATACACTTCGCTTATCCGGTGTGTCCTGAGAACGAGATACGTGCGACTCCTATCGGGATTGTCGACACATCGGGCGGCTTTGCTGGTCTTGTTTTACCATTGTCGAAATGTCTTGTAAACCGGGATTCCGAGACTGATCGGGTCTTCCTGGGAGAACGTATATCCTTCGTTGACCATGAGAGCTTGTGATAGGCTAAGTTGGGACACCCCTCCAGGGTATAAACTTTCGAGAGCCGTGCCGACAGTTAGGTGGCAGATGGGAATTTGTTAATGTCCGATTTTAGATAACTTGACACCAGATCCAATTTAAAACGCATCAACCGCGTGTGTAGCCATGATGGTCTCTTTTCGGCGGAGTCCGGGAAGTGAACACGGTTTTGGGTTATGTTTGACGTAAGTAGGAGTTCAGGATCACCTCTTGATCATTGCTAGCTTCACGACCATTCCGTTTGCTCTCTTTTCTCGCTCTTATTTACGTATGTTAGCCACCATATATGCTTAGTCGTTGCTGCAACCTAACGACTTCACCCCTTCCTTTCCCATTAAGCTTTGCTAGTCTAGATACCCATGGTAATGGAATTGCTGAGTCCTCATGGCTCACAAATTACTACAACAACAGTTGCAGGTGCAGGTTATGCGATGATCATGACGCGAGAGCGATGCTTGCTTGTTTTGGAGTTCTTTTTCTGCTTCTTCGATCAGGGGATAGGTTCCAGGCCGGCAGCCTGGGCTAGCAGGGTGGATGTCATTTGAGTTTCTGTTTGTGTTTCATCCGTAGTCGGATGTTGATCTTATGTAAGATGATGTTGTATTCGTGTGGCATTGTATGCCTTTTGTATGTATCCCCATCGATTATGTAATGTTGATGTAATGATATCCACCTTGCAAAAGCGTTTCAATATGCGGTGCTATCCTTGGTGGGACCTTCGAGTCTCTTTAGGATAGTATCGCACATTAGGCGTGACAAGTTGGTATCAGAGCCTCGACCGACCTTTGGAGCCCCCTTGTTTGATCGTGTAGCTTGGCCGTTGTCGAGTCTAGAAGAAAACTGTTTTCATAGTCTAGTTATATCGGAGAGTACGAATTCTTTCTACTCCTCAGCCTCTTCGTCGCTCTGGTGAGGAATCTTGACGTAGGTGTTTTGAATTACTCCTCTTCCCTTTTCAAACTTTCTTTAGGATCACGTGGTTAGTTTTTTTTCGTTCGTTGGTTCTCAGCTCTTTTTATCTGGTGCATTTCTCGTCAAGTTGACTCAAGCCCCTTCATCTTTGAGTTTCAATCCTCAGTTGTTTTCTTTTTCCCTCCTGCCCACCCTTTTCTTCTCGGAGCCGGAGTCCGTAATCGAGTATCCATCCTACTCGTGCGAAGTCTTTGCTTTCTTTCCTCAATGATTCCAACCTGTGTTTTCTCTTTAAGATATTCGTCGGTTTCCCCTTACAAGTTGCCTTTGTTTTCCCGCCCTCCCACCCTCTTCTTCCCGGAGCCTGGGCCTCTTTCGTGCATCGATTTCATTTGTGTGGAGCCTCTTCAGCCTTCCCTCAGTCGTTTCAACCGGTGAATTCTCGTCAAGTTCATCATTGATTCGTCTTGTTTTCTTTCCGGTGGACTTAATTCAAGTTTTTCGGGTTGATCATATTCTTTCCCTCGACTTGAGTGTTTTCCCGGGTGGTTTGCCTCTCGTCAGTTTATCCTTCCGGAGTCCTCAAGACATCTCAGAAGATTCGTCTGTGTTCCAATTAATTCGGGGTTGTCACCTCATTGATATATTTCAATTGTTCTGGTGCATCATCTATCTCTTCAACAATCCTTTTCAACGGTGTTTTATTTTAGTGGGCCCTAACCCACAGGTCTTTTCCCAGGATCTTACCTGACTCTTCTAATTCCCCCGGAGTTATTCTCTATTCTTTTCAAGTGTAACGTAAGAATGAATTTCATCAGTCAGATGTCATCCCCAAGATCGCTTTCAAATTCTTTTCGTCTTTGGTTCAACCTTTCCTCTTTTTCATTATTCTGGAGTTTCTCAACAATTTCGGTGGTGTTTCTCATCGTCATTCTCAGCTTTGAACATCGAAGAAGAGTTTCTCTAAATCTTGATCGTTCTCTCAAAGTTTCGTGGTTCTAGCTTCATGTTATCCTCTAGTATTATTCCATTTGTCAGAAATTCCTTTTCTTACCCATCCGGAGTATGTCAGAAGTTGTTTTCCATTTTTTTCACTGGAGGCCATCATTCTAGTTATCATTCTCTATTTATCCCGGTGCTTCGTTCAAGTGTTCTTTAATCAGCTCATGATCTCTTTGTTCTTTTTCATCTAAATCCCCTCTAGCATATTTGTTCTTCTAATTCTTCCCGGTGATTCAGGCTCTTTCATCAATCATTTCCGAATTCTTACGGTGGTTCATTCAAGATTCTTTTTCCTTGATTATCATTTTAATCCATTCGTTCTTTCGAATCCTACCGGTGGTTCATGAAGACTTTCTCAAGTTTTGGTGCTATACCCCCCTTAATCCTTTTCAAGAAGAATAAGTAGTATGCAAAATTCTTTTATCATCAATTAAATTTGATGAAGGATAAGCATACAATAAATCTTATTCTTATTTCCTCAAAGTGATTAATTCTTTTCTTCGGAGATTGTTCATGTTGAATAATTTCTCGGTCCTAAGTTGTCTGTCTTTCTTTTCCGGAGTTCAAATTTCCTCGGCCATCTCATTGGAACCTCCATCTAAATCGATGCAAGCTTTAATCTTATTCTTTTCATCCTTCAATTCCATCTGATTGTCCTTTTGTTTACCGGAGTTCTTCATGGTGGTTCTTCATGATTTAATTCATTCTTCTAGTGTTCATCAAGATTCTTGTGGAAGGATCTCAAGTACCTTTTCCTCTTGCGTCTCGAAGTGCAAATAATTCTCCGTTTTCTTTTGAAGTGGAGCTTTGCATTTCTTCGTTCTTCTCAGTTATCCAATCATTTTCGTTTGTGGCCGGTTATCACCTTATGATCTTGAGATGTTACCTATAAGACCACGCCAAGCTTATTCTTTCGTTGTTGTTTTTCTCAACAACTCCGTTTAAACCTTCCTTCTAAAGATGCTTTCAATTTCATTCGTGCCAATAGTTGCATTTTCTTCTCCATTCTTTTCATTCTACTCTTTCAATTTTTTCTAGAGGTTTTGTGTCATGTCTTCATCAAGTTACATTCCATCCTCTCAAGCTCGTGTTCTATTCCTTCCATCTTCAGCCGGAGTGCTGCCTAAATCCTTTCACTCTTATTCGTTTCTTATCTCGTTCTAACCGGAGTGGTTTCATAGTCTATCTGATTCCGTGAGCTTTCGATTCTCGTCATTCTCGTTGTCGGTGTCAAAACCGGCGGATCTTGGGTAGGGGGTCCCGAACTGTGCGTCTAGGCGGATGGTAACAGGAGACAAGGGACACGATGTTTTTACCCAGGTTCGGGCCCTCTCGGTGGAGGTAAAACCCTACTCCTGCTTAATTAATATTGATGATATGGGTAGTACAAGAGTAGATCTACCACGAGATCACTAAGGCTAAACCCTAGAAGCTAGCCTATGGTATGATTGTTGTTCGTCCTACGGACTAAGACCCTCCGGTTTATATAGACACCGGAGAGGGCTAGGCTTACACAGAATCGGTTACAATGGTAGGAGATCTACATATCCATATTGCCAAGCTTGCCTTCCATGCCAAGGAAAGTCCCATCCGAACACGGTACGGAGTCTTCAATCTTGTATTTTCATAGTCTTGGAGTCCGGCCGAAGATGATAGTTCGGCTATCTGGACACCCCCTAGTCCAGGACACCCTCAGTAGCCCCTAAACCAGGCTTCAATGACGACGAGTCCGGCGCACATATTGTCTGCGGCATTGCAAGGTGGGTTCCTCCTCCGAATACTTCATGGAACACCAAGATAGTGCCCGGCTCTGCAAAATAAGTTCCACATACCACCGTAGAGAGAATAATATTTACACAAGTTCACTCTGCTGACGTATTCCGTGACGTGACGTCACACCACGGCCAACCCTTTATTCGAATCGTTTTTACTGTTCCACCTCAGCACGTTTAGCGAAGCGGTTTCCTTGGCACGTCTTGTCAAAGCAGAGATCGTGTCACCTTATTCCGGGATTCTCATCAATACAGGCGTAGGTAACCCGACCGCGCCATTGATTACGGCGCTTGGGAGATAAGCGAGTTTTACCAGGCTGGTGGGGACGCATAGTTTCGTCCATCCATATATAAGGGGACAAGGATCCACCTTTTTACCTACGCATTCTTCCTCCTTTGCTTATCCATTTCCACGTGCTCGAGCTCCAGCGCCCAAGTCCGCACATCTCGCCTCAACCTTCCCCAGCCATGTTCGGAGCGGGAGGCAAGTGGATGGCCTCCTATGTCACGGAGGGGCACATCAAGAAGTTAAGGAAAGCCGGATACCTGCACAATGACATTGCGCACCGGCTTCCAGACGAGGGGCAGCTCGTCCCCACCCCCAGGCCCCATGAGATGGTGGTGTTCCTCCCCCATTTCCTCCGTGGACTGGGCTTCCCACTCCACCCATTTGTTCGGGGGCTCATGTTCTACTATGGCCTGGATTTCCACGATCTGGCCTCGAATTTCATCCTCCACATCTCAGTGTTTATCGTTGTGTGCGAGGCCTTCCTCCGCATCAAACCCCACTTCGACTTATCGTTGAAGACCTTCAATGTCAAGCCGAAGGTAGTGGGCGGCTAGCAGGCGGAGTGTGGAGGCGCCATGGTGGGCAACATGCCCAACGTCACATGGCTCAAGGGCGCCTTTGTGGAAACCATCAAAGGGTGGCAATCGGGGTGGTTCTACATTACCGAGCCGCGTGACCCTGAATGGGCAGCGGCCCCAGAATTCAGATCTGGCATCCCCACACGGCTCACCTCCTGGAAAGAGAAGGGCCTGAAATGGAGCGATTTAAAAGAGCTGACCGGAAACCAAACCTGCGTCCGAGATCTTGTGAACAAGAAGACTAAGCTCATCAACATGGTCCAGGTCATGGTCGTCTGCCGGATCCTCCCCTGCCAACAACGGGCTTTCAACTTGTGGGAGTTCGATCCGGCCCAGCACCAGACCTTAAGCAGGCTCTTCGACACTACGTACGAAGACGCCTAGAGGGTGTTGTTCAAGGGCGTGAGGCTCCCGCATCCGCTACCGAGGATCGCGGATTCAGCTCGCAGCGTCAAGCCAGCGAAGTAAGCTATTTTACCCTTTACGGGAAACTTGTTTTTCAAAGTTTGACTCTATGCGGGATCTAAACTCCCTTACCTTTGAAAGGCCTGGCAGAAGAAGTCCGGGCAGGTTAACTGTCCGGCCCCTTTACCAGAAAACCCAGCGGATGCCCGATTGACGGGGCTGTTGGCTCCGGCACCTTACGTGGTGCCGGAGAAGAAGGCCAAGAAGAAGGCCACGGGAACCCGAAAGTGTTCCCGGCATCAGGTGTTATCGGACTCATCGTCCGATGACTCTGAGGCGGACTCCTCCCGTCAAAATGAGGAGGAGAAAAAGGAAGCCTCTCCCCCAGCGGGAGGAGAGAAGAAGAGGAAGGCCTCCCCAATTGGGGAGGCTGGAAGGTCCAAGAAGGGAAGGACCCTTCCTGCGGACTGCTCGACCAACACTGATGACGGCGAAGAGGATTGGCCCTCGAGGGCCAAGCCCCTGGCGAGATCATAAGTGTCCGAATTCTATAATAACTCATGATCCTTTGTCGCGTATAATGTCTTCTAACACCGAATACACCCATGTAGCCCGCCCAAGGACGAGCTTCCCGCTTCGTCGAGCGTCTCCCTGGATTCGTCGGATGTGAACAGCACTTCACTTCCGACCGCCTCCTCCCCACGTGACGCAGACGATCCCGTGATGGAATCCCAAAAGGGGCCCAACCAGGAGGAGGTGGTCCTGGAGGCGCCGCAAGGCGACCTCCCGGACTCCGGGCGCAAAGAGGGCGAAACCCCAGAGGGTTCTTAGTCCGCCTGTCTTTGGACTCGCATGCGAAACCTCTGATGGTTCGAAGTCCGGCGAGTGGGATCTTCGTAAGAAGGGCAAGACTGCGACGCCGGTGGCCTCCGTCTGGCGGGGCGCCAGATAATTCTTTGGGCGCTCAGCGGCGCCTCCATCGACGAAAGCACTTGCTTTGTTATGAGTGCGGTGATTGAAAGTTCGATCCGCCAAGCGGGCTGGTCAAGCTATACCAGCCTTCTAACGAGGCTTTGAGGTATGTAATTAAGATATGTAAAAATAGTACCGCATAGGCGGTAGCCACGATGCTCGGTTTGGTGTTCGGAAAGAAAAGCGGGCGAGGATCTAAAAGATATCTGTGGAGTCTAACATAAGCATGTCAATATGGGAATGCAGGCTGCGCTGCTGACTTCTGCCGCATCGACTGCAGAGGTCAATGTATTGAAGGAGAGCCTCGAGTGGTCCGAGAACGAGCTCGGCCTTGCCAAGAAGCAGCTCGAGGAAAAGGAAGGTGAGTAATACCTTATTAGAGTAATACCTTATAGGAAGGATTTGGTTCCAAAAAATGACAGGAATAACGTGAGTATTGCAGGGGCCATGAACGAGGTGGTGACCCGGAAAGAGGCGGTGTCCAAGGCTGAAAAAGGTTCAGCCGCAGAGTGCACCGAGCGAGAGAAGCAGGAGGCGCGGGTGGCGGAGGTGCAGCAGGAACTCCAGGCTCTCATTGAAAAACATGAGAGTTTGGAGCGTGACTCGAAGACTCGAGAGTCTGAGCTCGCCTCGGCTCTTGAGAGTGTCAAAGCCGCTAAGGCCGAGGCCCAAAAAGCCCTCCAGGAAATTGAGGCAATAAAGAAGATAGCGGCGGGTAAGGCATTCTTTATGCAAAGCAAGCACGTGAAAGTGAATTATTAATTACCCGAATCCGGAGCTCTCCAGGAGCATTCGAAGATCTACCCCGCAGTGTGTCCGACGCTACAGCATTCTACCGGGCCGAGTAATGGAGCTCGACGGAGAAGGTATTCTGTTCTCAATATACTGAGGCCGGACATCCGGTGCCCCTGAGCGACCAGCTGAAGCAGCTGGTCGAGCTCCACAAGGTGGCCGAACAGGCCATGAAGGGCCTCATAGTTCGGCTGTGGCCGAAAGAAGCCATGCCCGGGAGCTACTTGATGCAGTGCGGTGGCTGGTGGGCCTTTGTCCATGGATTGAAGTCATCAAGCATTCCGTCTGCATTGAAGGTGCCAGTCGGGCCCTTGCTCGCGCTAAAGTGCACTGGGCAAGATGGACGCCGAGAAGCTTGTGACGGACGCGCCACCGCCGGGCAAGGAGTATCGCACGCCCGAGATGTATTATAAGGGTGTCCTGAAGGGTGCCTGCCTTATAGCGGGTGAGTGCTCCAAAGATGTAATTTTTTAGTAGACTCGCTTTTGTTATATACTGTGCGCTGAAAACTTTGTTCATATGCGCTAAGCAACGCTTGTTAATTTAAAATATTACCTTTTGTGCGGCCGTTTATCAAATTTGAGAGATGGCAAGTCGTTGGCTTCATCCCCCATGCCACGAGTGCTGGGGTGTTTGGGATAAACTTGAGCGCTCTAGTTCCCATTTTTGGGTCCTTCGAGGGACGCGCTCAACACAACGAACGAGGCAACCGGACTTATAATGCTTGAACACTCCCACTTAGCCATAGAATTCTATAATTTTAAATTTCGGCGAAGCCCCTAGTGTTCTGAAGACCGAATTTGGGGCGCTATCCACGCCTGGGCCGGATAAAGCCGAGTCCTCGCTATAAGCGGCATAAGTCTTTAGGGAATCGAAAAAACCTCTCGAACAGCGACCAGCTCTCGCCCTATCATGACGGTCAGTTTTAGCTTTCTCCACTGAGGTGCTCAACCCAGCTCAACTGGGGCACAATCGCAGTGGTTCTCCCAGCGCTACCTTAGCTGATATAACGGAACATAAGGTACCAAAACATGGGAGCAGGGCAAACCCAACTATTGACCCAAGACATGATTCGGAGCCGATGCATATAACGCTATAAGTTCGGGGTGCCGCACTTGTGAAAGTGTTCGGACTTATCACACCATATTTTGGGAAACTTAAGCCCCTGGTGTATTTGGCCGTACCAAAGCGTACGGATGCAGCATGTCATAAGTGAACATATATAGATAAAAAAGGGAATGCAATAATAGGCAAAAAGCGATGCATTGTTTATTCGAAAAATACTGCAATGAAAGCAGAACGATGCAAATAGTGCGATAAGCAAGGGATGGGACTATTTAACATGTCCCCCTCCAGGGGTAGGCTGCGGGATTGTATGCGAAACAGGTATATTGCTCGTAATAGAGACCACCTGGACACTCGACCTAGCTTTTCTGCTTCCATGGCTGTTGCATCGTGAGTTCGGCGATTCTACTGCCGGATAGGGCTTCTGGAAAACGGAGTCCTGAGAATAAGAAAAAAAGAATGAAAAAATTGGGAGCCCCTGGTGCGGTTGAGCCGCTCTCCGGGCATGCCGTGGTCGTGCCCCTACCCCTATGCCCATGGTATCTCCAGAGCATAGTTATGTATGCGTGGTACTGATCTCGCGATTTCGCGAGGGCTGGGGTTGGGGCCGCATTGCTATGCATGCTCGGAACGTGCCAGGCGGTCTTGTTGTGGGTTACTCGGCGGCTTGAGCGATGTCCGCGCTTAGCGGCGAACTTCGAGAATTGCCTTAAGAGGCTGCTTTGTACTTCCGCCGCGAGAGCCGCTGTATGCTCCTCCGTCCGGAGAGAGCGTTTGGTGTTTCCGTTGACCGTAATGACTTCTCGAGGGCCTGGCATCTTGAGCTTGAGGTATGCGTAGTGCGGCACCGCATTGAACTTTGCAAATGCGGCTCGTTCGAGCAGTGCGTGATAGCCGCTGCAGAACGGGACTATGTCAAAGATTAACTCCGCGCCGGAAGTTATCCGGGATCGAAGACCACTTCAAGTGTAATCGAGCCTGTCAGTTGGCCTCTACACTGGTATGACGCCTTTAAAGGTCGTCTTTGTGGGTTTAATCCTTGAGGGTCTATGCCCATCTTGCGACTTTGTCCCGATAAAGCAGGTTCAGCTCTGCCGCAATCCATCGGGACTCTAGTGAGGTGAAATCCGTCGGCGATTGGGTCTAGAACCAATGCAGGGAATCCGCCGTGGCAGATGCTAGTGGGGTGGTCCCTTCGATCAAAAGTGATCGGGCAGGAGGACCACGGATTGAACTTTGGGGCGACTGGCTCCATCGCATATCGTCCCCTCGAGTGCGCTTCCGCTCCCTTTTGGGTATGTGGGTTGCGTATATCATGTTCACCGTCCACACTTGTGGGGGAAAACCCTTCTGTCCTCTATTGTTCGGCGGCCAGGTCTCCTCCTCGTCATCGCTATGCAGCCCCTTGTCATTGTTTTCGGAAATTAACTTGCCTGCCTGCTTGAACACCCAACAATCCCTGTTTGTGTGATTCGCTGGCTTTTTGGGGGTGCCATGTATCTGGCACGAGCGATCAAGTATTCTGTCCAAATTGGACGGGCCCGGAGTATTTCTTTTGAATGGATTTTTCCGCTGACCGGATTTAGAGCCTCTGAATCCGGCATTGACTGCCGTATCCTCAGTATTGTCGGCATTAATGCGGCGCTTGTGTTTGTTGCGACGCGACCTGCCGTTGGTGTCCTTGGTATCTGAGTTACCGGGGCTCTTGGTCATGTTGTTACTACGAGCTAGCCAGCTATCCTCTCCCGTGCAGAAGCGGGTCATGAGTGTTGTGAGGGCTGCCATGGATTTCGGCTTTTCCTGTCCTAGGTGCCGGGCAAGCCACTCGTCGCGGATTTTGTGTGTGAAGGCTGCAAGGGCCTCTGCATCCGGACAGTCGACGATTCGATTTTTCTTGGTTAGGTACCGTGTCCAGAATTGTCTGGCTAATTCTTCTGGCTGCTGGATTATGTGGCTTAGGTCATCGACGTCTGGTGGTCGCACATAAGTGCCCTGGAAGTTGTCGACGAATGCGGCTTCCAGGTCTTCCCAACAACTGATTGACTATGCTGGCAAGCTGTTAAGCCAATGTCGCGCTGGTCCTTTAAGCTTGAGTGGGAGGTATTTGATGGCGTGTAGATCATCACCGCGGGCCATGTGGATGTGAAGGAGATAGTCCTAAATCCAAACCGCAGGATCTGTTGTGACGTCGTATGATTCAATGTTTACGATTTTGAAACCCTTGGGGATTTGATGATCCATTACTTCGTCTGTGAAGCATAGTGGGTGTACGACGCCTCTCTATTGGGCTATATCACGACGCAGCTCAAATGAGCTTTGTCTACTGTGTCCGGCCCGGCCGGATTTGTTGTATCCGGCGTGATGGTTGTCATGACGTATCGTGGGACGCCCACGCGATCCGTAGATCGATCTTGTTTGTCTTTCCTTGTCCTCCAATATGTCTCGCAAGTCTGGTGCACTCCCCCGTGGTTTTGTACTCTTCGAGCGACGCCGGGGTGCGGCTTTAGCGGAGGGCCTAGAGGCCTCTCTATTGCGGCCATGAGGTGGCCGGTCGGCCGCGTCATGTGCTGGTGATGTAGGTTTAAGTGCTTCCTCCTCTAATCGGGGTAGCAGCCTGCGTTTTGGGTAGCTCTTGGAGGGGCGTTCGAGTTCATACTCTTCGGCCGCAAGGACTTCAGTCCATCTATCGGCTAGCAAGTCTTGGTCAGCTCGAAGCTGTTGCTGCTTTTTCTTGAGGCTGCTTGCCGTGGCCATAAGCCTGCGTTTGAAACGCTCTTGTTCGACAGGATCCTCCGACACAAAAAATTCATCGTCGTCGAGGCTTGCCTCATCTTCGGAGGGAGGCATATAATTATCGTCCTCTACCTCTCTGTCTGCCGCTCTCTAATGAGGGTTGGCTTCTCCATCCTCCTGTGTTGAATCCTCTTTGGAGGGTTGTCTTCAACACTTATGCAGGGTGTTATTGTCTCCGATCTGCGGAATCTCCATTTTGCTGTGGCGGGATTTAGAGCGGCGCCCGACGCCGGGCGCTTAGGCTGTTTCTTGGAGGGGTCGTCCTCCATTGTTCCATCGCCATTCCCATCCTTTGGGATGTCCACCATGTAAATGTCGTATGACGAGGTGGCCTTCCAGTGCCCTGTAGGCGCTGGTTCTTGGTCGTCTCCTGTGTCATCGTCCATACCGTCGATGTCTTTGGAGTCGAACTCTAGCATGTCGGTTAAGTCATCAACAGCGGCTATGAAGTGGGTGGTGGGTGGGCTTTGAATTTCTTCGTCGTCCGCATCCCAACCGTCCTGACCATAATCCGGCCAGGGCTCTCCTGATTAAGAGAGACAGTTTAGCGAATTCAGGATGTCGCCAAAGGGCGAGTGCTGAAAGATGTCCGCAGCGGTGAACTCCATGATCGGCGCCCAATCAAATTCGATTGGCAGGGGTGCGGAAGGTTCGGAGTCCGGAGAGGAGTCCGACACCTTGGAGTCACGTGCTTCACAAAGGACAGGGTTGGTATTCGGCTCTATCGCCGTAGAGGTAGCAGCCCCCAAGGCGGTGTCCAGCCACCCGTCCTCGATCGGCGCAATCGACTCCGAGCTATGGGTCGGAGCAGACACTTGTGTGGCCTCTAGGGCACTGTCCGGCAGCAGAGCTAGATCACGCCCGTCGTGACAGTGCGGCGCGCTTGGCTGTGGCTCGAATCCGTCGAAGATCAAGTCTCCGCGGACGTCGGTCGTATAGTTCAACCTTCCAAATCTGACCTGATGGCCAGGGGTGTAGCTTTCAATCTGCTCCAGATGGCCAAGCGAGTTGGCCCGCAGCGCAAAGCCGCCGAATACGAAGATCTGTTCGGGGAGAAAAGTCTCACCCTGGACCGCGTCGTTGTTGATGATAGAAGGAGCCATCGGGCCTAAGGGCGACGACACAGAGGAACTCTCAATGAAAGCACCAATGTCGGTGTCAAAACCGGCGGATCTCGGGTAGGGATCCCAAACTGTGCGTCTAGGCGGATGGTAACAGGAGACAAGGGACACGATGTTTTTACCCAGGTTCGGGCCCTCTCGATGGAGGTAAAAACCTACTCCTGTTTGATTAATATTGATGATATGGGTAGTACAAGAGTAGATCTACCACGAGATCAATGAGGCTAAGCCCTAGAAGCTAGCCTATGGTATGATTGTTGTTCGTCCTACGGACTAAGACCCTCCGGTTTATATAGACACCGGAGAGGGCTAGGTTTACACAGAGTCGGTTACAATGGTAGGAGATCTACGTATCCGTATTGCCAAGCTTGCCTTCCACGCCAAGGAAAGTCCCATCCGGACACGGGACGAAGTCTTCAATCTTGTATCTTCATAGTCTTGGAGTCCGGCCGAAGAACATAGTTCGGCTATCCGGACACCCCCTAGTCTAGGACTCCCTCACTCGTCATTCCTCTCTTCCTCTCGAGTGCTCTCAATTCTTTGCTTCTTCTCTTGAGTTCTTGTTTCACCTCATCCCTTTTTCCCTTCTGTCTCGGTCCTAAGATCTCGGGACGAGATCTCTTGTTAATGGAGGAGTGTTGTAATGCCCCGGATCCGATGCGCCAGGTGTCTGCCAATTATTTGCCATCATTTCCATGTAATTTGCTTGCGTGTTGCATTTTATCATGTCATCATGTGCATCTCATTTTGCATACATGTTTGTCTCATGCATCCGAGCATTTTCCCCGTTGTCCGTTTTGCAATCCGACACTCCTATGTCATCCGGCGTCCCCTTCTTGTCTCTTTTCGTGAGCGGGTGTTAAACATTCTCGGAATGGAACGAGGTTTGCCAAGCGGCCTTGGTACACCACCGGTAGACCGCCTGTCAAGTTTTGTGCCATTTGGAGTCCGTTTGATACTCCAACGGTTAACCGGGGAACCGTAAAAGCCTCTTTTGTGAGCAGCCCAACACCCCTTCATAACATCCCAATAACCCATCTAAGTCACTTCCATGCTCTCGGTCGTTCGATCACGATCGTGTGGGCGAAAACCGCTCCTCATTTGGACTCTCCTAGATCCCTCTACCTATATAAGCACCTACCCCCTTCAAAATCGCAGTCTAAACCCTAGTCGACCCACCTCCCTGCGCAGCCGGACGCATTCGCTCCGCGCCGGACATGTCCGTTGCTCCCCTCCACATCGTCCGGCCAATAGGAAGCTGCCACCTCAGCTCCCGGCGCCGCGCCCAGCCAACCCCGCGCCGCCATGTCATCCTCCTCTCTCCGTCGCCGCGTCGGCCCGCCCCGCCCCCCGCGGTCCAGCCATCGCCATGCCGGGACTGGCGCCCGCCTCGCCTCGCCTGCCTGCCCGCCACGCCGGCAGCTGGCCCCTCCGCCGCCATTGCCAAGCTCCTCGCCACCAGCGCCGCGTGGTCGCGTGTCTGCCGCCGTCGAGCTTCAGCCGGCCCCATGCCCGCACCGCCTCCGCCCTCCGCGCCCTGCTCCTCCCGTGCGGCATCCCGCCACGCCCGCCGCCGCCGTCCGGCGACGTGCCGCCGACCGGCTTGGCGCCCGTCCCGCCAGCCAGCGCCTTGACCCTCGCGCCTCCACCGCTCCCCGTCGGCGTCCCGTGGTGCGGTGCCGCCCCGCCAACGCCCTGATCTCGCCGGCCCATCTCCCTCCTCTACTCCGGCGAGCAGTGCCGGCGAACCTCGTTTTCCGCGCCATCCCAATCCAGATCTGGAAACCCCAAGGTTGACCCCGAAATTCTTTAGTCCCTAGATTCTTGCATTTTTATGCTCACTTTGAGCTTCCATAACTTGTTGCATACTGCTCCGTTTTGCGTGTATCATATATCAAAATGTTCACCATGAGATGCTCTTTATTTCATTCCATTGTGCCATGCTTGTTTGAGTCCATCTTGATGCCCTAATCATCGTTGCAAGAGTGCTATATGATGTTAACCTGCTGAAACGGTTATAACTTGTTGTTTTGTCTTTTTCATTGCATTTTGTGTGTGCATCCTATGAGCTTGGTGTCTACATGTGTTTTGTACTACATCATGCCATCTTTACAGTGGTGCCAACCATGTATTTTTGTGAGTCTTGTAGTGAGTGCATTGAGCTCGTTAAGTAGGGTACTTGCTGTTGCTGTTTTGCTAGGCAGAATCTGCTATATCCTGATGCTATGTAAACATGATGCTACAAGTCATTATATGCATAATCTGGAGATGTTCACTAAGGATGTTTTGTTATAATCCCTCAATTCCTAAATATTTGTCTTTCTAGAGTTTTCAACAAGTGACTACATACGAAGCAAAATGAGTGAATGTACATTCTAAAATATGTCTATATACATCCGTATGTGGTTGTCCATTTGAATATCTAAAAAGACAAATATTTAGGAACGGAGGGAGTACATGTCATGCTCTATCCATTCGTGCCCATGGTTGCATTTATAGCCTTCTCTAACTAGTTATCTTGCTCCAAACTTGTTAAATAATGTTGCTGTCAGCTTGTTAACATTAAGTTCAATGTTGCTATGATTGTTGTTAGGGATCCAAGCATGCTATGAACTTGACGTTGCCTTGTTTAGCTTCATAAATATGCCATATTACTGTTGGTCACCTTGCCATGCCATGTATTGCTCTGTGGTGAGTGGTACAAGCTCACCAACATGCCTACTTGTTGTTGTTCCTGCCATGTATGAATCTGTCATATCACTTGCTATGTTTACATGGGTGCCATCATATTTTCTGTGCCCTTTTGGCTCATGGTCAGTAAGGGACTTTTGTTATATGCAATTAGTAGATTCATGCCATGACTTTGTTTGCCATGATAAGTTCTTTAACATGTTGTTTGATAGCTCTAAACATTGCAACCTGATGTTATTTCTGTCAAGCCTGAAACTGTTATTATTTGCAATCTTGCCATTGTCTTTTGAGCATGTTCTAGTGATTTCTGGAGATAGCTCGGTGTTCATGTTTTGTCATGCTTTACCTGTAATTCATGCCCATGCCTTTTGTTCTTATGTTGAAGTGCTGTAGCATATTGTTTTGATGCTTGCTAGATGCCTAGTTGCTATTTTGGACAGCTTGTCCTTTAAACTTGTATTGAGTGTATGTGTTGAACCATTGCTACGTTTTGAGTGTGCTCTATATGAAACTTGCTTGATTTTGCATGTAGTTTCATATTTACATGTTGCATCCATGTTTTGAGAGTGTTTGTGTCGGTGTCAAAACCGGCGGATCTCAGGTAGGGGGTCCCGAACTGTGCGTCTTGGCGGATGGTAACAGGAGATGAGGGACACGATGTTTTACCCAGGTTCGGGCCCTCTTGATGGAGGTAAAACCCTATGTCCTGCTTGATTAATATTGATGATGTGTATTACAAGAGTGGATCTACCACGAGATCAAGGAGGCTAAACCCTAGAAGCTAGCCTATGGTATGATTGTTGTAATGGTTGTTCGTCCTACGGACTAAAACCCTCCGGTTTATATAGACACCGAAGACGGCTAGGGTTACACAGAGTCGGTTACAATGGTAGGAGATCTACATATCCGTATCGCCAAGCTTGCCTTCCACGCCAAGGAAAGCCCCATCCGGACACGGGAAGAAGTCTTCAATCTTGTATCTTCATAATCTTGGAGTCCGGCCGACGATGATAGTCCGGCTGTTTGGACACCCCCTAGTCCAGGACTCCCTCAATAGCCCCTGAACCAGGCTACAATGACGATGAGTCCGGCGTGCATATTGTTCGGCCTTGCAAGGCGGGTTCCTCCCTGAATAATTCATAGAAGATTGTGAACACCAGGATAGTGTCCGGCTCTGCAAAATAAATTCCACATTCCACCGTAGAGAGAATAATATGCACACAAGTTCGATCTTCTGACGTATTTCGTGGCATGACATCACACCACTACCAATCCTTTACTTGAATCGTTTTTTATTATACCACCTCAGCGCGTTTAGCGAAGCGGTTTCCTTGGCACGTCTTGTCGAAGCAGAGATCGTGTTTCCCCTTATTCCGGGATTCTCATCCATACGGACATGGGTAACCCAACCGCGCCCGTCGCCACGCCCCCTCTATCGAAGGCGAGTCCCGAACGGTCACGGAGACGGCTCTTGGTATTCTCCCTCTTTATAATAGGACCAAGGCTCGTTTCTTTTCTTCAGTCCTCCATCGAATCTTCTCCTTGCTCCAAGTTCCAACACCCAGAGCCCCAGTTGAGTGCTTGGACCTTCAACAATGTCCGGCTCCGACCTTCAGGGCCGGTGGATTCCCTCCTCCATCACGGAGGAGGACGTGCTAAAGCTGCGAGAGGCCAAGTACCTGTCTTACGAGATTTCGCACAGGTTGCCCGCTGAAGGGCAGGCCATCCCCACCCCCGAGCCCGACGAGTACGTCGTTTTCGTCTCCCACCTCCGTCGGGGTTAGGCTTCCCGATGGATCCTTTTGTGAGAGGGCTCATGTTTTACTATGGGTTGGAGTTCCACGACTTGGCTCCGGAGTCCATCCTCCATATTTCCGCATTTATTGTCGTCTGCGAAGCCTTCCTCCGCGTCACCCCTCACTTCGGCCTGTGGCTGAAGACTTTCAATGTGGAGCCGAAGATGGTTGAGGGGCGTCAAGCAGAGTGCGGCGGGGCGGCCGTGAGCAGGAGGGCTGCCGCCCCGTGGCCCGAGGGCTCCTTCCAAGAGGAGCTCGGATTGTGGCAGCAGGAGTGGTTCTATATTACCTCTCCGAAGGGCAGCAGGCAGAAGCCGCCGTCCTTATTCCGCTCGGGACCTCCACGTCGGTTGATGTCGTGGGTCAACCAAGGGCTCAATTGGGGGCCGTCAAAGGACGTGCCCCTACTGCAGGGCCGGATTCGAGACCTCCAAGCGAGGGAGATCGATCTGGTTGTGGTAGTGCAGGTTATGCTGATTAGGCGTTTCCTGCCCTGCAAACGCCGCCCTCTCCGGCTGTGGGAGTTTAATCCGGAGGGACCACGGATTCTTCAGCACTTCATGGGTATGACACCTATGGAGATGTACAAATTATTCTTCGGATCACGAGAGGCGTGTTCGAAATTGACCGAGGACGCGGGCCTAAGCTGCAATCGCCCGGATACACAAGTAAGTAGCTCCAAGTCCGGACATACCGTTTGTTTGCCTTTTTATGATTCGCCTTGTGAACAATTTCTCTCTAAACAGGAGTGGATAGCGCAAGCAGAACTCATACGGTGTCCGGCCCCCCTCCCAGAGACCGCGCCGGACTCCGTGCTGGTCAGGATGCTGGAGGTTGCGCATTCAGAGGAAGGCGAAGGGGAAAATAGAGGAGCTACCGCCTCGCCCAAGGAGGCTCTTAAAAGAGGGGGGATCGAGAATCCCTCCCACCAAGGGGAGAAGAGGACCGCCTCCGAGGACCCGGGGGCCAAAGCCCCTAAGCGGGGGGAAAATCTTCACCAGAGGGTCCTGCATCCAGGGAGGCCCCGGCCGCACAGTCTCCCTTAAAGAATCAGCCCTCCAGCAAGCCGTAAGTAGGAAAAGGGGAGTTTTATAAAGGACACCCCTATTTGAGCTTCTGAGGCTAACTCAAGTTTTTACCTTGTAGTTCGGATCTCCATCCTTTGCAAATGAGCTCGTCTTCGGGGGATCTTCGTCCGGAGATGATGGAGAGCGAGACGCCTCCATCTGCTGCGCCGTCAGATAGGGCGGACGAGCCAGAAGTGTCGTCACGGAGGGTATCCCTGAGCCCGGCAGAGCCGAGGGGCTCGGCGCCGAATAGAGTTCCGCCGGGGGAGCTGAAGGATCTACTTGAGAGGGCGTCCATCTTAGAAGATCACCACGCATTGATGAGTATGGTGATTGGAAAGATTTCATCCGCCGAGAGCGGATTGCATGATGCCGTCAGGAGTTTGCTGGCGGGGTTTGAGGTATGTAAAAACGACACACCTTTTGGACAGTTTTGCACATAGAAGTGCGCCCTGTATAGGTAGTAGCCCCTGAGACTCGGTAGGTTGTCGAAAGCGACAGCGTGCCAAGCATCAAAATCGCAGGTTTCAATTTTCGCCGCTCCTATGCAGGTGGCGGATCGTCCGAGGGCCAGCCGGACTGATGGAGTTGCTGAAGTAAAGCGGCAACTCGACGTTGCGGATGCGGATATCGCGCTAGTCAACAGGCGACTTGATGAGTCGCAAGGTAAGTGTTTCTTTGCGGTCACTTAGTAAGGGAGCAGAAGCCCTAGGCCTTACAACATGTGCGTGAAATGCAGATGGTGCCGCTGCTGTGGAGAGCCTTCGGGCCGAACTTGCTCAAGCCAAGGAGCAAGCCAGAAGGAGTGATGCGGCGGCCTCGAAGGCGGCCGAGGAGTTAGAAGCCAAAAGGGCTGCACACTGCCGAAGCAGGGAAGAGATGGCTGGAATGGCCGTGAAGTTAAAAGATGCTACCGACCGTAATGAGGCTCTTGAAAAGGAGCGCCTAGCGGGGCGAGAAGACCTGGGGAAGGCCACCACCGTAGCCAAGGATGCCTGTTCTGTAATGCGGGCTATGAAGGAAGAGCTGCGCCAGGCCGGAGAAATTGTGGCTGGCAAGCCTTTTCTGCTGCGCCGAAAGTTTACGGACCCTAAGTATGCTCCGCTTGGCCAGCTGTGGGGTCCGGAGGATCCTTATATGGACTTAGCAGCGAGTGCGGCGGATGCCGTTGTGCACTTCGGAAGCCGGGAGGATCACAAGACAGAAGAGCTGTTTTGGTCTCAATTCCATAGTCCGGAGCGTTCACTTCCGCTGACCGACCGGTTGGCCGAGTGGGATGAGCTGAATAGGTTGTCCAGACTTGCCATGACAGATATCGTGACTCATGTCTGGCCGGATAGGCCCAAGCCGAAGAGCTATTTTGGCTTATTGCAGCAATTTCTTGGGGCGGTGCCGCACATAAAGGCGATGAAGCGGTCGGCCTGCATAGAGGGTGCGCGGATGGCACTCGCCCGTGTGAAGACACATTGGACAGAGATGAATGCCACCGCTGTTGCGACCCAGGGCTCGGACGAGAGCCGGTTACCCGCCGAGCACTATTTTGGGGAAGTTCTGCGTGGTGCTCATGTAATAGAGTTGCAGTGCTAAAAAAGTGTCATGTTCAAATGAATGTTTTATTTTGTAAAAACAATGTTTATGATGTAGGCGCTTTTTATACTTGTCCGTTCAAGTATTGAAATATCTCCTATGCGGCCGTTTATGTATACGTGTGTATAACCTGAAAGATGGCAGTCGTCGGCTTCAGCCCCCACGCACAAGGTGCGGGGGTGTTTGCAAAAATACCGCGTTTTCACACTTAATCCGACGTCTCGGTCCTGTGAAGGAGGTGGTAGCGTAGCGAACGAGGCAACCGGACTATAATGCTTTATCACTTTCACTTAGACATGGGAGTTCGAGGGTGGGGCTACGATATTGCCCCTGGGGCACCGCGCTATCCGAATTCGGGGCGTGTATGTGCCTGACCGGGAAACGGTCCTTCGTCAAAGCAGAGAATTCTAAACATTCACGTGGTCGATCGAGTGGTTGACCGGTCTCTCAGTATCATGCAGTCATTTTTGGCTTTCTCTACTAAGGTGCTCGCCCAAATTAACTGGGCACAATCGCGATAGTTCTCCCGGTGCGCGTTAGCGATGATCTGAGCGTAAGGCAGCAAAACACAGGAGCCGGGCAAACCCAACATTTGACCAAAGACATGATTCGGAGCTGATGCATATAAGGCCTAACTCAAGACGCCGAACACTCCCTAAGGTATTCGGTCTTTATAATAACGGGCCGAACAATGCCCTAAGCCCCTAGTGTCCAGGTACTGGCGAGATCCTCTGACGCGGCTGATGCCAAAACGCCAGTCTCCTCTCTGGTTATAATGAGAAACCAGGGGATTATAGCAACAAGAGACAGTAAGAAAGGTTTTCGCAGGGTCTTAATCTGAAAAGAATCCTTGAAACGGGTCCCTGCTGCACGTCTACGCCTGTGTCTCCGTTGTGCCGTATCCTGGACGGGTGTGCATGTTGCTCATCTGTAAAAAGAGAGGAACTTAGTTTGAAAGAAATCGTGCGAAAAATTGCATAAAAAATTAAAATATAAATTAATAAAGCTAAGCCTATATTGGCTCATTATTGCTTATATGCTCAGCCCCTTGTGAAGGGGTGTGCGGCTAGGGAGCCCCTAGCTTATTTATTCCGGACTCGTCCAGCCGTGTCCGGGGTCATAGACGACCTTTTAATTAAATGATGCCGCGTGGACCGGGCATTTTAAGTGCAAGAGACGCGTAATGTGGTAATGCGTTAAAGCAGACGAAAGCTTCACGTCCCAATAGTGCTTGATAGCTACTTTTAAATGGGGGGTCATGAAAGATTAGCTTTGCACGTCGGAAGTTGTCGGGTGATCCGAACACAACTTCTAGTAGTAAAGAGCCCGTGCACCTGGCATAAGGGCCTGGCGCCACTCCTTTGAAGGAAGTGCGGCTGCGCCAAATTTTAGTAAGGTCTATCCCCAACTTGCAGATTGTGTCCGGATATAGCAGTTTTAAATCGTTGCCGCCGTCCATTAGGACTTATGTAAATTGCAGTCCGTCGATTATAGGATTCAATATAAGAGCAGTCCATCCTGCGTTTTGAATACTTCTGGAATAATCCAGGTGGTCGAAAGTGATTGGTTTTGACACCCAATCTCGAGGTTCCGCTGGGGTGGACCGTGCGACACCTATCTTAGCGGGTGCCGCATTGTTTTTCCGTACTATCACCTGAAGTGAGTTTACTGCTTTGACTTCTTGAGGGAAAGTCTTTTGTTTTCCAGTGCTCTGCTAGTGGGGTTCGTCATCGCCCTCGCTTGGTGCGTTGAGCCCCTTGTGTTCAGCGTTGAGTCTGCTGAACTGTTTAAAAACCCAACAATCTCGGTGGGTGTGGTTTGCAGGCCTTCCGGAGGTACTGTGGATTTGACATATCCGACCCAAAATTTTGTTTGAGTTGGATAGCTCGCCATTGTTGTCCTTAAGAGGCAGTGTTTTATTGTTCGGCCGCGAGCTTTTGAATCCGGCGTTGAACGCCGTGTTCTTTGGGCTTTTTTCTTTATTTCGGAGTTGATCCTTTTTGTGCCGTGATTTTCCATTTCCATCTCTGATCTCAGATGTACTCGGGTCGCTGGTGCTGCATCTTGCTAGCCAGCTGTCTTCCCCCGCGCAAAAGCGGGTCATGAGGCTTGTTAGCGCGGCCATTGTCCTTGGCTTCTCTTGGCCGAGGTGTCTGGCGAGCCATTCGTCTCGGACGTTGTGTTTGAAAGCTGCTAAGGCTTCAGCGTCCGGATAGTTGACTATTTAGTTCTTTTTAGTAAGGAACCTGTTCCAGAATCTGCGCGCTGACTCTTCGGGCTGTTGAGTTATATGACTTAGATCGTCTGCATCCGGAGGGCGGACATAAGTCCCTTGAAAATTTGCTCTAAACGCGTCCTCAAGCTCTTCCCAACTTCCAACAGTGTTTTCTGGGAGGCTTTTGAGCCAATGCCGAGCTGGCCCTTTGAGCTTGAGGGGTAGATATTTTATGGCGTGGAGATCATCTCCTCTAGCCATGTGTATGTGTAGTATGTAATCCTCTATCCAGACTCCAGGGTCTGTTGTTCCGTCGTATGCCTCTATGTTTATGGGTTTGAACCCTGCTGGAAATTCATGATCCAGCACCTCATCGGTGAAACATAGTGGGTGTGCGGCGCCCCTGTATTTGGGTGTGCCGCTGTCTTCGAACACTTGGCGTGTTGTGTTGCTTCCTGGGGCCCTCTTTTTTGGCCCGTAAATGGACCTGGCTGGGCCATCTGTGTGTGGCGCCCCTTGTTTGCTTTTGGCCTGTCATCTGGCCGTCTATCCGGCCAGGAGGCCTCTTTGTTTTTTTACTGTGGGGGCTCTATGGCTTCCTCGTCAAATTCTGGCAACAGCTTGCGCTTTGGGTAGCTCTTTGTTTGGTGGCCATTGCCGTATTTGTCTGCGGTCTTGAGTACTTTGCTCCATCTCATTCTGAGTATGTCTTCCGCTGTTTTGAGCTTCCGTTTTTCCTTCTTCAGACTTCTGGCAGTGGCGACGAGTCTTTTGTGAAGGCTCTTATGCTCTGGTGGACTGCTGGTTTCACCGGGCATGGATTGATTATCCGATTCGTCCTATTCGGACGGTTGCTTGTTTGCATGTTCGTTGTCCACTGGTTTGCCCTGCTCTATTGCTGGGTTATTAGGAACGCTGTTTTTGTCGAGGCGGGACTTAGGGCGGCGTGTGCGTCGCGTTTTTGGTTGCTTGTTGGCGGGATTATCCTTTGCCAGGCCCCGTTGTTCCTCGTCATCGCTTCCTTTTGGGGTGTCCACCATATATACGTCATGTGTTGGGGTGGTCTTCCATTGCCCTGTAAGCGCTGGTTCTTGATCGTCTCCGGCATCGTCGTCCATACCGTCGATGTCTTCGGAGTCTTAGTCTAGCATGTCAGTTAGATCGTCGACAGTGGCTACAAAGTGGGTGGTGGGTGGGTTTCGAATTTCTTCGTCGTCCGCATCCCAACCATCCTGGCCGTAGTCCGACCAGGGCTCTCCGGATAGCGAGAGATGCTTTAGCGAATTTAGGATGTCGCCAAAGGGTGAGTATTAAAAGATGTCCACAGTGGTGAACTCCATAATCGGCGCCCAATCGGATTCGATTGGCAGGGGCGCAGGAGGTTCGGAGTCCGGCAGGGAGTCCGGCACCTCGGAGTCACGGGCTTTATAAGGGACGAAGTCAGTGTTCGGCTCCATCGCCGTGGAAGTTGCAGCCCCCGAGGCGGTGTCCAGCCACCCGTCCTCGATCTGCGTGATCGGCCCCAGACTATGGGTCGGAGCGGATTAGTGTGCGGCCGCAAGGGCCCTGTCCTGCGGCAAAGCTAAATCATGCCCATCGTGACAGCGCGGCACGCTCGGCTGTGGCTCGAACCCGTCGAAGATCAAGTCCCCACGGATGTCGGCCGTGAAGTTTAGGCTTCCAAATCTGACATGATGGCCAGGGGCGTAGCTTTCGATCTGCTCTAGATGGCCAAGCGAATTGGCCCGCAGTGCGAAGCCGCTGAATACGAAGATCTGTCCGGGGAGAAAACTCTCACCCTGGACAGCATCATTGTTGATTGAAGAAGCCATCAAGCCTATCAGTGACGACACAGAGGAACTCTCAATGAAAGCACCAATGTCGTTGTCAAAACCGGCGGATCTTGGGTAGGGGGTCCCGAACTGTGCGTCTAGGCGGATGGTAACAGGAGACGAGGGACACGATGTTTTACCCAGGTTCGGGCCCTCTTGATGGAGGTAAAACCCTACGTCCTACTTGATTAATATTGATGATGTGTATTACAAGAGTGGATCTACCCTAGAATCTAGCCTATGGTATGATTGTTGTAATGGTTGTTCGTCCTACGGACTAAAACCCTCCAGTTTATATAGACACCGGAGAGGGCTAGGGTTACACAGAGTCGGTTACAATGGTAGGAGATCTACATATCCGTATCGCCAAGCTTGCCTTCCACGCCAAGGAAAGTCCCATCCGTACATGGGACGAAGTCTTCAATCTTGTATCTTCATAATCTTGGAGTCCGGCTGACGATGATAGTCCGGCTGTCCGGACACCCCCTAGTCCAGGACTCCCTCAGTTTGCTTTATGTTTGAATGCATTTTGCACCAATGCCATGCTTAACTTGTTTTGCTCATATCTTCTAGGCCATAGCTCCGAATTAAATGAACTTTATATGTAATTTGACTAGAATCTTGTGTAGATCATCTTGGTGCATCTTAACTTGCTATTTAACAACTTTAACATAAGGTTTATTCAGTTCTGGACCAATTCTAAAATTTGCATATGAGGACTTACCGGATTTGCTATATGTTGTTTGTGGCCTCATTTAAACTGGCTTTGATGTGTCGCTCTTGTATGCATCATCTCTTGCCATGAGTAGCTTCATGTAGCTTTGTCATGCATCATGCTTGGTGCGTCATGCCTTGTCTATCTGTTGTGTGTTTACCTTGTTGTTTGCTTCTTTCCGGTTGTGCTCCTTCTCGTTAGTTCCTGTTTCGTTGCGATCGTGAGGATTCGTTCGTCTATGCTTGGTTCGGCTTCATCCGTTCGTCTTGTTCATGGACTCGTTCTTCTTCCTAGCGGGATTTCAGGCAAGATGACCGCTACCCTGGATCTCACTACTATCATTGCTATGCTAGTTGCTTCGTTCTATCGCTTTGCCGCGCTACCTATCTCTTGTTGATCAAGCCTCCCAATTTGCCATGTCAGCCTCTAACCTTTTTCACCCTTCCTAGCAAACCGTTGGTTGGCTATGTTACTCCTTTGCTCAGCCCCTCTTATAGCGTTGTTAGTTGCAGGTGAAGTTGAAGATTGATCCATCGTGGACAGGATTATGTTGGGATATCACAATATCTCTTATTTAATTAATGCATCTATATACTTGGTAAAGGGTGGAAGGCTCGGCCTTATGCCTGGTGTTTTGTTCCACTCTTGCCGCCCTAGTTTCCGTCATATCGGTATTATGTTCCCGGATTTTGCGTCCTAACGCGGTTGGGTGATTTATGGGACCCCTTTGACAGTTCGCCTTGAATAAAATTCCTCCAGCAAGGCCCAACCTTGGTTTTACCATTTGCCTCACCACCACCTATACCTTTCCCTTGGGTCGGCCAATGTCAGGACCCCGATTCAATGCCACATAGATCTAGCATTTAACACCTCATATCACTTTGCGGCCTCACGCACGGTATCCCCACGGGTGTCGCCTTACCTTTGCCTGGGACCGTTTGCGCCTTTTGGCACACGTATATGATAGTGTCGCTAGCATCCATATGATAAGAAGCCCGGACAGACATGGCTAGTCGTAAACCCAAATCGGCACAAGCTTACGAGGACAGCATCCATGACCCGACATCGAGCGTGTCGGTCATCACGCGAGTGAATCCGGGCTGTAGCGCTGGGCTAGCAGGACTCGGTATTCATCGTGACATTTCCCGAAGGGGACCGACACAGAGCGAAGAAGGACACATGTCGGCCAGCCTAAGTGTTCGGAGCAGTAGCAAGCTACCATGGCTCGGTGGAAACACTTGGAGACATTTCCGTAAGAGAGGCTACTAAAGATAAACAACTAGATAGTCGATCCCACACATACCAAGCATTTCAATAACATACACACAATATGCTCGATATGTGCAAATACAACATGGCATCACAACATGACTCTCGACTCAAGTATTTATTCATTAGGCCCGAGGAGCGAGATATTACAAACAGGGTCTCATGACCCAACATTGAAACATACAAATCAAGGCACAAGCGAAAGCTAACATGTCTAAGTACAGACATCTACAAATGAAAAAGGCTGAGAAGCCTGACTATCTACCAGATCCTGCCGAGGGCACAAGATCGTAGCTGAGGTAACAAGCTAAACGTCTAAGTCCACGCGGAACTACTAGCGAGACCGAGGTCTCTCTACAAAACATAAAATAGGCAAACATGAGTACAAATGTACCCAGCAAGACTTACATCAGAACTAACTACATATGCATCATTATCAATAAAGGGGATGGTGGAGTTTAACAGCAGCAAGCCAGCTTTGACTCGGTGGCTATCCTGAACTACGACTGCAAATAACTCTTTTGAGGTGGCACACACGAGTCCACATATTCACCAACCAATACACCACTATGGATCCGCTCCCGTCTCCCTACGAGAACGCCATCCATAGCACTCACGCTTATCTTGCATATTTTAAAGTATCCACTTTCACTTGTCTATGAACTGTTATAGGCAACCCAGAAGTCCTTTTCCGCGGACACGGCTATTCGAATAGATGATGTTAACCTGCGCAGGGTGTACTTCTTCATACATGTTTCCACCACTTAGCGTCTGCACACGACATGTGCTCGGCAGACTTCAAGCGAAAGCCAACGTGGGTGTAGACCACGACCTACCTAAACACTCAAGTCCCTAGTCCAGGTTTATCGCCTATTCGGGTTCCATCCATGAGGATATCCGGCCGAAGTTTCGCTCACAGCCCCAAACGATGTGAACAGGGTTCCGTGACACCAAACGGGCGCCCGATTTACCCAGCCACGTGCCTACCGCATCACAGCCCACCCCTACGGTCAGCACTACGCACGGCCTCCAGCATACTACAAACACCAGAAACTACTTGCAACTCCTGGACAGAGGACAAGGGTGAATAAGAAGTCGAGCGGGGTCATATTTCAGGGCCCAATGCATGGTAGTAGCTGAATCATGGATCACAAACACGAACTCAGTTCACGAGGGCGGCTTCAATGAGACAACCCACCATGTACTCCTACATGGCCTCTCACCGATACCTTTACCAAATCGTGTTCACACACTTAGCTTGCATAATAGGACATGTTCACACACCTCGATTCATCTGGATGAATCAGACCTAACACAACTCTAAGCAATAGCAGGCATGACAAACAAGCATGAATGAGTAGGCACATCAGGGCTCAAACAACTCCTACTCATGCTAGTGGGTTTCATCTATTTACTGTGGAATGACAGGTCATGCAAAGGATAAAGGGGTTCAGCTACCGCAGCAAGTAACAATTGAATCGTTGTTGTCCTAATGCAGTAAAAGAGAGCAGGAGCGAGAGAGTGGGATTGTATCGGAATGAACAAGGGGGTTTTGCTTGCCTGGCACTTCTTAAGATAATATAGCTCTTCATCAGTGTCATCGATCTCATCGTCGAAACCACGTCTATCAAGAGGGGACAAACACCGGCAACTGAATAAGAACACAATTAATGCAAGTCTACAATATGATGCATGATCATGACATGGAAATATGTTGTGATTTGAGCTAATGTATCTAGCTAAGATTTAAATGAAGTTGGTTTGAATACATGATCCAAATTCAAACTCCATATATGATTATTTAAATGCCCTTTATTTGTTTTGTCCAAAACAGAGGACAAACATTGTTCAAACATGCATGAAAATGGTACAGATGGATTCCTTGAAATTTTCTGATAATTTTTCATATATAATTTATTTGATTTGGAGCTACGGTTGATTTTATATGAATTTTAGAAGTTTAGGCAATTTTCTGGATTTTTCAGAATAAACTTAAATCCAGAAAATGCTTTATTGCGTCAGGGTGACGTCACTGTGACGTCAGCAGTCAGCAGCGTTGACCCAGGTCAAACCTGACGCTGGGACCCACTGGTCAGTGACTAGGCTAATTAACAGGGAGTGTTAGTGCTAATTTAATCCTAACTAAAGTGTCAGTGGGCATGGGCCCACATGTCAGTGGACTAATTAATTAACTAAAATAATTAGTGTTAACTAATCTAACACCTAAATGAACAGTGCCTGGCCCACACGTCAGTGAGCCAGAGTGGGTCAAAGTGCGGTCAAACCCGGGTCAAACACGCCAGAGTTGACCCGCAGCTCGTCGCCGGCGACGCCCGCGACGGCGGAGGGCGTCGGAAATGCTCCTCCGGTGACCAAATCGGCGACTGAGGGGCTCTACGCGCTGCTGGTGCTCTTCCGCATCAAGCGGACGGAGTTAGCGGCGGGGGTGGCGGGTCGGCGCTGCATCGACCTCGGCGGCGGCCGGAGTTTGGGCGAGATTGAGAATGGTCTTTGTGGCGCGGCGGTCGAACGGCTGGGTGCTCTGACCTCTGGTGATGTCTTGAGCATGGTGGCGCGCTCGTTTCGAGCTTCTGCGTCTGTGCCACGACGGCGACATGGCGGCGGGCGAGCTCTCGGCTGTGATGGCGGCGAGGTTAGAGGGCAACTTCGGCGGCGAGGCTAGGGGAGAAGGAAGAGGAGCTCACGGAGAGTTAGCCGGTGTAGACGACGGGGCCGGGGAAGCGTCGGAGCAAGCGGGGCGGCGAGGCGGATCTCCGGCGGCCGATGGCGAAGGCGAAGACGATGGCGATGGAGCGGGGCCCTCCGGCTTGTTTCCTTCAGCGTGGAGAGGTGCAGCGCGAGGAGGCGGAGCTCGGGCACTAGCTGGCTGGGCGTGGGGATGCTGGTGGTCGCGGTGGTGACGGTCGGCGGCGACAGCTCCGCTCGGCTTCGGAAGAGAGAGCGAAAGCGGCGAGGCAGGGAGAGAGGGGAGCGGTCGAGGGGGTCCAGGGGGGATGCGTGGCGCATCCAGCGACGTCGAAGGCAAGCGGCAAGCATGAGGTGGCCGGCGCGTGCATCGCGCAAGACGGCACACGCCCTCCCCGCCTCTTGGCGGGAGGTTGAAGACGGTGGCGGCTACGGTGGGCTGGGCCACACAGTGCTGGACCAGCACAGGAGCTGGGCCGGCTCTGGTGGGCTGCACGGGTGAGGCCAGGTACTAGCTCTCTCTCTTTGTTTTATTTATTGTTTCTGTTTTCTATTATTCTTCAGTCTTTAGGGCTTTATTTAAAATACTGAAATAGATCCAAAAATCATGAAACTAATAATGGCTACTGTTTAGGATATATACCACAGTAAACATTTTAGTTTATGATTATTTGAGCTTTTAAAATATTTAATAGCATTTAAATGCCCAAATACAAAGTACATATGATTTAATTCAATGACCAAATATGTCATGGAAAAATGTGCAACACCTCTGGTTATGGTTTCAAGCATTTTCCAGATATGATGAACATTTTTGAAAGCCATTTGGAACCACTAAAAATATTTTTAGATTGAACCTATTTGAATTCCATTTTGATGCTAGGGTTTGAACAATCCCCATTTCAGGTTTAAATGAAATTTAAACATGATGCAACACTCTAATGCATGCACTAGGCATTGTCAGGACTAGGGATGTGACAGCTCACCCCCACTAAACAAGAATCTCGTCCCGAGATTCAAGACGTGAGGTAAGAAGACAAGGGGACACTAAGCCAGCTCAAACTTCACGATCCAATTGTCCTTCTCGAAGATGCTGATTCAGTGCTCCAATTGATCTTGACGTTTTTGCTTTTGAGATCTTCATCCAACACGAGGGCAGAGACACTATACAAGGATGGATCATCTTAATGATCACAAGATCAACTCACGGTATGAGATGTAGAACATCTCTTGATCTGAGAGGAAAAACACACATCATGAAGGACGGAAGAAACAATTTGATGAGATTTCAAAGTAGCGAGGAAAATAATTGCCATGATACCACAACGAGACATCTTAGAGGAAGTGGCTCGTAGAATCATGTGGGGACCCCGACTCATAAGTTGTGATCACCGAATGCACGTGTACAGTGATCCCAGAGATCAATGCTCACTGAACACACAGAAGCTGAATAACAAGAGTCTTACATCCATACATTACCGTATTACACAAGTAGGACCATTATGGTCGAGTCTTGAGTATAACATCGCAGCGGAAATCTTCGTCAATAACTTGGACCCACGCCATCTGCCTTAACCCTACAGGCATTCTGACTGGGAAGCGTCCTAGCTCGCATGCTCGTCGCCGAAGTATTCTTCATCATATCCTGTTCTTTCATGCCTGGTCAATGAAATAACCAGTGGCAAGCCAATGAGTACTTTGAATGTACTCGCAAGCAACCCATGTTTTGGTTCAAGGTACAACAATGCATGATATAGGTAAATTTTTGCAGAAAGCTAGTTTTGAGTGCAATGACATGTTCAACTTCCTATAAAGCATGCATCAAGAGGGTTCAAGTAACCACGAGGACTGGTTCTGATTATCAACATAAATAGAATGGGCACCAACCCATTTATCATAAGCAGTGGGCACCCACCCATCTCAATCGTGTCAAGTCCTTTGACTTGACCCAAGTCATTCCATCATCACACACTTTGGGTTTGTAAACAAGTGGGCGTAGCCCAAGAGCGGTTACCCAACTGTCCTTGACCATGGACACGGCTATTGAATAGTTTTACACTCTGCAGAGGTTGCACACTTTACCCACTAGATCCGGGAACTTCCGTGTCATCCACGACCAGCGGTACCTCGGTACCGGGGTAAGCACCGATCACTACCTTTCCTAGACGACACTAACATGGAGTCCACTCGATTAGTAGTAACCCCCGAGCCAAACATTTCACATCATAAAGTTGTGGAGCCTCGCTCCCATATTCATCACATACCACAAGCACGGGTACCAGCGGTGTGTCCGGTGCCCGTGAAAACAGTCATGGCCGCCCTACAGCACGACCCGTCCCAAGAGAGAGCACCAACTCTCCCCCGTCACTAGTAATGCGGGCTCCAAGATAGTATCGGTCTAGGTACTCAATAATGCCCTTTCCCATATAAGGGTAGAGTGGTCGCGCATGTAAGGTTGGAATAACAGTCGCAACTCCGACCAATCCGTTTTGAAAACAACACACCCTTTGCTTGGCACACCACTTCTTCATCAAGTGGTCACCCATCTCATCATCTCCCTCGGGCATAAGTGGCACCCGACGGGGTTTTCAAAAGACTTTGAAAATATTGTGTCTCCATCACCATGCACAAACCCATCCCATTTGCGTAGCACCTACATTAGCATCCTATCTACTCCCACCGGCATAACCCTCATAAGAAGGTAGGGCCATGCACAATGCAAGTATCAACGAGGAAGTAATCGTGGCAACCAACCCACGTGGTTCACCATCTCATCATGATTCCGATGCATCAATAATGAAGAGCTAAAATGGCATGCATATAAAGGGTATCATAGTCATGGTCAAAGGGCTGCTTGCCTGTTTAACAAAGTCTTCGAGGTCTTCAAATATCCCTGGTCCAACTCCGAGCATTGCGTCTACTTCGTCAACTATCGTTGAAAGCAACCATAATAAGCAACACAACAAGGCAGGAAATAAAAGTGCTCTAAAAATATGAGTTGGACTTTTCTAGGATACCTCTGGTCATACGAGGGATGACCAAAGTGGTTTCATTGGAATTTGATGAATGGATATCTCTGAACATTTTGATATGGTGGAATCAAGGGGTTCATGGATTTGCAAGAAGTGTACAGAAATATATTTTTGAAAAATGAGCAAAGGCACCCATTTAACAAAGGATGATTTTAGAAGCATCTAGGAATTGTTTTCACTGGATTTGGAGTTGAGATGATTTTCCTATGAATTTGCAAAGTTGGCTATATACAAAGAAATAGACCATTAGTTGAGGTGACACAAAAAGTATTAGTAAAAATGTTCAAAAACTAAGTTTTGAACTTTGATGCATCTAGGAATTTGAATCATAGCATTTGGATCAATATTGAGCTCTCTGTGATTTTCTAAAGTTTATCACAGAATTAAGAAAATGGGGTTTTGATAAATATTTCTGAAGTGGAAGTTTCTGGAAAAATGTGCAAATAGCACCATGTGATAGATCATGATTTGTGGATCCCCTAGAAATTTGAATCATCAAATTTGGAGTCCATTTGAATTGTTTGGGAGATTTTACAAGTTATTTGGAAAAGAATATGGAAAAAGACAAGGGAAGGCGTTATACCTATGCTGCGCATACGAGCGCAGGATAGGGCACAGCAAGACCTTGGGCCGCCCAGCTGCACGGCCACGCGGCTAAGGAGGGCCACGCCGATGGCGTACTATGGGAGCACGCTTCCCAGGAAGGCGGTCTCGAGGATCCGCCCACTTAAACGCCGGGCTCGCTGGTGAATCGCCTGACCATGGGCCCACCCGCAGGGTCGTCCCCTTCCTCCCGCGCCCGCGTTAGAGGGGATCGAGGCCGCGGTGAGCGCCGGCCGTCGCTTGCCCCGGCCTGCACAGCCACCCGGCCAAGCTCCGCCACCGGAGGGTCGCCGGAGAGGCGGTTCTTCCGGAGGGAGAGGAGGTGGGAGCACCTCGCCCTTGTCCGATCGGAGCGGAGGCGGGCGGCATTCCGGCCATGGGGGCGATGGAGGGCTCGAGGAGGAGTGGGTTGGTCCGGGGTGCGCGGGAGGAGAAAGAGCCAAAGGATCGAGAGAGGGGCTCGGGCGGCCTCAAATAGGAGGGGCCGAGGTGCACAGCCAGGCCGTCGCGCCGGTGAGTCGTAGCCATCATTGGAGGCCACGGGAGTGCAGCTTCGAGTCGGGGTCTTCTGGGCGTGGTCTAGGCCGAGGGAAAGGATAGAGGTGCGGGGAGGGGTCGGGGGCCAGCGTGTGGCTCAGCCCATTGGGCCTTCGGGTGGCCATGGTGCGCGTCGAGCAGTGTGTAGGAGAGAGAGAAGAAAGGGGCCGACAGCGTGCCGTGTCTTTGGACGTCGAGGCAACCTCGGGGACACGAGGGGAGGCCCTAGGTGGTGCAGTGGCTCGGGCGAGAGCGGCTACAGTGCTAGGGCGCATCAGAAGGCAGCTCAGCTGCACGATATGGCTGGCATTGGCATCTTTTGGCGCCAGGCGTGGCCACTAGTGTCTAGGGGTTAGGGAGGAGTAAACAAAGGGGTGGTGGCCTTGGATGCCCTGGTGAACCACTAGGAGAGGAGAGAGGTTGAGGGAGAGAGAGAAAAGGGCTGTCCAGAGAGGGATAGTGGGGTTTTACCCCTCCAATAATTGAGCTATGGACTTGCCATTGCTACTGGACGTGCATGGGGACTATGAGGGGCTGTGGTAAAAAGTTGAGCTCATGGAGAACAAGGAAAGAGGTGAAAACATCAACTTTTAAAAATTACCAGAAGGTGTTTGATGTTGGTTTGGGCAAGAAGATGATTCCCATTTGTCATGAGGCTCCACAGGGTGAAATGACACATATAATTAGGGCCTTCCACCAATTTGGAGCTCAATTGAAGAAAGTTGACAATGCAACTTTGGTAAACCCTAGAAATGAACAGAAATGGGTTTTCCAAGATTTAGTCATGAAAATATGTTCTCCTTGATGCACCACTTGGTGTAGTGTCATCATTTGATCATGTTAACATGCTCACAAAAGTTGGGGTCAAGGAGAAAAGGTTGGCAGTGCAAAGTTGTTCAAATTTGGTTCTGGATAGAAAGAGTTTTGGGGTACTTTGATCAAGTTAACTTGTTCTCCAACTTGTTCCATTTGTTCTAGATGAATAATTAGACCATTGGAGAATGTTCACAAGGTTTTGAGAACATTTGGACATGTTTGGCAATGTAAAGTTGCTCAAACTTCAAAATGGACAGAAGTGGTTCTGAGGGGATTTGATGATGTTATCTTGTTCTCCAAGACATGAGATTTGGCAAGATCACCAAATATGTCATATGTGACATGATAGAATTTTCTTGGAATTTTTGGAGAAAATTTCCTTTGTAAATATTTCAAAAGCTTGAAATATCCAGAAAGGGTTTTTGAGAGATTTGACCAATATTTTGGACATAACCATGTGTTTAAACTCTTATATATGGACAATATATGTCCTATGAGTTTCCCTAAATTTTGTCAAATATTTTTGAAGCAATAAAATAATTTTTCCCTATTAAAGACCATTTCTGGCCTTAATAAAAAGCTTTTAAATAAAATAGGAAAATAACTTTTAAAATTATATTTTTGTGGTTTCTTAGTATCCTATATCTAATAGGAGTCAAATATATTTTTAGAAAGATTTTACTGCCCTTTATTAAGTACTTGCGATTGCAAATCTCAATTCGGGGTTTTGAAAAACTAATTTTTGAAAACACTATTTGGCCAAATCATTTTTGTAAGAAAATATTTTTATGTCCTATACACATGGCATGATCATTGGGAAAGGTTTTTGGAGCAAGGAGATGAAGTATAGAAGTTGGAGGATTTATTTGATTTTTAGAGCACTAGCAAACAACAGACAAACATTCAATCAAAGCAAAGACAAAACACTCAAAAGTTTTTGTCAAACCACATTTTAGCATGATTGTTGTGACATGAAAATCAGGGTGTGACAGACCTACCCCCCTTACAAGAATCTCGTCCCCGAGATTCCTAGACTAGGCGCGGAAAGGAGTATGGAAACTTGGATTCGGGGTAGTCTTCACGTCCTCATACTGCTTCTGCTTCCGTGTAGTGCTCCATTGATCTTGAAATACTTGCTGGTGTGGCTCCGTGTATGACGCTCTTCTTGCTCCCGGTTGCTGAGGGATCTCTCGCGTTAGGTCAGGTTGGACTAGGGGTCGATGGCTCGGTGGTCGATGTCCTTGCAGAGATCGGGCAAGTTAGGAAGTTGGAAACACTTCCGGGGTTGTGATGCATCGAAAGCGTTGTGCACATTAGGTGGCTCAGGTGGTAACTCTAGTTGGTAGTCATCTACTCTTCGTCTTGAAGTGATCTCGGAGGGGGTTGTTAAATCTTGGAGTGATCCTGAAGAAGGCCGATCAATCTTGGGGTGAGCTTTCCTTTGACATGGAAGTGCTGGGTTCCTTTGAGAGGGGTGACCCGGAGATAAACATGGCCTCCAACCTGGAAGGTCATGTCTCGACGACGTGAGTCAGCGTAGTTCTTTTGTCTTGACTTGGCAGTCCTCCAACGCTCTCTGACAAGCTGGACTTGCTCTTCGGTTTCACGGAGGATATCAGGCCCAAAGACAAGTCCTTCTCCGGTTTCTGACCAATTGAGGGGTATGCGGCATTTCCGTCCGTATAACACCTCAAATGGTGCCATCTGAAGGCTTGACTGATAACTGTTGTTGTAAGAGAACTCGGCGAAAGGGAGGCAATCTTCCCACTTAGTTCCATATGCTAAGACACAGGCTCGGAGCATGTCTTCGAGTATCTGATTCACTCGTTCTGTCTGACCTCCGGTCTATGGGTGGAAAGTAGTGCCGAGGGACAACTTGGTCCCCATGGCCTCTTGGAATTTCTTCCAAAACCTTGAGGTAAACTGGGTTCCTCGATCTGACACAATCTCCTTGGGAACACCATGAAGGCCCACGATTCGGTTGATGTAGAGACTGGCTAACTGGTTCCCCTTGTAGGTCGTCTTGACAGGAATGAAGTGGGGGCTTTGCCCGCCTTGACCTTCCTCTAGATGCCTTCGATACTTTCGTGTCCCTTCTGAGCTTCTTTAACCTCATCCATCAGGGTTGGCTTGACTTCAAGGTTAGCTAAGAATCCTGGTGCAACCAGTTCCAACCCGAAGCTTTCAAGTTCTTCATACAAGGCAGGTAGCTTGTCCTTAAGCATAGCATTCAAGGAACAAGCCTTTCTGCATAATGCATCTGCCACCACGTTAGCCTTCCTAGGGTGGTATTGAACACTGAGGTCATAATCTTTGATCAACTCTAGCCATCTTCTTTGCCTCATGTTCAATTCCCTTTGAGTGAAAATATACTTCAGACTTTTGTGATCCGTGTATATCTCACATCGCTTCCCTAAGAGGTAATGTTGCCATGTCTTCAGGGCATGAACCACTGCTGCTAGCTCAAGGTCATGATCCAACCGTGTTGTGGCTTGGTAGGGCATAAGGGTTTCAAGGATTCTAGTGTGCGAATGAAAGTTTATCATCCCATCCTTGAGCACAGTTTCTGAGATGCCAATAGTCTATCTAGTCCTCCAAACAGATCACCTTATACTATTGAAAGCACCATTCGTATAGGTCAACTCCAATCATCACTCATGCTAATCATATCCTCATGACTCCCAAGAGGAGATCTAACAAAATCATATATGTCTACGATCCCCAAACTCATGTGTGTGGCTACCCCTAAAAATCCATGGGTAGCACATACAGGCTGCTGAGCTGGAGTAAAGCAGGACAATCCAAGTGCTCATCATATTCCTCCAAGGTCCATGCTAGCGCATCTCTGTATTAAGGTAACACGTCGTATGCCACTCCAAAATCTTGTTTCCTTTTCTATGAATCAACTCCAACAACCTGTTAACTTCCATTAGTTACTACATAATCCATTAATTCTACAAATCCAATGCCTATGCTGGTGTTCCACATGATCTCCTAAAGTCCTTATAATCCCCAATACTTGAAAGGGCTGCCTTACTATAGTTAGTCCACCAATTCCCATTATTGTGTTCTAATAATACTCCAGGGTCAAGCTCACAAAGATGCCTAAATAAACTCCGACAATTAATCCAATCTCCTAGTTTATCGTCCACCGAGAAACATGGTATCATGATCGAGATCATCAGTCTAAATCCAATTTACTCTGAACCATGTAGACATACTCAGCATCTATATTCAACTAGGATCACCTATTTAAATCAAAATCTTGTGTCCAACGAGAAATCCTACATGTTCCCCCAAGTCATAAACGTAATATCAATTGTCTCCTATCAATATCCCCTGGCTAAGTCAAATCCTTATACTTCCAAGAATTCCAGCTTGCGAACACAATTATCCCACTAAATCCAATTCACTCAGGGGTAATGAAAGCTATGCTAATCTATACTCATGATCCCACCAAGTTCATCTACCGACATCAAAGCCTCATAATCCATCAAGTAGTCTCATATAACTCCTCAAGTCATTGATATAAACTCATCAAGTCATTTCTCCTCTATTCCTATATCCTCAAATTGGTCCTCCTATGGCATCGTCAGTTCTGGTGCTATATTAGGATGATAATGTGCTCGTTCACTATGTCCACTAGTTCCATAATGAACCCAGTGTTGTGCAAGGTTACGGAGGCTTAACAGATTCTCTTGCAATTCCGTAGGTTAAGCTCATGGTCAAGGTTTCGAGCTGGGGTATCTTGTGAAGCCTCAAAGGATCTAGGAATGGGTTTCTAGTCTTGAGGGTTAAACATAATTCTACGGGTTTCACTTGGTTGAGGAGGCTGCAACAAAAGTCTTCATTGCTAGTGGGTTGCCGAAGCAGATTCCTTGGTGCATCTTGTCTTGCTGGTCTTCAGTTGAGGAGAGAGAGATGAGAGGGGAAAATAGCATAGAGGAGGGTAATGCCTAAAGGGGGTTCTATAGTGCTAGTGCAAACAACAGGTGCAAAAAGGGCCAAACAAAAGAAACAAGGTAAGGAAGGTGATATAGTCGCATACTTGTCGCCTAGGGCAAAAAGGGCGACTCATATCGAAACACGAACAAATAAAACAAGCAACACACAATCATGGTTCTATTTGAACTATCATACGGACTTGACAGCGCATAGGGGGGTACACGACTCATCCTACCCTAGGGGTTCTCGGACTCAGTAGTCGTGACTTGTGCCTCATGCAGTCTTCTGGGTTTTCCTCACGTGTTGCTACGTCTCTTGTAGTTGTTCGATGAAATGATCCCGGTTGAGCTTCAAGAGTCTTCAACAACTTCTTGCCTGTTGAAGTGATGGGGTGAAGGTGGCTCCTCATAACTGGCATTGACTCGGTCTTCTGTTGTCTTCTTAATCATGACGATCCCTTTTTGTCTTCTAAGGTGTCGAAGGTGCTAAGTAGATAATCCTTTATGCAATGACATTGACAACGCATAATAGAGGTCCATCATGTCGGTTACATTGTTGACAATATCGTCACCAAGAGCGGGGGATGAAGAGAACCGTTTTCCTGCTCACTATAGTGAGGCGGACCAAATGGCTAGGTTCTCATCCACCGGTGGTTGCCGATACAACAACGGTAGTGACAGGGTTACTCTATTAGCGATGCATATCATGTTCTTGCATAACCTATGCCCTGGTCGTCGTAGGCTAAGGTTGCATCATCTTGGAGCAGTGTCAAGGGTGTCTCCATTTCCTGGGTCTTCAGGTCCTCATCCCTTGAGGATGTACCTTCTGTTGGTATCGTCTTGTTGTGATGTCGCCAATCTTGTGTTCGGGAGATGTGGGTGAACGTCTGGCAAGACATCTTCCTCCTAGATTATCCACAAGGATTGCAAGGAATCCAGTGGTCAGGGGCATAAGGGTTCTAGCGACCAAAGGTTTTGAAGGGGAAGAGGAAAGTATATCTTAGTTTTTGAAAAACTGAGAGGAGAAGAGAAGTATAGATTGTTTTGAAAACTAGTAGTAGTTTTGGAAATATTTTTACCCTAACTAACGACCATGCTAACTAAGGCTTCCTACAGTCAGGATGGCTCTGATACCAGCTCTGTGGGGACCCCGACTCATAAGTCGTGATCACCGAATGCACGTGTACAGTGATCCCAGAGATCAATGCTCACTGAACACACAGAAGCTGAATAACAAGAGTCTTACATCCATACATTACCGTATTACACAAGTAGGACCATTATGGTCGAGTCTTGAGTATAACATCGCAGCGGAAATCTTCGTCAATAACTTGGACCCACGCCATCTGCCTTAACCCTACAGGCATTCTGACTGGGAAGCGTCCTAGCTCGCATGCTCGTCGCTGAAGTATTCTTCATCATATCCTGTTCTTTCATGCCTGGTCAATGAAATAACCAGTGGCAAGCCAATGAGTACTTTGAATGTACTCGCAAGCAACCCATGTTTTGGTTCAAGGTACAACAATGCATGATATAGGTAAATTTTTGCAGAAAGCTAGTTTTGAGTGCAATGACATGTTCAACTTCCTATAAAGCATGCATCAAGAGGGTTCAAGTAACCCTGAGGACTGGTTACAGTTATCAACATAAATAGAGTGGGCACCAACCCATTTATCATAAACAGAGTGGGCACCAACCCATCTCAATCGTGTCAAGTCCTTTGACTTGACCCAAGTCATTTCCATCATCACACACACTGGGTTTGTAAACAAGTGGACGTAGCCCAAGAGCGGTTACCCAACTGTCCTTGACCGTGGACACGGCTATTCGAATAGTTTTACACTCTGCAGAGGTTGCACACTTTACCCACTAGATCCGGGGAACTTCCGTGTCATCCACGACCCGCGGTACCTCAGGTATCCGGGGTAAGCACCCGATCACTACCTTTCCATAGACGACACTAACATGGAGTCCACTCGATTGGTAGTAACCCCCCCGTGCCAAACATTTCACATCATAAAGTTGTGGAGCCTCGCTCCCATATTCATCACATACCACAAGCACGGGGTACCAACGGTGTGTCCGGTGCCCTGTGAAAACAGTCATGGCCGCCCTACCTGGCACGACCCCGTCCCAAGAGAGAGCACCAACTCTCCCCCGTCACTAGTAATGCGGGCTCCAAGCTAGTATCGGTCTAGGTACTCAATAATGCCCTTTCCCATATAAGGGTAGAGTGGTCGCGCATGTAAGGTTGGAATAACGGTCGCAACTCCGACCAATCCGTTTTGAAAACAACACACCCTTTGCTTGGCACACCACTTCTTCATCAAGTGGTCACCCATCTCATCATCTCCCTCGGGCATAAGTGGCACCCGACGGGGTTTTCAAAAGACTTTGAAAATATTGTGTCTCCATCACCATGCACAAACCCATCCCATTTGCGTAGCACCTACATTAGCATCCTATCTACTCCCACCGGCATAACCCTCATAAGAAGGTAGGGCCATGCACAATGCAAGTATCAACGAGGAAGTAATCGTGGCAACCAACCCACGTGGTTCACCATCTCATCATGATTCCGATGCATCAATAATAAAGAGCTAAAAATGACATGCATATAAAGGGGTATCATAGTCATGGTCAAAGGGCTGCTTGCCTGTTTAACAAAGTCTTCGAGGTCTTCAAATATCCCTGGTCCAACTCCGAGCATTGCGTCTACTTCGTCAACTATCGTTGAAAGCAACCATAATAAGCAACACAACAAGGCAGGAAATAAAAGTGCTCTAAAAATATGAGTTGGACTTTTCTAGGATACCTCTGGTCATACGAGGGATGACCAAAGTGGTTTCATTGGAATTTGATGAATGGATATCTCTGAACATTTTGATATGGTGGAATCAAGGGGTTCATGGATTTGCAAGAAGTGTACAGAAATATATTTTTGAAAAATAAGCAAAGGCACCCATTTAACAAAGGATGATTTTAGAAGCATCTAGGAATTGTTTTCACTGGATTTGGAGTTGAGATGATTTTCCTATGAATTTGCAAAGTTGGCTATATACAAAGAAATAGACCATTAGTTGAGGTGACACAGAAAGTATTAGTAAAAATGTTCAAAAACTAAGTTTTGAACTTTGATGCATCTAGGAATTTGAATCATAGCATTTGGATCAATATTGAGCTCTCTGTGATTTTCTAAAGTTTATCACAGAATTAAGAAAATGGGGTTTTGATAAATATTTCTAAAGTGGAAGTTTCTGGAAAAATGTGCAAATAGCACCATGTGATAGATCATGATTTGTGGATCCCCTAGAAATTTGAATCATCAAATTTGGAGTCCATTTGAATTGTTTGGGAGATTTTACAAGTTGACTGGAAAAGAATATGGAAAAAGACAAGGGAAGGGGCGTTATACCTATGCCGCATACTGGCCTTGAGATAGGGCATGGCAAGACCTTGGGCCGCCCAGCTGCACGGCCACGCTGGGCTAAGGAGGGCCACGCCGATGGCGTACTATGGGAATCGCTTCCCTGCAGGAAGGCGGTCTCGAGGATCCGCCACTTAAACGCCGGGGCCCGCCGACCGAGTCGCTGACCATGAGGCCCACCCGCAGGTCGTCCCCTTCCTCCCGCGCCGCGTTAGGGATCGAGGCATGGTGGCGCCGGCCGTCGCTTGCCCCCGGCGGCACAGGCCACCCCCGGCCAAGCTCCGGCCACCGGAGGCGTCGCCGGGGAGAGGCGGTTCTTCTGGAGGGGAGAGGAGGTGGGGAGCACCTCGCCCTTGTCCGAATCGGAGCGGAGGCCGGCGGCGGCATTCCGGCCATGGGGGGCGATGGAGGGCTCGAGGAGGGGAGTGGGTTGGTCCAGGGGGTGCGCGGGAGGGAGAAAGAGCCAAAGGATCAGAGAGAGGGGCTCGGGGCGGCCTCAAATAGGAGGGGCCGAGGTGCACAGCCAGGCCGTGCGCCAGCGAGGTCGTAGCCATCGCTGGAGGCCACGGGAGTGCCTGGCTTCGAGTCGGGGGTCTTCCTGGGCGTGGTCTAGGCCGAGGGGAAAGGATAGAGGGTGCGGGGAGGGGTCAAGGCGCGCGTGTGGCTCAGCCCATTGGGCCTCGGGTGGCCATGGTGCAGCGCTTGGCAGCAGAGAGAGAGAGAGAGGAAGAAGGGGGCCGACAGCGTGCCGTGTACTGGACGTCGAGGCGACCTCGGGGGACACGAGGGGGAGGCCCTAGGTGGTCTGGTGGCTCGGGCAGAGAGCGGCTATAGTGCTAGGGCGCACTGTAGCACGCTCCAGAGCACGCATATGGCTGGCATTGGCATCTTTTTGGCGCCCAGTGCGTGGCCACTAGTGTCTAGGGGGTTAGGGGAGGAGTAAACAAAGGGGTGGTGGCCTTGGATGCCCTGGTGAACCACTAGGAGAGGAGAGAGGTTGAGGGAGAGAGAGAAAAGGGCTATCCAGAGAGGGATAGTGGGGTTTTACCCCTCCAATAATTGAGCTATGGACTTGCCATTGCTACTGGACGTGCATGGGGACTATGAGGGGTTGTGGTAAAAAGTTGAGCTCATGGAGAACAAGGAAAGAGGTGAAAACATCAACTTTTAAAAATTACCAAAAGGTGTTTGATGTTGGTTTGGGCAAGAAGATGATTCCCATTTGTCATGAGGCTCCACAGGGTGAAATGACACATATAATTAGGGCCTTCCACCAATTTGGAGCTCAATTGAAGAAAGTTGACAATGCAACTTTGGTAAACCCTAGAAATGAACAGAAATGGGTTTTCCAAGATTTAGTCATGAAAATATGTTCTCCTTGATGCACCACTTGGTGTAGTGTCATCATTTGATCATGTTAACATGCTCACAAAAGTTGGGGTCAAGGAGAAAAGGTTGGCAGTGCAAAGTTGTTCAAATTTGGTTCTGGATAGAAAGAGTTTTGGGGTACTTTGATCAAGTTAACTTGTTCTCCAACTTGTGCCATTTGGTCTAGATGAATAATTAGACCATTGGAGAATGTTCACAAGGTTTTGAGAACATTTGGACATGTTTGGCAATGTAAAGTTTCTCAAACTTCAAAATGGATGAAGTGGTTCGAGGGATTTGATGATGTTATCTTGTTCTCCAAGACATGAGATTTGGCAAGATCACCAAATATGTCATATGTGACATGATAGAATTTTCTTGGAATTTTTGGAGAAAATTTCCTTTGTAAATATTTCAAAAGCTTGAAATATCCAGAAAGGGTTTTTGAGAGATTTGACCAATATTTTGGACATAACCATGTGTTTAAACTCTTATATACGGACAATATATGTCCTATGAGTTTCCCTAAATTTTGTCAAATATTTTTGAAGCAATAAAATAATTTTTCCCTATTAAAGACCATTTCTGGCCTTAATAAAAAGCTTTTAAATAAAATAGGAAAATAACTTTTAAAATTATATTTTTGTGGTTTCTGGGTATCCTATATCTAATAGGAGTCAAATATATTTTTAGAAAGATTTTTACTGCCCTTTATTAAGTACTTGCAGTGCAAATCTCAATTCAGGGGTTTTTGAAAAACTAATTTTTGAAAACACTATTTGGCCAAATCATTTTTGTAAGAAAATATTTTTATGTCCTATACACATGGCATGATCATTGGGAAAGGTTTTTGGAGCAAGGAGATGAAGTATAGAAGTTGGAGGATTTATTTGATTTTTAGAGCACTAGCAAACAACAGACAAACATTAAATCAAAGCAAAGACAAAACACTCAAAAGTTTTTGTCAAACCACATTTTAGCAAGATTGTTGTGACATGAAAATCAGGGTGTGACAAATCATCCCCTTAAGTAGCAATAAGAATTACCTTTGATTTAGAGATAATTGAAACTCTTTATACCAGCCTAAGGCAATTCTCGAGCGATCGTTTAGAGAGGTTCGGTAGAATGGCATACCCAGATTAGAATGGATGATGTGGATTACCTTGTTGGAAACAACACCAGGGATGATTTTAGTAACTAGGGAGAAGCTCAACAGTAGAGAGTGAGTCCACTGTTGAAAAGGTTATAGCATAACCGAGGAAACTAAGAGCACTATGTAATCAATGCCGACAATAAAACCTAGAGCTTGGGTGTGCTCTCAAGAACTTGAGAATTTCCATAATCATCAAGGTTTTATCAACATCCGTGTCAAGGGTTGTCGGTGTACTAAGGTAGGGGTACCTCAGTACCCCAACTTGTGCACGGGCAGCCCCAGCTCCCCGCAACCAGATCCATCAAATGCTTGCCGGAGATCATCTCCGCTCCACACCAAGCCGTTCAAGAACAAAGTATATAAGATAGAAACTCAAGACCCCGGCAAGAGGAGCTTGCCGGGAAGGCCATTCCAGGCTCAAGGCTACATTACTCCTACAGATCCCCAGCGAGAGGAGCTCGTCGGGAGGACCAGAAAACCACATCACAGAAGACACGCCTCGGCACCCCCACGTGCGCCCCGGCGAGGACCCGGGGGGCGGCAAGTCACAGAGCCCGACAAGCCCCCGGGTCCGGCAAGATCAAGGCCCGAGCAAGGTGCTTGCCGGGAGAGCTGTGCTACGTGCCCGCACCCAGCTCATTCGCCCACGCGTCGCCTCCGGCCTTCTCGAGACGCGTGGCGGGTGGTGTGCTGCATGAAGAATGCGGTGGCACTCCACGGTGGTGGCTACGCCGCCGTGGCGTAAAGAAGACGCAATGGCGGAGCTTTTGGGCGACGGCGACGGGCATTTAATGCCCTTGTCCCCTCTGTCAAAAGTAGGTAGAAAGCACCGTAGCTGCTTTGTCCCGCCTTGTTTCAACTACCACCTCTTTTACGTTTTACCCCTCTACCTCACGTTGACACTGTCGGTGACCCTTGCCCTATAAAAGGAGGCCCATGCACAACGAGAGGAGGTTCAACCGGTCGCTATTCTCGCGAGGAGGTTCGCGAATAGCTACCCTCTCGAGGGTTTGAGACACCACTCCACCGTTTTGCTCGCATTCTCGAGCAAGATCAAATACAACACAATGCAGCAGTAGGGTTTACGCGACGATCGCGGCCTGCTGGGTAAAATCCCGCGTCGTCGCCTCGATCTGCTCTCCGCGCAGCCTCCGCCCGTGCATCAACACACGAAGGGCCCGCCCCATAGGTGCCGCGCCACCCATCGGCGCGACATCTCGGGCGCGCTGGGGAAGCGTCGAGGTTATGCGAACCTGATCCGGCGTTCGCGCCAAGACTCTTCATCAACCCCTCCGGCCTTCGGCAGCTTCATCGACAATCTGCGTCATGGCCTCGAAGACGAGAGCTTCGAGGATCGCAGACCCATCTCCGTCTTCCCCGCCGCCGCCGGAGCCGACGGCAGGCGGAGGAGACGCCGGTGGAAGGGTGGACACCGGCGAGGGCGCTCGCGGTGCCACCAGATCCAGGGACAGGACGGAGGACCACGCCTCGGCCTCCGTAGACCCACGTCCATCTCAGCGCACGACGACCCAGCGGCGCCGTGCCACAGAAGATGGTGCCCGCATGCTGGGGCTAGAACATGCCGGGGGCTCGCGGGATGCTCCGGACCGCTGTCCGAGCATGAGCAAAGCGAAAGTGCCGGACAAGACCTGCTCCTCCTGCCGCTATTAGGAGTCCGAGCACGCCCGTTCCTCGCGCCGCCGCTCCCGCTCCCCTACGCCCGCAAGCGTGTCGAGCGCTACGCAGCTTCTGTGATCGGCGAGGCCGCGCCATCGAGCTCTAAGTCCGGCGAGGACGGCTCAGTGCTTACTCCGACGAGCGCAGCTCCTCGAACGCTCTAAGCCCGCGAAGACAGCTCTAGCGTTCGCTCCGCAAATGCACCTCCCCGGAGTGCTGCGCCGCCGTCAGGAACGCACCATTGGGCACCTCCAGCGGGTGCGAAGAAACAAGAAAAAGAAAAAGCTAAGTCGCTCGCGCCTTCATGCAGAGCGCTCCTTAATCTCATGCTTTTATTCGTTATATCCCTCTCGCATTTGTCGTTTGTGCCCGAAACCTGCACGCTGAGGAGCCTGCTTGTGGATAGCCGCACCCTTACTTCGCTTCGAACACACTCAACGAGTAAAAGAGCGAGCGGCGACCAGCTTCGCACCCTCGTTTCGTTCGAGTCGCTCGGCAAGTTAAGCGCGTCGCGAACTAGACACGGCAAGGTTGCTTGCGAAGCGACGCCGACCGGCGGGCTGCTGATGTCCCGTACTCAGCAAGCGCGTTAAGCGCCGGCAAGTTCCCTCGAAGCGTAAGGCGAAAGCGCACAAAGGATGCTGGGTAGAGGGTGTAACGTTGCAAGCCTTGCCGTGAGATGCCCTTGGTATGGGAGGCTTGGGCGCAAGAGGAGCCAAGTCGTGGCCCGCCACGTGCTTGTTTTGTTTCGAGTCCGCTCAACAAACACAAGTGTGCTGCAGCACCTTATCTTGCTTCCGAGCCACGCTCAGCAAGTTAAGCGTCGTAACTGGCCCGACAAGGTTGCTTGCCGGAGGCGACGCCACCAGCGGGCTGTCCCGCGGTCACTAAGCGTGTCCCCCCCCGGCAAGCTCCCCAAGAGCGTAGAGTACAAACATACGAAGGACAAAGCCCGACATCGCCTTGCTTAGCCAAGATTTATATACACATACATGTGCATTGAGCAATCGCATATCTACCTCAGCTATTTTCATGGCTAAAATTGCAGCAACAAGGGAGAACCAAAAGACCACACCAGCGCCTAGGATCCGGCAAGCCCGGATCACCGGGGGGCTGCGAGTGCTGAGGCTCTTCCTCGGCAAGCCAGCCTCGCTGGGGGCTGCGAACGCCAAGATTCGTCTCCGGCAAGCTAGAGTTGCTGGGGGCTGCTATTTCAGATAAGTTTTTCATCCCTCGTCATGCATCCTCCTATGGACCGAGAGATGCGGGGCTGCGTCTTTGAACGAGCGTGTCTTGTAAAGACCCGTACGTGGAGGAACCAAGTTGTGGCCTAGTTGCGTACTTGGTTTGTTTCCGAGTCCGCTCAACAAACACAAGTGTGCCGCTGCACCCTTATCTTGCTTTCGAGCATGCTCAGCAAGTTAAGCGCGAATCGCCCGACAAGGTGGCTTGCCGGAAGCGACACCACCAGCTGGCTGTCCATGATGTCGCTAAGCGTGTTCGCCCGGCAAGCTCCCGATAGCGTAAGAACAAGCAAGACACGCGGTCAAGTAAAAGATTCAGTCCGGCAAGCTTTCCTTTCTTTTCATTAAAAACATCCAATTTAATACAAGTCCGTAGAGGATGAAAAACATGACAGAGAGGATTTCAAGTTCTTAAATACAGCTAATGCCCGAGGGCTTACAAACTAAAAAGATAAGGTGCCGTGATCCCTCTCTGTTTCTCTGTTAGGGAGTTCAGGAGGTAGGTCAGGAGCCCCGGCAAGACAGGCTTGCTGGAGAGAAGACCCCGCAAGAAGAGCTTGTCGGGAAGGGCGAAGGAGCGACTAGGAGGCGTGGCGGAGACGCCGCCGTGCCCCAGAGCTGCAAGAAGGTGACGGGCATGGGGAACGATGCCCGAAGAACCAGCGGCAAGCCCTCAAGCCCTTGCCAAGAGCCACGGGCGCGAAGACCCCAAGAGAACACCCGGGGCCGGCCAGAGCTTGGCGGAGTCGGAGGCGAGGAGGCGAGCTTGAAGACGGGTAGTGGGACGTCAAGACGCTATCAAGGCTACTCGCCCTCGTCTTTGCGACGAACGGCCTTGCCGCCACTCCCCTCTTCCTCTTCCGCAGCCTCCCACGCCCGCCGCAAGAAGACGGCCCCGGAGTTCAGGAGACCCGCAACCCAGAAGAAGGGGTTGCGGTGGCGCCATGAGGCAGCGGTGTCCGACGCCTAGTCGGGCCCGCCATCCCCCTCGTCGTCGCTGTCGCTCCCCTCCTCGTCACTCTCGCTCGAGGAGGGGCCTTCGCTATCCGAGGAGCTGTCCACACAGCAGCGCACCCGGGTTCCATAGTCGCCGAAGACCTTGACGGCAAGGAGGTCACCATCCAATAACTTGAAATGGAGGGTGAACCCCGCCGTCAAGCTATGGATCCGGGCGAACGTCTTCCACCCTCGGTCGAAGAACATCACGCCGGGGGCTGGGGACACGACACTCACCCGAGTGCCGCTGATCCCGCAGCCCCTCATGCGTAGCTCCATCACGTCGGGTGGGTCCGGTCCCATCGCGTCCGCAAACGGGACCGGCAGCCGGAGGCGGCGGCGAGGCGCCCGGCGAAGCTTGATGAAGAACTCCCAGGGGTCATCTCCGGTGTGGACCGCGCCGTGGTCAGGAGACGCCGGGGGAGACAGGGAGGCACGTCGCCACGGCCGCCTCTCCCCGACCGCCTCGGCCACGCTCGACCTCGTCCGCATGCCACGCCCCTTCCTCTCCCTCTCGTGGACGGCTCCACCACCACGGGAGCGGGTTGGGAGGCGGTGCGCTGCACCGAGGCAACCAGCGCCGCCACCGCCGAGGAACAGGATTCCCTCCTTCCATGACGGCAAGAAGAACAGAAGATGAAGACGAAGGAGAAGTGGGTGAGTGTGGCGTTGCACCCCTTCCGCCCTATTTAAAGGGGCGGGTGGGGACTCAACCGCCCGCCGACCAATCAGAAGCGAGGAGGCCGGAGGAGCGGGGCCGACTCGCCCTCTCCGCCCCGTGACGGCTCGGTCTCCCACCTTCGCCGCCCACGACCCCCGTGCATGAGGGCCGCGTGGCGAAAAAGCGGAGCCAGAGCGACAGGTGAAGCGACCCCGCTCTGCGCCACGATCACGGGGTGGATGCCTTAAAGGCTGCATGCGCCGCCCACTCCTCCCACGACACCGCAATCAACGCGTGCCGTTGCGGGGAGGGGAGACGACAGATGCAGCAGTGGATTCGACGCGCCGTGGGCTTCGCGCGCCCGTGCACTGTCTTGGGCCTGGCCCAACAGCGCTTCGGCACCGTGTATGGCCCAGGCCCGGGGGCTCCTGTCGGTGTACTAAGGTAGGGGTACCTCAGTACCCCAACTTGTGCACGGGCAGCCCCAGCTCCCGCAACCAGATCCATCAAATGCTTGCCGGAGATCATCTCCGCCCACACCAAGCCGCTCAAGAACAAAGTATATAAGATAGAAACTCAAGACCCGGCAAGAGGAGCTTGCCGGAAGGCCATTCCGTGCTCAAGGCTACATTACTCCTACAGATCCCCGGCGAGAGGAGCTCGTCGGGAGGACCAGAAAACCACATCACAGAAGACACGCCTCGGCGCCCCACGCGCGCCCTGGCGAGGACCCGGGGGGCGGCAAGTCACAGAGCCCGACAAGCCCCGGTCCGCAAGATCAAGGCCCGTGCAAGGTGCTTGCCGGGAGAGCTGTGCTACGTGCCGCACCCCAGCTCATTCGCCCACGCGTCGCCTCCAGCCTTCTCCAGAGACGCGTGGCGGGTGGCTGTGCTGCATGAAGAATGCGGTGGCACTCCACGGTGGTGGCTACGCCGCCGTGGCGAAAGAAGACGCAATGGCGGGAGCTTTTGGGGCGACGGCGACGGGCATTTAATGCCCTTGTCCCCCTCTGTCAAAAGTAGGTAGAAAGCATCGAGCTGCAATCGTTCCGCGACTGCTTCAACTACCACCTCTTTTACGCTTTTACCCCTCTACCTCACGCTGACACCTGCCGGTGACCCTTGCCCTATAAAAGGAGGCCCATGCACAACGTAGAGGGGGTTCGAACCGGTCGCTATTCTCGCGAGGAGGTTCGGCGAATAGCTACCCTCTCGAGGGTTTCAGACACCACTCCACCGTTTTGCTCGCATTCTCGAGCAAGATCAAATACAACACAATGCAGCGGTAGGGTTTACGCGACGATCGCGCCCGAAGCTGGGTAAAATCCCGCGTCGTCGCCTCGATCTGCTCTCCGCGCAGCCTCCGCCTGCATCAACACACGAAGGGGCCCCGGCCCCATAGGTGCCGCGCCACCCATCGGCCGCGACAAGGGTGCTGACAACACAACATACTACCATGATGAATAGCGATGGACGATGCAGATGCAAAGGAAGATAACACTTTCTCCGATTCTACCTTAGCGAAACCAAGGGGACAAAATCTGGATGATCGACCGAGAGACATTTAGCACCCCGCTTCTAATGTTCTCCATGATGTACCAGCGTATCCCATTCATAGATATGGTTTGATATCTAGAACATCATGTAACAGGTCGGACTTCGGGAGCACAAAAATCATAAGGCATACAATTAGGGAATAATTCCTACGAAATCCTTATGGAGAAGTGGCCAACTTCTTCAATCAAGATATTACAATAACAGGTCTTCCGGCTGGGTGTGTTGGCCACGGCATCCATTTTACCGCGTTACAGAGAGACCAATGATATAATTCTTGGGAAACGTTCCAACCATCATATCTGCCTGAGATTCAGATCTGGTTGGTGTCAGAATAATCTAGACTCATCGAGTCTAGAAAGTAAAATGAAAGTTTGCAACACAAATTGAGGAGATAACGTTGCAAGATTCTCGGGGGATGAACTACGATAGCAAGCTCCAAAAACATGAGCTAGTTCTGCTACAAGCATGTGAACGCGTTGTCTCAGACAAGCATGACCACATAGTAGTCTTATGATAAAACAATACCGAGTTCAGGTGGGGAACCATCATCGAGGATAACAAAGTCCTTGCATAAGGCATGCTCTTAAGAGGGAACTTCTTCTCCTTGAACAAGTCAATCAGTGGCTTGGTGTGCTAGGAATACATATAGAATGAAGGTTGCAAGTCTTTGAACCACAGAATACTTCGCACGTATGCATGAATGATTTGGGATGATTCCAAAGGAAGCAACATTGACTTTCTCGAATCCACGGCGGCAACTTGCATCGAATGCACATGAACTAGAGGAAGTCACTTCTTACATCCGAACATATGCTTCATGAGCTAGCATGAGCAAATGCTTTTAAAAGTTTCCAACACTAGCTTAATATTCAACAAAACTATGGAGAAGACAAGGATGTTGTCGATGGGCTCAACAACAATTTATCCAGTTTCCCATGGAGATGGAATTCCATAACTATGTGAACAAGGTGATAGTATAGGTTAGACCCAAAAGACATAATGGTGTGTGCTCGAGGAAAATCCACGAGTAAGACAACATTACGAACATCGTTGGTTCTGATTTGATTTGAGAATAGCCCATACTCAAATCAAAGTTTTGGCAAGAAAATAGCTCCAACAACTGATCTCGAGGATCAATTGATGAAGATATCATCTTTCTTCAACACACACACAAGATATCCCCTAACATGAACTAAGTCAGGCAGCTTTTATCTCCCAACTCTCCAAGTTGTTGTTTAGCTTAACCAACTAGCTCAGGGGTATCCAACATGGATTCTTGGAGAAAGGGTGGTTTACAGGAATAAACTAACTTGATCACGAACTGAACATAGCGGTCAGGTGACGACCTGGTGATACTTCTGAGAAGATATTCAGAAAATCATGAACCACCGGTATGTCACTAAGCTCGAGAACAATCTTGCTTTTCAGGGCAAGACGATATGATCACAAGAGCGAGGAATTGGCACAATCCTAACTCATCGACGGAAGAGTGCTCCGGAAATAAGGACTAGGTAGCACAATCTATCTTAGAATGATGATTCAAAAATCAACATGCTAAGAGTGGGGTTATTGTCCTTTAACTACCAAGCAACAAGGTTGCTAGGAGTATTGATTTCACACATCATGATTCACTTGTCGACATTCCGGTTGCAACAATACGGCGCCGAGGAATGAAAAATGATAGCGAGAAGTATCACTACGTCAAGAATTCATGAGAAATGGTGCAATTCTCATGACAATCCTGACATAAAGACGGTAACACTCCAAGATAGAACAGAACAAAAGCTAGATTGGCATTTTGATCTGTGAAATACAACTACTTTGACCCAATCCTGGATATGGATGAGGTACTGGAGTTTGTTTCTCCAAGTCATTCCGGATAGAATGGCTTGACGGACCACAAGAGTAATAGGCATCGATAAACGAATGCTCACATACTCTTGACTATCAACTAATAGACAAGGGTCAGAATACAACTAAAGAGGGACAACTCAAAGGAACATATAACTTTCTGAGTTGTGGACGCATAGATTGGTATGTCGAACAAGCTCAACATTTCTTCCAGATAACCCATGCAGAAAGGTAGAACTGGCAGAATCACAATTATGAATGGAGAACTCGTCGAGAGCACTCTTGTTGTGATCTTTTGATCCAACAAACTTCTGCCATGAGTGGTTCATAGTATTTGGAAGAAGGAAATACCATGGACCTCGAGGGCTAACTCAAAGGTTACTAATAACCTAAAGGAATGAGCAAACACTATCAACATGAAGTAAGTAGAGTGAATCTCGGGTTCAAAACCCAGGAATAGAATACCTACTACTAAATAGCATCACGAGATGCTTTCGAGAATGTTGGTCAGAATGATCACACTGGGAACACATAACATGGCTAAATTACTAGGTGACTCCCTAGAACACCTAGGGTCATAATAATAGCTCCAACATATATGTCAAGGCAATCAATTACCTCGATGCACTGGTTAGTGTGCTTATTCTGACCATAAAGGACATCGGGAACGGAAAGAAAGGATTTGCAAATGCATCAGACTATTTAGAAACCTAGGATGACTCGGACAGCATAACGGCTGTAAATGCTCGAAATGATTTAAGACATCCTGAAAAAAATGGTGGCATAACGACTTAATATCACAATATCAAGGTTCTGAGACCAGCTATGAACATACAGAAGTAGTAAAAATTGAACTGAGATTTGAAACTAACAATTCTATAAGTCTATGGATTAGTAACACGTCATCCCGATAGATAGATGAGAAGGCCTAGTTCTTAATCCCGAGAAGAGAGAGGATGATGGATCGAGAAGGCCATGAGGTAAAGGAGTAAAAAGATCCTTACGTTCCCAATGCAGAATCAATTCCCCTACATATAACTAAAGCATTTCTAGACTCAACTTCGACCAGTTTGGCTTGGTAATCCCACAGCATCAAGCTCGATACCAAAACTGTCAGACCCGATTCAATGCCACATAGATCTAGCATGTAACACCTCATATCACTTTGCGGCCTCACGCACGGTATCCCCACGGTGTCGCCTTACCTTTGCCCGAACCGCTTATGCCTTTTGGCACACGATATGATAGTGTCGCTAGCATCCATATGATAAGAAGCCCGGACTGACATGGCTAGTCGTAAACCCAAAGCGGCACAAGCTTACAGGGATAGGCATCCATGACCCAGCATCGAACGTGTCGGTCATCAGCGAGTGAATCCAGGCTGTAGCGCTGGGCTAGCAGGACTCTGGTATCCATTGCATGACATTTCCCCGAAGGGACAGACACAGGAACGAAGAAGGACACATGCCGGCCAGCCTAAGTGTTCCGGAGCCGTAGCAAGCTACCATGGCTCGGTGGAAACACTAGGAGACATTTCCCGGTAAGAGAGGCTACTAAAGATAAACAACTAGATAGTCAGATCCCACACATACCAAGCATTTCAATAACATACACACAATATGCTCGATATGTGCAAATACAACATGGCATCACAACATGACTCTACGACTCAAGTATTTATTCATTAGGCCCGAGGAGCGAGATATTACAAACAGGGTCTCATGACCCAACATTGAGCATACAAATCAAGGCACAAGCGAAGCTAACATGTCCGAGCACGACATCTACAAATGAAAAAGGCCGAGAAGCGACTATCTACCAGATCCTGTCGAGGGCACAAGATCGTAGCTGAGGTAACAAGCTAAACGTCGAAGTCCACGTAGAACTACTAGCGAGACCGAGGTCTCTCTGCAAAACATAAAATAGGCAAACGTGAGTACAAATGTACCCAGCAAGACATACATCAGAACTAACTACATATGCATCATTATCAATAAAGGGGATGGTGGAGTTTAACAGCAGCAAGCCAGCTTTGACTCGGTGGCTATCCTGAACTACGACTGCAAATAACTCTTTTGAGGTGGCGCACACGAGTCCACATATTCACCAACCAATACACCACTATGGATCCGCTCCCGTCTCCCTACGAGAACGCCATCCATAGCACTCACGCTTATCTTGCGTATTTTAAAGTATCCACTTTCACTTGTCTATGAACAATTATAGGCAACCCAAAAGTCCTTTTCCACGGACACGGCTATTCGAATAGATGATGTTAACCCTGCAGGGGTGTACTTCTTCATACATGTTTCCACCACTTAGCGTCTGCACACGACATGTGCTCGGCAGACTTCAAGCGAAAGCCGATGTGGGTGTAGACCACGACCTACCTAAACACTCAAGTCCCTAGTCCAGGTTTATCGCCTATTCGGGTTCCATCCATGAGGAGATCCGGCCGAAGTTTCGCTCACAGCCCCAAACGATGTGAACAGGGTTCCGTGACACCAAACAGGCGCCGGTTTATTCCGCCACGTGCCTACCGTGATCACAGCCCACCCCTACGGTCAAGACTACGCACGGCCTCCAAAGATACTACAAACACGTAAACTACTTGCAACTCCCGGATAGAGGACAAGGGTGAATAAGAAGTCGAGCGGGGTCATATTTCAGGGCCCAATGCATGGTAGTAGCTGAATCATGGATCACAAACACAGAACTCAGTTCCTGAGGACGGCTTCAATGAGACAACCCACCATGTACTCCTACATGGCCTCTCACCGATACCTTTACCAAATCGTGTTCACACACTTAGCTCGCACGCAATAGGACATGTTCACACACCTCTGATTCATCCCGGATGAATCAGACCTGACACAACTCTAAGCAATAGCAGGCATGACAAACAAGCAAGAATGAGTAGGCACATCAGGGCTCAAACAACTCCTACTCAAGCTAGTGGGTTTCATCTATTTACTGTGGAATGACAGGTCATGCAAAGGATAAAGGGGTTCAGCTACCGCAGCAAGTAACAATTGAATCGTTGTTGTCCTAATGCAGTAAAAGAGAGCAGGAGTGAGAGAGAGGGATTGTATCAGAATGAACAAGGGGGTTTTGCTTGCCTGGCACTTCCAAAGATAATATAGCTCTTCATCAGTGTCATCGATCTCATCATCGAAACCACGTCTATCGAGAGGGGACAAACACCGGCAACTGAGAAAGAACACAATTAATGCAATGCTACAATATGATGCATGATCATGACATGGCAATATGCTGTGATTTGAACTAATGTATCTAGCTATGATTTAAATGAAGTTGGTTTGAATACATGATCCAAATTCAAACTCCATATATGATTATTTAAATGCCCTTTCTTTGTTTTGTCCAAAACAGAGGACAAAAATTGTTCAAACATGCATGAAAATGGTACAGATTGATTCCTTGAATTTTTCTGATAATTTTTCATATATAATTTATTTGATTTGGAGCTACGGTTGATTTTATATGAATTTTAGAAGGTTAGGCAATTTTCTGGATTTTCCTGAATAAACTTAAATCCAGAAAATGCTTTATTGCGTCAGGGTGACGTCACTGTGATGTCAGCAGTCAGTAGCGTTGACCTAGGTCAAACCTGACGCTGGGACCCACTGGTCAGTGACTAGGCTAATTAACAGGGAGTGTTAGTGCTAATTTAATCCTAACTAAAGTGTCAGTGGGCATGGGCCCACATGTCAGTGGACTAATTAATTAACTAAAATAATTAGTGTTAACTAATCTAACACCTCAATGAACAGTGCTCGCCCACACGCCGCTGAGCAGAGCGGTCAGTGCGGTCAAACCCGGGTCAAACTCGCCGGAGTTGACCCGCGGCTTGTCGCCGGCGACGCCAGCGACGGCGGAGGGCGTCGGAAACACTCCTCCGGCGACCAAATCGGCAACTGAGGGGCTCTACGCGCTGCTGGTGCTCTTCCGCATCCAACTGGACCGGAGTTAGCGGCAGGGGTGGCCAGAGTCGAGCGCGGCATCGACCTCGGCGGCAGCCGGAGTTCGGGCGAGATTGGGAATGGCGCTGTGGGGCGCGGCGGGTCGAACGGCTGGGTGCTATGGCCTCCTGGTGATGTGCTGAGCATGGTGACGCGCTCATTTTTGAGATTACGCATCTGTGGCCACGACGGTGACATGGCCGGCGGAGCCGAGCTCTCGGCTGTGATGGCCAGCGGGGTTAGAGGGCAGCTCGAGCGACGAGGCTAGGGGGAGAAGGAAGAGGACCTCACGGAGAGTTAGCCGGTGCAGACGACGGGGCCGGGGATGCGTCCGAGCAAGCAGGGCGGCGAGGCGGATCTCCGGCGGCCGATGGCGAAGGCGACGATGATGGCGACGGAGCGGGGCCCTCTGGCTTGTTTCCTTCGGCATGGAGAGGTGCAGCGCGAGGAGGCAGAGCTCGGGCACTAGCTGGCTGGGCGTGGGGATGCTGGTGGCCGCGGTGGTGACGGTCGGCGGCGACAGCTCCGCTCGGCTTCGGAAGAGAGAGCGAAAGCGGCGAGGCAGGGAGAGAGGGAGCGGTCGGGGTCCAGGGGGCTGCGTGGCGCACCCAATGACGCCAAGGCAAGCGGCAAGCATCAGTGCTGGCAGCGCGCTGCTGCTGTCGGGCACACGCCTCCCGCCATTGGCGGGAGGTTGAAGACGGTGGCGGCTGCGGTGGGCTGGGCAAGACAAAGGCTTTGGACCAAGCACAGAGCTGGGCCGGCTCTGGTGGGCTGCACGGGTGAGGCCAGGTACTAGCTCTCTCTCTCTCTCTGTTTTATTTATTGTTTCTGTTTTCTATTATTCTTCAGTCTTTAGGGCTTTATTTAAAATACTGAAATAGATCCAAAAATCATGAAACTAATAATGGCTACTGTTTAGGATATATACCACAATAAACATTTTAGTTTATGATTATTTGAGCATTTAAAATATTTAATAGCATTTAAATGCCCAAATACAAAGTACATATGATTTAATTCAATGACCAAATATGTCATGGAAAAATGTGCAACACCTCTGGTTATGGTTTCAAGCATTTTCCAGATATGATGAACATTTTTGAAAGCCATTTGGAACCACTGAAAATATTTTTAGATTGAACCTATTTGAATTCCATTTTGATGCTAGGGTTTGAACAATCCCCATTTCAGGTTTAAATGAAATTTAAACATGATGCAACACTCTAATGCATGCACTAGGCATTGTTTGGACTAGGGATGTGACAGCCAACCCGAGGGTCATTTTTATTTTAGTCCCTCCGGGCCAATGCTTGTCTAAGTGTTGGTCCAAACTAGAGCACCATGCGGGACCATCCCTTGGCAACTTGGGTTACGTCGGTACCTGTACGCTTCGCTTATCCGGTGTGTCCTGAGAACGAGATACGTGCGACTCCTATCAGGATTGTCGACACATCGGGTGGCTTTGCTGGTCTTGTTTTACCATTGTCGAAATGTCTTGTAAACCGTGATTCCGAGACTGATCGGGTCTTCCTGGGAGAAGGTATATCCTTCGTTGACCATGAGAGCTTGTGACGGGCTAAGTTGGGACACCCCTGTAGGGTATAAACTTTCGAGAGCCGTGCCCATGGTTATGTGGCAGATGGGAATTTGTTAATGTCCGGTTGTAGATAACTTGACACCATATCCGATTTAAAACGCATCAACCGCGTGTGTAGCCGTGATGGTCTCTTTTCGGCGGAGTCCGGGAAGTGAACACGGTTTTGGGTTATGTTTCACATAAGTAGGTGTTCAGGATCACCTCTTGATCATTGCTAGCTTCACGATCGTTTCGTTTGCTCACTTCTCGCTCTTATTTACGTATGTTAGCCACCATATATGCTTAGTCGCTGTTGCAACCTCACCACTTCACCCCTTCCTTTCCCATTAAGCTTTGCTAGTCTTGATACCCATGGTAATGGGATTGCTGAGTCCTCGTGGCTCACAGATTACTACAACAACAGTTGCAGGTGCAGGTTATGCGCTGATCATGACGCGAGAGCGATGCTTGCTTGTTTTGGTGTTCTTCTTCTGCTTCTTCTTCGATCAGGGGATAGGTTCCAGGTCGGCAGCCTAGGCTAGCAGGGTGGATGTCGTTTGAGTTTCTGTTTGTGTTTCATCCGTTGTCGGATGTTGATCTTATGTAAGATGATGTTGTATTCATGTGGCATTTTATGCCCTTTGTATGTATCCCCATCTATTATGTAATGTTGATGTAATGATATCCACCTTGCAAAAGCATTTCAATATGCGGTGCTATCCTTGGTGGGACCTTCGAGTCTCAATAGGATAGTATCGCACTTTGGGCGTGACAGTTACTCTGTTCTTATGAACTTAATACTCTAGAAGCAGGCAGGAGTCGGTCGATGTGTGGAGTAATAGTAGTAGATGCAGGGAGGAGTCAGTCTACTTGATACGGATGTGATGCCTATATTCATGATCATTGACTTAGATATCGTCATAACTTTACTATTTTCTATCAATTTCTCGACGGTAATTTGTTCACCCACCGTAATAATTTCTATCTTGAGAGAAACGTCTAGTGAAACCTATGGCCCCGGGTCTATTTTACATCATATTAGTTCCCGTCAACTTTCCAATTTTTGTCGTTGTTCTCTTACTTTGCAATCTTTACTTTCCGTTCCATAAACAAAAAGTACCAAAAATATTACTTTACCATTTATCCATTTCTATCACATCTCACTTTGCGAATAATCGTGAAGGGATTGACAACCCCTTTGTCGCGTTGGTTGCAAGTTGGTGTTTGTTTGTGCAGGTATTCGTTGGCTTGTTGCGTAGTCTCCTATTGGATTGATACCTTTGTTGTCAAAACTGAGGGAAATACTTACGCTCCTTTGCTGCATCACCATTTCCTCTTCAAATGAAAAACTAATGCAAGCTCAAGAGGTAGCACCCCTCTATTCCGAACAATGTACCAAAAAGTGCCTCAGCGATATTCTTTTCAGTGTGCATCACGTCGATGTTGTGTGGGCAAACGAGGTCTTTGAAGTAAGGCAGATCCCACAAGCATGTCTTGTGAGTCCATGCGTGTTTCGAATTGTACCCCTTGAAATAACTCGGATGCTCGGATCCGCTCGAGAGCGCTTAATTGATCCAGGTCTCTTGGCTCATCAACGGAGGTGGTGCGAGTTTTGACAACTCTACCTTTCATGAAGTTCTTCTTGTCTTTCCTAAACTTATGGCGAGGATCCAGAACCGTCTAAACAAGTCGAAGCAAGAAAACTTGCGACCCTCCTGCAGCCAATGAAACTCAAGAGCCACCTTGCATGTGGGGCATGGGAACCTTCCACGCATACACCAACCAATGAATAGCGCATACGCCGGCAAGTCATGCGTCGAGTACATGTACCAGACACGCGTTATGATGTTCTGTTTGTTAAAGGCGTCGTATGTCTTGAACCCATTGTCCCAAGCTTCTTGCAACTCGTCCTTAAGCGGCTGCATGTACACATTTATATTCTTCCCCGGATTGTTCGGCCCTGGAATTATCAACATCAGGAAAATGTTCTTTCTTTGCATAATCTGTCCGGGGGGGGGGGTGAGTGGAAAGACAAATATGGGTCAACGACTGTATTGGGTTGCCATCAGACCAAACACACTGAACCCATCCATGCTGATGGCAACTCGAGGATTCCTTTGATCTACCACTTTTTCCGCATGTAATGCATCAAAGCGCTTCCACGCTTCACAATCCGATGTGTGTACCATCATCAGATTCCCACACTACAAAAAAAACACTTCAGTGATGATACGTGTTTGTCACAGTAAGTCGCGTTTTTTGTCATGCATGTAAATCCATGACAAATTTATGACAGAATCAAGATAAACAACTAGATAGTCAGATCCCACACATACCAAGCATTTCAATAACATACACACAATATGCTCGATATGTGCAAATACAACATGGCATCACAACATGACTCTACGACTCAAGTATTTATTCATTAGGCTCCGAGGAGCGAGATATTACAAACAGGGGTCTCATGACCCAACATTCAGAGCATACAAATCAAGGCACAAGCGAAAGCTAACATGTCTGAGTACAGACATCTAAAAATGAAAAAGGCTGAGAAGCCTGACTATCTACCAGATCCTGCCGAGGGCACAAGATCGTAGCTGAGGTAACAAGCTAAACTTCGAAGTCCACGCGGAACTACTAGCGAGACCGAGGTCTCTCTGCAAAACATAAAATAGGCAAACGTGAGTACAAATGTACCCAGCAAGACTTACATCAGAACTAACTACATATGCATCATTATCAATAATGGGGATGGTGGAGTTTAACAGCAGCAAGCCAGCTTTGACTCGGTGGCTACCTGAACTACGACTGCAAATAACTCTTTTGAGGTGGCGCACACGAGTCCACATATTCACCAACCAATACACCACTATGGATCCGCTCCCGTCTCCCTACGAGAACCCCATCCATAGCACTCACGCTTATCTTGCGTATTTTAAAGTATCCACTTTCACTTGTCTATGAACTATTATAGGCAACCCAGAAGTCCTTTTCATGACACGGCTATTCAATAGATGATGTTAACCTGCAGGGTGTACTTCTTCATACATGTTTCCACCACTTAGCGTCAGACACGACATGTGCTCGGCAGACTTCAAGCTTAAAGCCGACGGGTGTAGACCACGACCTACCTAAACACTCAAGTCCCTAGTCCGGGTTTATCGCCTATTCGGTTCCATCCATGAGGAGATCCGCCAAGTTTCTCTCACAGCCCCAAATGATGTGAACAGGGTTCCGTGACACCAAACAGGCGCCGGTTTATCGACCACGTGCCTACCGTGATCACAGCCCACCCCTACGGTCAAGATCAAGACGGCCTCCAAAGATACTACAAACACGTAAACTACTTGCAACTCCCGGACAGAGGACAAGGGTGAATAAGAAGTCGGCGGGGTCATATTTCAGGCCCAATGCATGGTAGTAGCTGAATCATGGATCACAAACACAGAACTCAGTTCCTGAGGATAGCTTCAATGAGACAACCCACCATGTACTCCTACATGGCCTCTCACCGATACCTTTACCAAATCATGTTCACACACTTAGCTCGCACGCAATAGGACATGTTCACACACCTCTGATTCATCCCGGATGAATCAGACCTGACACAACTCTAAGCAATAGCAGGCATGACAAACAAGCATGAATGAGTAGGCACATCAGGGCTCAAACAACTCCTACTCATGCTAGTGGGTTTCATCTATTTACTGTGGAATGACAGGTCATGCAAAGGATAAAGGGGTTCAGCTACCGCAGCAAGTAACAATTGAATCGTTGTTGTCCTAATGCAGTAAAAGAGAGCAGGAGCGAGAGAGTGGGATTGTATCGGAATGAACAAGGGGGTTTTGCTTGCCTGGCACTTCCGAAGATAATATAGCTCTTCATCAGTGTCATCGATCTCATCATCGAAACCACGTCTATCGAGAGGGGACAAACTCCGGCAACTGAGAAAGAACACAATTAATGCAAGGCTACAATATGATGCATGATCATGACATGGCAATATGCTGTGATTTGAGGTAATGTATCTAGCTATGATTTAAATGAAGTTGGTTTGAATACATGATCCAAATTCAAACTCCATATATGATTATTTAAATGCCCTTTATTTGTTTTGTCCAAAACAGAGGACAAACATTGTTCAAACATGCATGAAAATGGTACAGATGGATTCCTTGAAATTTTCTGATAATTTTTCATATATAATTTATTTGATTTGGAGATACGGTTGATTTTATATGAATTTTAGAAGTTTAGGCTATTTTCTGGATTTTCCTGAATAAACTTAAATCTAGAAAATGCTTTATTGCGTCAGGGTGACGTCACTGTGATGTCAGCAGTCAGCAGCGTTGACCCAGGTCAAACCTGACGCTGGGACCCACTGGTCAGTGACTAGGCTAATTAACAGGGAGTGTTAGTGCTAATTTAATCCTAACTAAAGTGTCAGTGGGCATGGGCCCACATGTCAGTGGACTAATTAATTAACTAAAATAATTAGTGTTAGCTAATCTAACACCTAAATGAAAAGTGCCTGGCCCACACGTCAGTGAGCCAGAGCGGGTCAAAGTGCAGTCAAACCCGGGTCAAACTCGCCGGAGTTGACCCGCGGCTCGTCGCCGGCGACGCCAGCGACGGCGAAGGGCGTCGGAAATGCTCCTCCGATGACCAAATCGGCGACTGAGGGGCTCTACGCGCTGCTGGTGCTCTTCCGCATCCAACTGGACTGGAGTTAGCGGCAGGGGTGGCCGGAGTCAAGCGCGGGCATCGACCTCGGCGGCGGCCGGAGTTCGGGCGAGATTGGGAATGGCGCTGTGGGGCGCGGCGGGTCGAACGGCTGGGTGCTACGGCCTCCTGGTGATGTGCTGAGCACGGTGACGCGCTCGTTTTCGAGCTTACGCGTCTGTCGCCACGGCGGCGACATGCCGGCGGAGCCGAGCTCTCTGCTGTGATGGCCAGCGGGGTTAGAGGGCAGCTCGAGCGACGAGGCTAGGGGGAGAAGGAAGAGGAGCTCACGGAGAGTTAGCCGGTGCAGACGACGGGGCCGGGGAAGCGTCAGAGCAAGCGGGGCGGCGAGGCGGATCTCCGGCGGCCGATGGCGAAGGCGACGACGATGGCGACGGAGCGGGGCCCTCCGGCTTGTTTCCTTCGGCGTGGGGAGGTGCAGCGCGAGGAGGCGGAGCTCGGGCACTAGCTGGCTGGGCGTGGGGATGCTGGTGGCCGCGGTGCTGACGGTCGGCGGCGACAGCTCCGCTCGGCTTCGGAAGAGAGAGCGAAAGCGGCGAGGCAAGGAGAGAGGGGAGCGGCCGAGGGGGTCCAGGGGGGCTGCGTGGCGCATCCAGCGACGTCGAAGGCAAGCGGCAAGCATGAGGTGGCCGGCACGCGCGTCGGGCACACGCCCTCCTGCCTACTGGCAGGATGTTGAAGATGGTGGCGGCTGCGGTGGGCTGGGCCACACAGTGCTGGACCAGCACAGGAGCTGGGCCGGCTCTGGTGGGCTGCACGGGTGAGGCCAGGTACTAGCTCTCTCTCTCTCTGTTTTATTTATTGTTTCTGTTTTCTATTATTCTTCAGTCTTTAGGGCTTTATTTAAAATATCGAATAGATCCAAAAATCATGAAACTAATAATGGCTACTGTTTAGGATATATACCACAATAAACATTTTAGTTTATGATTATTTGAGCATTTAAAATATTTAATAGCATTTAAATGCCCAAATACAAAGTACATATGATTTAATTCAATGACCAAATATGTCATGGAAAAGTGTGCAACACCTCTGGTTATGGTTTCAAGCATTTTCCAGATATGATGAACATTTTGAAAGCCATTTGGAACCACTAAAATATTTTTAGATTGAACCTATTTGAATTCCATTTTGATGCTAGGGTTTGAACAATCCCCATTTCAGGTTTAAATGAAATTTAAACATGATGCAACACTCTAATGCATGCACTAGGCATTGTCAGGACTAGGGATGTGACAGCTCACCCCCACCAAACAAGAATCTCGTCCCGAGATTCAAGAAGTGAGGTAAGAAGACAAGGGGACACTAAGCCAGCTCAAACTTCACGATCCAATTGTCCTTCTCGAAGATGCTGATTCAGTGCTCCAATTGATCTTGACGTTTTTGCTTTTGAGATCTTCATCCAACACGAGGGCAGAGACACTATACAAGGATGGATCATCTTAATGATCACAAGATCAACTCACGGTATGAGATGTAGTACATCTCTTGAGCTGAGAGGAAAAACACACATCATGAAGGACGGAAGAAACAATTTGATGAGATTTCAAAGTAGCGAGGAAAATAATTGCCATGATACCACAACGAGACATCTTAGAGGAAGTGGCTCGTAGAATCATCCCCTTAAGTGGCAAAAAGAATTACCTTTGATTTAGAGATAATTGAAACTCTTTATACCAGCCGAAGGCAATTCTCGAGCGATCGTTTAGAGAGGTTCGGTAGAATGGCATACCCAGATTAGAATGGATGATGTGGATTACCTTGTTGGAAACAACACCAGGGATGATTTTAGTAACTAGGGAGAAGCTCAACAGTAGAGAGTGAGTCCACTGTTGAAAAGGTTATAGCATAACCGAGGAAACTGAGAGCACTATGTAATCAATGCCGACAATAAAACCTAGAGCTTGGGCGTGCTCTCAAAAACTTGAGAATTTCCATAATCATCAAGGTTTTATCAACATCCGTGTCAAGGGTGCTGACAACACAACATACTACCATGATGAATAGCGATGGACGATGCAGATGCAAAGGAAGATAACACTTTCTCAGATTCTACCTTAGCGAAACCAAGGGGAGAAAATCTGGATGATCGACCGAGAGACATTTAGCACCCCGCTTCTAATGTTCTCCATGATGTACCAGCGTATCCCATTCATAGATATTGTTTGATATCTAGAACATCATGTAACAGGTCGGACTTCGGGAGCACAAAAATCATAAGGCATACAATTAGGGAATAATTCCTACGAAATCCTTATGGAGAGGTGGCCAACTTCTTCAATCAAGATATTACAATAACAGGTCTTCCGGCTGGGTGTGTTGGCCACGACATCCATTTTACCAGGTTACAGAGAGACCAATGATATAATTCTTGGGAAACGTTCCAACCATCATATCTGCCTGAGATTCAGATCTGGTTGGTGTCAGAATAATCTAGACTCATCGAGTCTAGAAAGTAAAATGAAAGTTTGCAACACAAATCGACGAGATAACGTTGCGAGATTCTTGGGGGATGAACTACGATAGCAAGCTCCAAAAACCTGAGCTGGTTCTGCTACAAGCATGTGAACGCGTTGTCTCAGACAAGCATGACCACATAGTAGTCTTATGATAAAACACTACCGAGTTCAGGTGGGGAACCATCATCGAGGATAAAAAAGTCCTTGCATAAGGCATGCTCTTAAGAAGGAACTTCTTCTCCTTGAACAAGTCAATCAGTGGCTTGGTGTGCTAGGAATACATATAGAATGAAGGTTGCAAGTCTTCGAACCACAGAATACTTCGCACGTATGCATGAATGATTTGGGATGATTCCACAGGAAGCAACATTGACTTTCTCGAATCCACGGCGGCAACTTGCATCGAATGCACATGAACTAGAGGAAGTCACTTCTTACATCCGAACATATGCTTCATGAGCTAGCATGAGCAAATGCTTTTAAAAGTTTCCAACACTAGCTTAATATTCAACAAAACTATGGAGAAGACAAGAATGTTGTCGATGGGCTCAACAACAATTTATCCAGGTTCCCATGGAGATGGAATTCCATAACTATGTGAACAAGGTGATAGTATAGGTCAGACCCAAAAGACATAATGGTGTGTGCTCGAGGAAAATCCACGAGTAAGACAACATTACTTAACATCGTTAGTTACGATTTGATTTGAGAATAGCCCATACTCAAATCAAAGTTTTGGCAAGACAATAGCTCCAACAACTGATCTCGAGGATCAATTGATGAAGATATCATCTTTCTTCAACACACACACAAGATATCCCCTAACATGAACTAAGTCAGGCAGCTTTTATCTCCCAACTCTCCAAGTTGTTGTTTAGCTTAACCAACTAGCTCAGGGGTATCCAACATGGATTCTTGGAGAAAGGGTGGTATACAGGAATAAACTAACTTGATCACGAACTCAACATAGCGGTCAGGTGACGACCTGGTGATACTTCCGAGATGATATTCAGAAAATCACGAACCACCGGTATGTCACTAAGCTCGAGAACAATCTTGCTTTTCAGGGCAAGACGATATGATCACAAGAGCGAGGAATTGGCACAATCCTAACTCATCGACGGAAGAGTACTCCGGAAATAAGGACTAGGTAGCACAATCTATCTTAGAATGATGATTCAAAAATCAACATGCTAAGAGTGGGGTTATTGTCCTTTAACTACTAAGCAACAAGGTTGCTAGGAGTATTGATTTCACACATCATGATTCACTTGTCGACATTCCGGTTGCAACAATATGGCGCCGAGGAATGAAAAGTGATAGCGAGAAGTATCACTACGTCAAGAATTCATGAGAAATGGTGCAATTCTCATGACAATCCTGACATAAAGACGGTAACACTCCAAGATAGAACATAACAAAAGCTAGATTGGCATTTTGATCTGTGAAATAAAACTACTTTGACCCAATCCTGGATATGGATGAGGTACTGGAGTTTGTTTCTCCAAGTCATTCCGGATAGAATGGCTTGACGGACCACAAGAGTAATAGGCATCGATAAACGAATGCTCGCATACTCTTGACTATCAACTAATAGACAAGGGTCAGAATACAACTAAAGAGGGACAACTCAAAGGAACATATAACTTTCTGAGTTGTGGACGCATAGATTGGTATGTCGAACAAGCTCAACATTTCTTCCAGATAACCCATGCAGAAAGGTAGAACTGGCAGAATCACAATTATGAATGGAGAACTCGTCGAGAGCACTCTTGTTGTGATCTTTTGATCCAACAAACTTCTGCCATGAGTGGTTCATAGTATTTGGAAGAAGGAAATGCCATGGACCTCGAGGGCTAATTCAAAGGTTACTAATAACCTAAAGGAATGAGCAAACACTATCAACAGGAAGTAAGTAGAGTGAATCTCGGGTTCAAAACCCAGGAATAGAATACCTACTACTAAATAGCATCACGGGATGCTTTCGGGAATGTTGGTTAGAATGATCACACTGGGAACACATAACATGGCTAAATTACTAGGTGACTCCCTAGAACACCTAGGGTCATAATAATAGCTCCAACATATATGTCAAGGCAATCAATTACCTCGATGCACCGGTTAGTGTGCTTATTCTGACCATAAAGGACATCGGGAATGGAAAGAAAGGATTTGCAAATGCATCAGACTATTTAGAAACCTAGGATGACTCGGACAGCCTAACGGCTGTAAATGCTCGAAATGATTTAAGACATCCTGAAAAAAATGGTGGCATAACCACTTAATATCACAATATCAAGGTTCTGAGACCAGCTATGAACATACAGAAGTAGTAAAAATTGAACTGAGATTTGAAACTAACAATTCTATAAGTCTATGGATTAGTAACACGTCATCCTGATAGATAGATGAGAAGGCCTAGTTCTTAATCCCCGTAGAAGAGAAGAGGATGACTCAGATCAGAAGGCCATGAGGTAAAGGAGTAAAAAGATCCTTACGTTCCCATCCCAGAATCAATTCCCCTACATATAACTAAAGCATTTTCTAGACTCAACTTCGACCAGTTTGGCTTGGTAATCCTACAGGCAGTCAGGCTCTGATACCAAAACTATCAGGACCCGGATTCAATGCCACATAGATCTAGCATGTAACACCTCATATCACTTTGCGGCCTCACGCACGGTATCCCCACGGGTGTCGCCTTACCTTTGCCCGGGACCGTTTGCGCCTTTTGGCACACGTATATGATAGTGTCGCTAGCATCCATATGATAAGAAGCCCGGACTGACATGGCTAGTCGTAAACCCAAAGCGGCACAAGCTTAGAGGGACAGGCATCCATGACCCAGCATCGAACGTGTCGGTCATCAGCGAGTGAATCCAGGCTGTAGCGCTGGGCTAGCAGGACTCTGATATTCATCGCATGACATTTCCCCGAAGGGACAGACAAAGGAACGAAGAAGGACACATGCCGGCCAGCCTAAGTGTTCCGGAGCAGTAGCAAGCTACCATGGCTAGGTGGAAACACTAGGAGACATTTCCCAGAAAGAGAGGCTACTAAAGATAAACAACTAGATAGTCAGATCCCACACATACCAAGCATTTCAATAACATACACACAATATGCTCGATATGTGCAAATACAACATGGCATCACAACATGACTCTACGACTCAAGTATTTACTCATTAGGCTCCGAGGAGCGAGATATTACAAACAGGGGTCTCATGACCCAACATTCAGAGCATACAAATCAAGGCACAAGCGAAAGCTAACATGTCTGAGTACAGACATCTACAAATGAAAAAGGCTGAGAAGCCTGACTATCAACCAGATCCTGCCGAGGGCACAAGATCGTAGCTGAGGTAACAAGCTAAATGTCAAAGTCCATGCAGAACTACTAGCGAGACCGAGGTCTCTCTTCAAAACATAAAATAGGCAAACGTGAGTACAAATGTACCCAGCAAGACTTACATCAGAACTAACTACATATGCATCATTATCAATAAAGGGATGGTGGAGTTTAACACAATGACAAGCCAGCTTCGACTCGGTGGCTATCCCGAACTACGATCGCTAATAACTCTTTTGAGGTGGCGCACACGAGTCCACATATTCACCAACCAATACACCACTATGGATCCGCCCCGCCTCCCTCACGAGAACGCCATCCATAGCACTCACGCTTATCTTGCGATTTTAAAGTATCCACTTTCACTTGTCTATGAACTGTTATAGGCAACCCGAAGTCCTTTTCCATGACACGGCTATTCAATAGATGATGTTAACCCCGTAGGGTGTACTTCTTCATACATGTTTCCACCATTTAGCGTCGACACGACATGTGCTCGGCAGACTTCAGCTTAAAGCCGACGTGGGTGTAGACCACGACCTACCTAAACACTCAAGTCCCTAGTCCAGTTTATCGCCTATTCGGGTTCCATCCATGAGGAGATCCGCCAAGTTTCGCTCACAGCCCCAAACGATGTGAACAGGTTCCGTGACACCAAACGGGCGCCGGTTTACTCCGCCACGTGCCTACCAGATCACAGCCCAGCCCTACAACAAGATCACAAGACGCCCCAAAGATACTACAAACACGAAACTACTTGCAACTCCTGGACAGAGGACAAGGGTGAATAAGAAGTCGAGCGGGGTAATATTTCAGGGCCCAATGCATGGTAGTAGCTGAATCATGGATCACAAACACAGAACTCAGTTCCTGAGGACGGCTTCAATAAGACAACCCACCATGTACTCCTACATGGCCTCTCACCGATACCTTTACCAAATCGTGTTCACACACTTAGCTCTCACGCAATAGGACATGTTCACACACCTCTAATTCATCCCGGATGAATCAGACCTGACACAACTCTAAGCAATAGCAGGCATGACAAACAAGCATGAATGAGTAGGCACATCAGGGCTCAAACAACTCCTACTCATGCTAGTGGGTTTCATCTATTTACTGTGGAATGACAGGTCATGCAAAGGATAAAAGGGTTCAGCTATCGCAGCAAGTAACAATTGAATCGTTGTTGTCCTAATGCAGTAAAAGAGAGCAGGAGCGAGAGAGTGGGATTGTATCGGAATGAACAAGGGGGTTCTGCTTGCCTGGCACTTCCGAAGATAATATAGCTCTTCATCAGTGTCATCGATCTCATAGTCGAAACCACGTCTATCGAGAGGGGACAAACACCGGCAACTGAGAAGGAACACAATTAATACAATGCTACAATATGATGCATGATCATGACATGGCAATATGCTGTGATTTGAGCTAATGTATCTAGCTATGATTTAAATGAAGTTGGTTTGAATACATGATCCAAATTCAAACTCCATATATGATTATTTAAATGCCCTTTATTTGTTTTGTCCAAAACAGAGGACAAACGTTGTTCAAACATGCATGAAAATGGTACAGATGGATTCCTTGAATTTTTCTGATAATTTTTCATATATAATTTATTTGATTTGGACCTACGGTTGATTTTATATGAATTTTAGAAGTTTAGGCAATTTTCTGGATTTTCCTGAATAAACTTAAATCCAGAAAATGCTTTATTGCGTCAGGGTGACGTCACTGTGATGTCAGCAGTCAGCAGCGTTGACCCAGGTCAAACCTGACGCTGGGACCCACTGGTCAGTGACTAGGCTAATTAACAGGGAGTGTTAGTGCTAATTTAATCCTAAATAAAGTGTCAGTGGGCATGGGCCCACATGTTAGTGGACTAATTAATTAACTAAAATAATTAGTGTTAACTAATCTAACACCTAAATGAACAGTGCCTGGCCCACACGTCAGTGAGCCAGAGCGGGTCAAAGTGCGGTCAAACCTGGGTCAAACTCGCCGGAGTTGACCCGCGGCTCGTCGCCGGCGACGCCAGCGACGGTGGAGGGCGTCGGAAACGCTCCTCCGGCGACCAAATCGATGACTGAGGGGCTCTACGCGCTGCTGGTGCTCTTCCGCATCCAACTGGACCGGAGTTAGCGGCAGGGGTGGCCGGAGTCGAGCGCGGCATCGACCTCGGCGGCGGCCGGAGTTCGGGCGAGATTGGGAATGGCGCTGTGGGGCGCGGCGGGTCGAACGGCTGGGTGCTAAGACCTCCTGGTGATGTGCTGAGCACGGTGACGCGCTCGTTTTTGAGCTTACGCGTCTGTGGCCACGACGGCGACATGGCCGGCGGAGCCGAGCTCTCGGCTGTGATGGCCAGTGGGGTTAGAGGGCAGCTCGAGCGACGAGGCTAGGGGGAGAAGGAAGAGGAGCTCACGGAGAGTTAGCCGGTGCAAACGACGGGGCCGGGGAAGCGTCGGAGCAAGCGGGGCGGCGAGGTGGATCTCCGGCGGCCGATGGCGAAGGCGACGATGATGGCGACGGAGCGGGGCCCTCCGGCTTGTTTCCTTCGGCGTGGAGAGGTGCAGCGCGAGGAGGCGGAGCTCGGCCACTAGCTGGCTGGGCGTGGGGATGCTGGTGGCCGCGGTGGTGACGGCCGGCGGCGACAGCTCCGCTCGACTTCGGAAGAGAGAGCGAAAGCGGCGAGGCAGGGAGAGAGGGGAGCGGTCGAGGGGGTCCAGGGGGGCTGCGTGGCGCATCCAGCGACGTCGAAGGCAAGCGGCAAGCATGAGGTGGCCGGCGCGTGCGCCCGTGCGTCGGGCACACGCCCTCCTTCCTACTGGCAGGAGGTTGAAGACGGTGGCGGCTGCGGTGGGTCAAGACAAAGATCTGGACCAGACAGAGCTGGGCCGGCTCTGGTGGGCTGCACGGGTGAGGCCAGGTTCTAGATCTCTCTCTCTCTGTTTTATTTATTGTTTCTGTTTTCTATTATTCTTCAGTCTTTAGGGCTTTATTTAAAATACTGAAATAGATCCAAAAATCATGAAACTAATAATGGCTACTGCTTAGGATATATACCACAGTAAACATTTTAGTTTATGATTATTTGAGCATTTAAAATATTTAATAGCATTTAAATGCCCAAATACAAAGTACATATGATTTAATTCAATGACCAAATATGTCATGGAAAAATGTGCAACACCTCTGGTTATGGTTTCAAGCATTTTCCAGATATGATGAACATTTTTGAAAGCCATTTGGAACCACTGAAAATATTTTTAGATTGAACCTATTTGAATTCCATTTTGATGCTAGGGTTTGAACAATCCCCATTTCAGGTTTAAATGAAATTTAAACATGATGCAACACTCTAATGCATGCACTAGGCATTGTCAGGACTAGGGATGTGACAGCCAACCCGAGGGTCATTTTTATTTTAGCCCCTCCGGGCCAATGCTTGTCTAAGTGTTGGTCCAAACTAGAGCATTGTGCGGGACCATCCCTTGGCAACTTGGGTTACGTCGGTACCTGTACGCTTCGCTTATCCGGTGTGTCCTGAGAACGAGATACGTGCGACTCCTATCGGGATTGTCGACACATCGGGTGGCTTTGCTGGTCTTGTTTTACCATTGTCGAAATGTCTTGTAAACCGTGATTCCGAGACTGATCGGGTCTTCCTGGGAGAAGGTATATCCTTCGTTGACCATGAGAGCTTGTGACGGGCTAAGTTGGGACACCCCTGCAGGGTGTAAACTTTCGAGAGCCGTGCCCATGGTTATGTGGCAGATGGGAATTTGTTAATGTCCGGTTGTAGATAACTTGACACCATATCCGATTTAAAACGCATCAACCGCGTGTGTAGCCGTGATGGTCTCTTTTCGGCGGAGTCCAGGAAGTGAACACGGTTTTGGGTTATGTTTCACGTAAGTAGGAGTTCAGGATCACCTCTTGATCATTGCTAGCTTCACGATCGTTTCGTTTGCTCTCTTCTCGCTCTTATTTACGTATGTTAGCCACCATATATCAAAAGTACCAAAAATATTACTTTACCATTTATCCATTTCTATCACATCTCACTTTGCAAATAATCGTGAAGGGATTGACAACCCCTTTGTCGCGTTGGTTGCAAGTTGGTGTTTGTTTGTGCAGGTATTCGTTGGCTTGTTGCGTAGTCTCCTATTGGATTGATACCTTGGTTGTCAAAACTGAGGGAAATACTTACGCTCCTTTGCTGCATCACCATTTCCTCTTCAAATGAAAAACTAATACAAGCTCAAGAGGTAGCACCCCTCTATTCCGAACAATGTACCAAAAAGTGCCTCAGCGATATTCTTTTCAGTGTGCATCACGTCGATGTTGTGTGGGCAAAGGAGGTCTTTGAAGTAAGGCAGATCCCACAAGCATGTCTTGTGAGTCCAGGCGTGTTTCGAATTGTACCCCTTGAAATAACCTGGATGCTCTGGATCTGGCTCGAGAGCGTTTAATTCATCCAGGGTCTCTTGGCCTGTCAACGGAGGTGGTGCAGAGTGTTTGACAACTCTACCTTTCATGAAGTTCTTCTTGTCTTTCCTAAACTTATGGCGAGGATCCAGGAACCGTCTAAACAAGTCGAAGCAAGAAAACTTGCGACCCTCCTGCAGCCAATGAGACTCAAAAGCCACCTTGCATGTGGGGCATGGGAACCTTCCACGCATACACCAACCAATGAATAGCGCATACGCCGGCAATTCATGCGTCGAGTACATGTACCAGACACGCATTATGAAGTTCTGTTTGTTAAAGGCGTCGTATGTCTTGAACCCATTATCCCAAGCTTCTTGCAACTCGTCCTTAAGCGGCTGCATGTACACATTTATATTCTTCCCCGGATTGTTCGGCCCTGGAATTATCAACATCAGGAAAATGTTCTTTCTTTGCATAATCTGTCCGGGGGGGTTGAGTGGAAAGACAAATATGGGTCAACGACTTTATTGGGTTGCCATCAGACCAAACACACTGAACCCATCCGTGCTGATGGCAACTCGAGGATTCCTTTGATCTACCACTTTTTCCGCATGTAATGCATCAAAGCGCTTCCACGCTTCACCATCCGATGTGTGTACCATCATCAGATTCCCACACTACAAAAAAAACACTTCCGTGATGATACGTGTTTGTCACAGTAAGTCGCGTTTTTGTCATGCATGTAAATCCATGACAAATTTATGACAGAATCAAGATAGTCATACATGTGCTGTCGTAGAAGTGTTCTATGAGATTACCAAAATTATCATCACGGAAGTGTCCACTTCCATGATGATAAATCGCGCGTCACAGAACTGCTTTCGTCAAGGGTGACCGACACGTGGCATCCACCGTAACGGAATGCCATTAAGCTATCGGGTCGGGTTTTGGATCCGATAACCCGTTAACAGCCCCGACCAATGGGGATTTTCCACGTGTAAAATCATCATTAGCTGGAGCAAACACGTGTCGGCTCACCATTGGGACAGATGTCATCCACTCAATGGACAGAAGGCGCCTATGATACGTCGACACGTGGCACGGCCCAACAGAGGCCCATTCCTGTGAAAATGCCGGCCCGTTTTACTTGGTCAAAAGGTGGCGGGCCGGCCCATGGAAAGCCTGTTAACGGCCTATTCGCATATAGCCCATTTACAGCCCGCTAACCCAAGGCCCGTTACGTCCTATCCAAATTAGGCCCAGTAGCGTCATCTGGGCCATCCAATATGATTCCAGCCCGTTTTCACTTCTGGCCCATGTATGGCCCATGACGTATTTTGGACCATATCAGGCCCTATGTAACTCTTGGCCTATTAAAGGCCCGTGGTGAAACTGGCCCGCAATGAACAGTGTATCACTTTACACCCACTAACGGCCCATGGTGAAACTGGCCCGTAATGAACAGTATATCACTTTATACCCATTAAGGGCCCGTTATTTAGTTGGGCCGTTTCCAGAAAATGTTATCTTTCGGCCTTCTCAGAGCCCATTTATTCTTGGGCTCATTTCCAGCATTCGTTTACTTACGGCCTGTCGTGGAATTAACACGTCAGATGTCCTTAGTGTGAGGACTTAGTCGCGAGGCCAACACATCTATGTGGTAGCTTGAGAGGGGTTGAGCGGAATCGAGAGACGCAACACAAGACAAGTGTTTAGACAGCTTCGGGCCCCGAGAAACATCATCCGGTAAAAACCCTACATGCTGTTTGAGGCTATATCTCATTATCATCACGAGGGAGTCGCCGTAAACCGGCTCTCCTCTAGTTTTTTTAGAGAAAAGGCAAGAGCCCAACTTTATAAATAAAGCCACCAGGCAGAGTTACACCAACATAACCAAATACCCTAGTTGTGTCTATCCCTAGAGATTGTTTCTTGCTTCTTGTCCCTCTTTGGGGTGCCCTGCCCCTCCTTATATGAGTTAGAGGGGCGGGTTACATGTGGAGTCCAAATAAGATTAGGACTAGCCTATCTTCTACTACAAGCCGGATACAAGTCCGGGTCTTGATTCCTTGTAAGGAAGATATTCTTCACGCCTTTCCTCTTAAGCCGGCCTACCATAACGTAAGCCGGCCTTCTGGGCATTGAGCCTCCTGGGCCCCTAGGTCTTGTCGCTCCTCTGATCCGCTTTCCAAGTCACCCATAAGTCGCCAGGATCGGGCGGGTCACTTAGTGTGTCGTCCAGCCAGGGCGGGTCATTAGTTAGTTGCCAAGTTCGGCCGGGTTATACTTCCGGCTGGGTTACACCGCGGGGTATATCCCCGACACGGCCCGTTACTGTCATTTTCTGCTTGTGGGCCAAATTCAGCCCGTGGTTACATCGTCCCGTTTGTGGTTCGTTAATACGTTGGGCCGTTTTCATAGCGTCATCAAATACGGCATATTAATGATGGCCCGTTATGGTCATACGACCCGTATAAGGCCCATTGATGATACGGCCCATAGAAGGCCCATTGTTTCTACGGCCCGTAGAAGGCCCACTGTTTCTACGGCCCGTAGAAGGCCTACTGTTTCTATGGCCCATAGAAGGCCCACTGTTTCTATGGCCTAAGGAGGCCTAGTGTCACTACAGTAAATATTAGCCCATGGTTATTGTGGCCTAGTTTAAAAAGAACTACACTGACTACAAGCAAACAAATAAACAAGACAACAAGGAAATAAATAAGCAAGCAACTTATGCTAGGCTATCACGGCTGTTACACATATTACATCCACTGGGCATCAAAGTTCGCCACCAGTGCAAATATAGGGAACAAAGCAGCATATCATATACTTTGGTTGTCAAAGTTGGCGACCAGCGCAAATAAACGCCAAGACAAAACAAATCCGAACTGAAACCACTTGAAGATCTCAAGAAACAATATCCAGGTACCCATAATGTTTGGCAAGATGCTTAGCAAGCTTATTAACTTTCTCTTGTTTGGCGCTTAAATCCTCCAGCGCTTGCTGATGCACCAGAAAATATGCATCTGAATTCTGCAGGGACTTCCTCAGTCCTTCAGCTTCATGTCGTAGCACATCTGATCGATGTCTTTCAACTTGAAGTTGAGACTCAAGAAGACGAACTGATTCAGGGAGCGAGTTCGAAGAGCTTGTGCCAACAGTAGTGTCCAGTAACTCGAACACTACATCAAGACATGACTTTTGGGTTCCCTCACTGTCGTCAAGATAGTTTTTATTAGCTTTCTTGGAGACCAACAGGGATGTCTCATTATCTTGAACCTTATCTGCATTACTTCCTTTACCATTGGATAACACGGTACTGTTCTCCAATATTTTGTCCGCATTCGAAAAGAGAAACAAGCAGACACATCACATGTTTACCATGTTGTATATGAAACTCATTTTGGTAAATGAGTTCAGTAGTAAAGTGGACAGGATAACAGCATGAAACAAGCATATATCTATGTGCCATGGTCACTTTATGTTCTATATCATTCTAGTTTTTGTTGCCAAATCAAGATAGAGACACAGTTTAAATAATATTTTTTCAAGACAAAGTAGAATAGACAAAATATAAGTGTGGGTAACTATAGAGCAATAACAACACTTGTAATGTGCATGACATGATAACATAACTGTTTATTCAATTGAAACTGAAATCAACATAGAGCAGGTTACAACAGCAAACCAGTTAAAGAAACAGGTTTAAAACATACCTGTTGCGCCCTTGGAGTTTCAATTCCATCCTTCAAATTTGAAAATAGTTGGTATGAGTAAATACAGTAATGCAAGAGCAAAGGAGTATGAACCATAGCTACAGAACCTGACCTGAGAACAAATCTTCTTCTCCTTTAAGCGTTGAGTTGGGATTCGAGTGGTGGTCATCGTGCTTTGGGCCTTTGTAGTTCCCTTACTAACCGCCGTGTTTGGGTGCTCTGTGGTGGGGAAGGTCTTTGTGTCAACTGGAACTGGGTTACTATCTGCCGGGTTTGGGTTAGAAGGGGTGTAGCTGGTTCTTTGTCCAACTGGGTGGGGGTACAATCTGCGAGAGTCTGGGTTATGTGTGGTGGATCTGGTCCTTGGGCAAGTACAACCATGGTTCTATCTGCATCAACTGGTAGCAGTATATTTTCTGAAGACCGTGTTGTTACTCCCTTAGATACTGCCATCATGCTCTCCAATTCAAATGGCCGATAAACAAGAAAAGTAATTGAAAGTATGGACATTGTATGATAGACAGGTGCAATGGATAGTGGGGAATAAAAGAGGGCATGAAATAATTCATATTTATGTTGTCTAACCAAACAGGATAGCATGACACAATTTCACATATATGATGGCTAACTAAACAGGATAGTATGACGCAATTTCACATTATGATGGCTAACTAAAAAAGATGGAAAGACATAATTCAAAATATGAGACTATGTAAACAGGATGACGTGACATAACTATATAATGTGTTTATTAAATAGGTTGGCATGCCATAATTCACATACATTCATGGATAGAATGCCATAATTCTAAATATGATGACTGTAAACACTAAACAAGATGAGATGATATAACTATATGATGTCTTTATTAAATGGGTTGTCATGCCATAATTCAGATAGATGATGTGTATGTACTATGTAAATATGATGGCATGATATAATTCAAATATATGATTTATATAGTAAGCAAGTAAGCAGATGGCAATCTATATATGATGTAAAAACTAAGCAATGCAAGACAACATGCATGACAAGGGTAATATAACCCTGCCAAGTTTGAGCATAAACCTCAGGGGGGAAATAGGACTGGTCATCAGTCTCTGAATCCTCCTATGAGGAGGTCTCTGTAGCCAGCAAGATGTCTGCTTCAGCAGGTAGCATTGTCTGCTCGGAATACCTTGTTTTCACTCCAGATACTTCCATAACCGCTTCAAATGGCTGATGCACAGGAAGAGTAGTTGAATATACAAACGTTGTCGACAAATGAAACACGTAATACAAAAAAATGATAGCATGATATAATTCACATACATGATGATTGGCTAAACAGCATGGCATTTCATAATTCACATATATAATGCCTTTGCAACAAGATAGCATTGTATAATTCACATATATAATGTCTTGCAACATGATGGCAATGCATAATTCACATATATGGTAATTAGACACTGAACAGGTGGCATTCACACAAAGCATGTCTAAACTAATCAAATAGCATAGCAATGCGAGACACCATACGCACGATATGAGCAACATAACCCTGCCAAGTTAGAGCATACACCTAGGGGGGGGGAATAGGACTGGTCATCTGTCTCTGAATCCTCCTCTGAGGAGCTATCCGTAACCAGCGAGATATGCGCTTCGTCAGATAGCATAGTCTGCTCAGAAGACCTTGTTTTCACTCCAGAATTTGCCATCACCATGTCAAATGGCTGATGCACACGAAGAGCAGTTGAATGTACTAACATTGTTGACGAATGTAATATGTAACAAAAAAAGGATGGCCTGATATAATTTACATATAAGATGACTAGCTAAGAAGGATGGCATTGCAACATTCACATATATGATGCCATGCTAAACAAGGTGGCGTTGCATAATTCACATAAACGATGAATAAACTAAACAGATGGCATTCACACAAAGGATGTCTAAACTAAGCAGATGACATATTAGATGTATAAAGTAAGCAAGGCAAGACACCATATGCATGATATAACCAACATCAACATGCCAAGTTATAGCAAAGACCTCAGGGAGTAAATAGGAGTTATCTTCTCCTTCTGAATCCCCATCAGAATAGATATCTTCCTCTCGATTACAATCCGAAATGCGTGGAGGGGGGCTGCCTTTGCGCCTACCATGGAGTGACGTCTGCATGAAATTATATTGCCATGCAAGGCTCGTCTATTTTGCTCTACATGTTCAGTTCCATTGTTTACAATAATTGTCATGCATAGGAATAAAACATAGTGAGATTATGTAAGGAGTGCATGCAGAAATCCAGAGTGATGGTAGCAACCTGTGGATAGACCCAAAACCAATAATAGCAGGCAGATAATGGCTTCAGTTAATAAATACAGATAATGGCTTCTTTACTGTTTGTTTCCCACCCAACATGAAACTCATAGTAGACACCGGCGATTAACTAGATAGTAGATAGATACTATTGATAGCGGCCCCGATATGTACCCCAAAACCATTTAAAAACTCAAGTTTGACCATTATTTTGGAGCTGACTCGGAGTCTAATCGGTGAACAGGATGATAAAGTAGCATGTAATATTAAGCGATGCATAACGTAAGTAGACACGAAAGAGTGTGACCTCTCTTGCGGACCCGTGTAGTCCTCGAGGTCAACTGCTTGGTTGATGATGGTAATGCAGTTTTCATGGACGCCAGCGGCGGGGAAGAAGATCTGAGGCGGCGAAAGACAGTCTTGAGGCCGGATCCCTGCTGTGCTGGACCCTTTTGTCATTGGAGCAGCTGAGCTGGGGTGGACGACGGCGCAGCAGGACCGGGACAAATCACGCAAGGTTTTCTTTGACAACTATCTGTAAGAGAAGTAATTCTGTAAGGGCTCATTTGAATTGGAGGATTCCAACAATGCAGGGATTGAAAATAGATAGGAATAGGATAGGAATGCACGTGCGAAACAGAGAATTTAAAAACACAGGATTTCTGCCAATCTGGGTGTTTGATTCACAACAATTGGAAGATCACAGGATGCAAAGAAGCATGGTGAGATTAAGTCAAACCACAAGAAAATGTACGGTTATAATGCTATTATGCTACTATCTCTTAGTCTTGTGCTTCATGAATAGGAATTTGAAAAGGAGGACAAGTGAAAATTAAAATTCCTACGTTTTTTCTTTCGAGGAGACACTAAAGAAACAAATCCATGTGCTCAGTGGACAATATATATAACATGTAGAGTAAAAAAGAGATGCAACAAGTGTACAACCTCTTTGGCGTAGCCATGTCGATCTCAGCGTGATTGGGTTGGCCGGTGAGGATGCTCCGGTTGACTTTGCTTTCGGAGGAGGGGAAGAAGATCTTAGGCGTCTGGAGATGGAGCTCGAGGTCTTGCTCCGCTGTGATGGAGGGTTTAAATCGTTGAGCAGCTCCGGTCGTTGTACGACACCGAGGCTGAAGCAGACAAGAGAGACAACGAACAACGTTAACTTGAGTGGAATTCTAATAGCATCTCCAATACATGACGTAAAATACATAACCACAAAGTGCTAGATGTAAAATACATCAGCCGCTCATCTCTGAACTTAAGCGTCAAAACTGAACTTAAGCTTAAACCGAACCTAAGCTGTCCAAACTGAATTTTGCTGTCGAAACTGAATTTTGCTGTCGAAACTGAACACACTAGCAAGGTGAGGCTACATGTCGGTCGACTGACTTTTTCATCATTGGTCAATCAATTTTGCAGCCGTTGGATACGAAATCAAGGGCCTGCAGTTCATCTTCAACCTCCACCCCCCCTGAGCCGCCAACCACCACCGGCCAAACAGCAGCCCCCCGCCGCCCGCGACCGGTGGTGCGCTGCCCCGCCCTCCCCGAAAACACTCCCCACCGCCTGTCTACCGCCGCCCCGGACATCCCTCTAGCTCCCCCGTGACGAGCTTTTTCTCCGGCGATCCCCACGCCACCGCCCCGCCAACGCCCCGCCACCGTCGGCGACCACCGCCCCCATCCTGAACCCTAAGATAGATAGTGGGCTACCTCTCCAGCGAGCCCCCTCTCCGCTGTGGCTGGTTCTTCCTTCACCCCGGCGAGACCACCCCTTGGAAATCGACTGACCCAAAAGTCGATTTAGTCGACTGAAGTGTAGCCAAATCGGAGCAGCATCACAAGCAAGAGCAAGAGCGAGAGCAGCAGCGCGATCAAGAGCAATACCAAGAGCGGACCAGGCAGGGGACCGAGAGCAAGAGCAGAGCAGCAGCGCGAGCGAGAGCTAAAGCAGCAGCAGCTCCTACTGATGTGGACGTCGCCGCCGAGGGAGTGACGCCGTGGAGGAAGTGGCCGGTGACGCCGCCGTGGATGGATCCGCGCCGTGTCGGCTCGGGATTGAGCACCGGCAGCACCGTGAGATCGAATCAGGAAGAAAATGCGACGATTAGTGTACAACCTGTTTGGTGGCGCCGATTAGGCCGCAACTTCATTCAAGGAAATGGTGATGATGATGCTCTTCCGGTGGTGCAGGTGAAGACGATGGTGTGGGAATGGAGGTGGCGCGAAAGACGAGGGGGGCGTCGGGGCAACTCCTTGGAGGTGGAGGACGAGGTGGCTGAAGTAGAGGGACGATGAGATCGATGACGGATCCTCATCCGGTACGGTGGATGAGGGACGTCGAGGTGTTGTTGTGGACGACATTGTCAGGGAAGAAGCTCCGGCTGGGTGGCGGACGGAGCAGGGTGTGGGGTTTTGTCGCGGGTTTTCGTGGCCTAGGTGTATGAATGGGTGGGCGGATGGGATGGGAGTGGGGAACCATGGCTTAGAGACGCGCTTGTCCGAAATGTGGGGTAAGTACTGAAAGTACCCCCCACCGATTTGAGGAGGTTCTTTCGGTTCAGGGGTACCATGGGCATTTCGCGTGTCGGAATTTCACAGGAGGTGGGAGTTTTCGTGCGCGTTGTCATTTCGGAATAGCAAGGCGCGGGTTGAGATGGAGGGAGTTGTCGGAGCACAACGAGACAAAGATATATCTTCAATATTTTGGGCTAACAAGGCGCGGGTTGAAATTTCCAGACAAGCCTAACGTGTACTGTACCAAATCAATGCGCACTACAAATGTCATTCAAAACTTTGAATTCATGTTATGTTCAATTAAAATATTTCGCTACGTGTATAATGCATGCAACCTACTACTCAAATGAACGTTTTAGTGCATTCCAAACGTATATACTACCGCTTCAATATGAACTAAATTTGAATAAGATCTACTGTAATGATTGTTGTGAAGTCAAAGCATTTGAATCCGTTTCTATGTTTTAATAAGATCTACAATCATCATTATTGTCAAGTTAAACCATCATTGGTATATTATCTTCACAGCACACCACATGATCAGTATCGAGTTACATATGAACTATGTGTACTATATGAACTCGAACTAGATTTTTTGAATCCACTTTATTTTGATTTCAAATCACATTACATTTCTAGCTCTAGCTAGATCTTCATAATCTAAACCATGTCTCATATGTATAATGTGTTTATCACATTATGTATGGTGCCCCGCCCCCTACGCCTACAAGTATTTAGATGTGAGTTGCAAACACCACACATTAATTACCACAAATTCAAATAAAATGTGAGAATGTTCGATATATAGTATTGTTTAGATTGCTCGATATTTAGTTGTAAGCTGCAAACGCCGCACATTATCGCAAATTCAAATAAAATGTGAGATTGTTTGATGTATAGTATGGTTTAGATTGTTCGGCATTTAGCTGTGAGTTGCAAACGCCATGCATTATCACATTATGGTATAACATTTGCACAGTACGTGTATCACCGCTATATTCATGCATGCAATGTTTAAAACACTATGATCTCCTATCCAAATATATGAATCTGCTTTCATATCAAATTATGATCTTTGTTAGTCTCTTACACCCACACAATCCTCTAACCTTTGTAGCTACCACTAACTTTCTCTCGTGCATGCACACGCCCTCCTCGCCCTCCCCCTCCCTCGACATTCTATCCACCGGGCACATTCATTTTTTCCTTTAGGTCGTTCTCCCAGAGTCTCCACAACTCCTTTCTGACACACACCGATGGATAAACCTCTCCAGCGATGCCTGCCTACAGCATTCACACACAGCTTCAATCTCCTCCTTTATGTGTCCTTGCCTCGTATCTCTCATATGGTCAGACACACGTGTAAACTCTCACCCCACTTTTAATCGATCTCACAACCGCACACTCCTTCCCCTATCTAGCTAGTAGTTGGGCCTCTCGCACCACCTCCTAGCTCCATTCTCTCTGTCTATCCGTCTTGCTGGGCCTTATTTGCCTCTAACAAATGGATGTACACCAACCGATCTATCGCTATACATATAGCCAGCTAGGTCCTTATAACTCGCTTTTACCGACACATCGATCGATCTACCTCATTAGTTGTGTCTCTCCCTTCCTCCGACAAACAACAATTGATCTACTGATCTAGTTAGGTTTGCTTACCAAACACATGGTTCCCCTTCATCATCCGTGGATGCGTTCCAACAGATCTATCACGCACAGGCACACACAAAAACACATCCCCGCTCTTATTGATAACATTGCAGTTCCACCCTCAGTTTGTTTAGTAGGCCTCTCCCAACATCTCCGAGAAGCAGCTCCATCACCCATCCAGCACTCCACCCCTCTCCCTCCCTCTCCTTCCCTCTCTCTCTCCTCTCTCTCTCTCTTTGTCCCATCATATTTCCCGTCGTTCAGTTATGTATGGATGTCGACCGATCTCCCTCATGACATAGTAGGGTCTCTCCTTCTCAACACATATACGAGTCGTTCTACCTCTATAGTTAGGCCTCTGCCTACCCCTCCCCCCACCCCCTCCCCCCCACACACCGATACATCAAGCGCCTAGTCATGTATCCTGCCACACACAAACTTGACATGTGCCCTCTAACGTTCCGGTAGGCCAGTCGCCCTATATCTTTGACTTGCACGCACACACACAATTTCGATGGCTCTCTTCATCGATCTCGCACCCACCCGTACTTGATTCTCTCTTCGACTCTATCGAGAGCTATAACCCCTCCCTCTCTTCTCGTGGATTGCCCGACCCTCTATGTATGATATGGATAGACCTCCATTTCACACACATTGCATGCAAAATTTTGTTTGAGATGTCATCGACACATATTACCACAAATAATTCACGAAATCAACCCCCACCCCACCCCCACCCCCACCACAAAACAAAAAACACCCACGAACGCGGTTCGTATCTCTCACACACCCACGTAGGTGCGGGACGTGCACGAAGAGAAGAGGTGCATGCACGGCGCACGTACTCCCGTCTCTTTCCCAACCACACCCGCGCGGGTACACGGTGGTGCTCATTTCTGTACGAAAAAGGTGGCCCACGTGGTAATTTGGCACGTGTACTGGTTGTCCACTTGGTGGAGGGAGGATCGTCTACCACGGGTGAACAAACAAATTGCGACTTGACGCGTTATGTTAAATTAAAAAAAGAGGCAAACCATGTGGGGCCTACCTTAGAGGCAAGTCTCTATACACTGGAGTACTTTTGATGTGTCCCGTCAACTCGGAGAACGAGGAGAAGCTTGCTTAGTACGCCGTCTCCTCGCCCACGGGCGCGGTGGCTCGCAGGATGAGGTGAAGCTTGCTCCTCCCTCGCCCATGCGCGCGGTGGCTCGCAGGACGAGGAGAAAAATTTACTACTCCCTCCGTTTACTCCTCGTCCCTACTACCTTGGTTATAGAGATTATATCATATTGTTTGGAATATATATGTCCTTAGTAGATTTCAATATGAACTACTAGTACATACTCCAAACACTGATGTATATAGACGTATTTTAGAGTGTACATTCACTCATTTTGCTCCATATGTAGTAGCACTCTCCCTCGCCCCTCGACCCTCGCCCACGTGGTGGACGTGCAGCAATTCATTCGGTCTCATATAGCCAGAACGATATATACTGCACTACCATTATTGCTCGACTTCCCGAAGAGGCGAAGAGCCAATCGCAAGGTTAATATTTTGGAGATGCCAAGCGCAAGGTTATAGGAGAACTAGTAGTATGTGCCGTGTCATTTATAAATATATTTTTTCTTCAGTGGCACGTACGCAATATGATAGGTTCATATGGAGAGAAAAGGAAACCGCTCCACTATATACATAGTCAGGACGGGCCAGCCTACATGGCTGCTTGCTGGGGTTGCTCTCTGCACACTCTCTCGCACAAAACGACTGTGGCCACATCTCTAACATCCCAGCGGATCACGTCCGCTTGGGGAAGGGGTGGATACTTAGTGTAGATGCGGTGGCCGTCGCCGAAGGCGAAAACCCACTATCGACAGGTCCCAATCAGGGGTCCCCGCCTTTCTCTCTCACAAAGCCGGTGAGGTTGCCTTTGTCCCTTGCTCAATGCCGCGACGTGGGCAGTTGCCACCTCCCGCCTCCCTCCTCAAGGTCGAGCTACGTCCCTCGGGTACAACTCCCTTTACAGCCGGCTTGCACCACTGCTCCAGCTGCGCACATCACTCCCTGTGGATATTTCTCTACTTCTTTGCCCCGCACATACCTGATACCTCTACTGGCTTCTACATACTGTATTTGTGATGAGTTTATGTCTCATCAATTAGTCCTAGTAATATTATTCTAATCACGCTTCTTCAATTTCTTTGCCACAGGGATGCTCATCTTGATTTTGGTGAAAATGCACAAAATGATCCGATGGTCAAAAGGTTGCAAACTTCATTTATTAGGAAGCTCGAACGTTGTCAGCAATTTGAAGCCTGGTCAGGGTTCATGGTTCTAGGGCTAGGGACTTCATGGATCGTTTTTTTCTTTAGCTGCCTCTGTTCCAAAATAAGTGTCAACTTTAGTAGTAGTACAACTTTGTACTAAAGTTTGCACAAAGTTGAGACACTTATTTTGGAACGGAGGGAGTACATATTTGCTATGATCTGTCAATCATTGAGATGCAATAGCATGCATGTTAGTCTCCTTTGTATTTGACGAAATGTTGCAATGGGCAACCTTGGACGCAAGATACATGTAACAGGATCTAGAAGCTTCATAGCATTGTACAAATTTATCTCGCTGATAAATTACAGTATGTACTAGTACTATACTAGTACTTCCTCCGTTCCTAAATATAAGTCTTTGTAGAGATTTCACCATTAACCACATGCGGATGTATATAGATGCATTTTAAGTGTAGATTCATTCATTTGGTTCTGTATGTAGTTCACCTAGTGGAATCTCTACAAAGACTTATCTACTAGTAATAGCTAGCCCCCACTACTAGGAATTCTCTATCCTCTCCTTGAGCCACATCATCAAAATTGACATAGCCGTTAGATGAAGTAAATCAGTTGTAATAGCCGTCTGATCTAGACGTTGAGAGGCTCAGCACTAAGCCACATGCAAGCATGCAGAAATACCGTGGCACATGCATGTGAGTGGGTTTTAAATCACATCAACATGTCTGAATGCAAGCATGCACCGGTAGCATGCATGTAAGTGAGCTTTTAAGTCCCATTAACATGTCAAAAAGAAAAATATAATCCCATTATGCAGTAGGAGTTGGCTGATCTTTTTTCCTTATGTGGGATGATCTAAATGAAGATGGGAGTTTATTTAGTTTGGCTACCACATTTTTCATGCGATTATAGATTTTTTTAGTTCTATGAAATCGATAATTTTGCGCAGAGAGATATACCGCTGTTCCGCGGCAATGAGCGGGGACTCATCTAGTAATATTTAGGAACGGAGGGAGTACTATGTAAAGAGTTAGGTGTCGCATGGTGATAGTGTGAGGTGGGACATGTAATCAATGAGCCTGCATGTTTTCACTGCTCTTGCACTCCTCGGCTGTAAGAATGGAGAAAATTGTAATCTACTACCTCCTTTCGCCGAAAGCGTGGGACATCCAGCAGTCCTACCACCTCAGTAATAAAGACCAATGAGCCGTCAAACCACATAGACCCGGCAATAAGTTGGACGGACGAAGCAACCATCACTCTTGCACCAGTGAGAGGTCGCGTCCACTCTGCCCGGGCATGAATGTGGCACCGATTCTTTGGAGCGGCGCTGACCGTTTCGGGCGGGAAGCGCGCGCGGGCGATGGAGAGGCTTTGGGTGGGCCAGGCTGGTCAGGAGCGGGCATGGCAGCTGTCCGCATGTCCCTACCGGACACGCCCGAAAACGAGAGGATGCACCGACTCTCGCGGCTCAAATCGTACACTACACACCATATCTCTGTAGGAGTAGGTCGATCTGTCGCACTCTCTAACACACACATGCTGTTACACACACACACGCACATGCATGCACCTTGGTCCCGTTGCACCTTCTAACGTGACTTATTACACCTAAACGGAGGGAGTAGTAAGTATACGAGATACGATGGCACACTGACTTAAGTCGAATACAAGTGCCCAAAATTTGTGTGCATGTTATAATAAGGATTTACTTAAAATAGTACGTGAGCGAACAGAGGGATCAATTGGACAGTGTTCGCGAGCAGTAGCGAGATGTGTGAGGTAGTAAGATACACGCTGGTGCTTTTAATTTTCTTATTAATTTGTTTGTTTCACCCTCTGACTGGTGGGACCCAATGTACTACGTGGAGAGGGGTAAGGTGACTAAGGCTGCATTATTTCTGCACCACTGTGGATAGTCTTACCACCAAAGCCACATGACACAATTATGATTGAAATCCTAATGACTCCCACACACACACACAAAAAAAACACGGCATGCCTGTCACATGAATGCAGGAATGTATAAAAGGTTATTTTCCTCTCGTTGAACATAACGGGAGGGTAGTGTAGCTGGTTAGCCTGTTCGCTCATCAAAGTTGAGGTCTCGGGTTCGATAACTACACTTGAGCATAATTTTTGCCAGGAGGATTCTTTGACTGGACAAAATGTTTTCTACGGTTTGCACGCTTCACACTCTCTCTCCAGTATATATATACACGCTGGAGCCTCAGCGCTTGTAGTTGCTCTCTTCACACTCTCTCACCCTCTCCCGCTGGATCCTCAGCGCTTGTAGTTGCTCTCTTCACACTCTCTTGCCCTCTCCAGATCTAAACAAGACTTCGCTGGCCTCCCTCTCCCCTCACTGCTGCTCAAAGAGCCGACAGGATCTGTCCATCGGGAAGGGAAGGAGGCTTAACATTGTCGCCGTCGGCGAGGGAAGGAATCCACTACCGGTGCTGCTGTTCACTTTCCACCCAGCGGCAGCTCGGGAGGGCCTCTAACCCCTTCTTCTTCGCCGCCGTCCCGTCGCCCACCGAACCACGCCCCAAGAACCTTAAGGTATATTTTACTTACTCCACATGCATTGCTCTAGCTGCATGTATACCATGAATCTAGGACGTGGTTCAAAGAGGAAAGGAGTAGGGGAAAGTATTGGGAAAAGTTGTATATAGCATGAATCTAGGACGTGATTCAAAGAGGAAATGAAGGGGGAAAGTTGTATAGCATGAATCTAGGACGTGGTTCAAAGAGGAAAGGAATGGGGAAAGTAGTGGGGAAAGTTGTATCGCATAAATCTAGGACGTGGTTCAAAGAGGAAAGGAAGGGGCGAAAGTACTAGTTCAAAGAGGAAAGGAAGGGACAAGGCTGTAGAGTTTGAGCAGGACTAGATTTGTTGCGCTCACATAGGGAAAGGTGTCTAAAGATAACAAAACTGGGACCAACACAAATATGCTCCTTGGTTGTTTGTTTTTGTTGCAACAGACTGTGCATGACCACAGTACATCGATAGATGCACATTGTGCTGGTGTGTCCACTGTCCCATGCAACTCATTAGCTGTTGTTAATCCATGGCCCTGTTTGGTTAAAAACTCCCTAGTCCCTGCCTGCTTGGTTCTAGGGACTAAACATGGACTAGAGGTTATTAAATGACATGATAAAAGACCATGTTACCCCTAGTAATGAACTAATATAAACAACGTGCGATGCGTGGCAGGGGCAACTGTTGGAAAAAGTCCCAAAAAGACTCCCTCGGAGTCTTATTTCTTTAGTCCCAAATGCCCACTTTTAGTCCCGAAAAGTCCCTCCTGTTTGGTTTAGATGTGACTGACACGGAGTTTTTTTAGTCCCTACACCAAAATGTCCCTGTAAACAAACACCCTCTAATAATGCCGCTGGAAAATTGATGCAATACCACAGTTAAAAGCAAATTGCATGTTTAACGAATTTTATTGTTAATATAATCTCTATGTTAATATTAATCAATGCAACCGTTTGAGAAATGCTACTATCTTGCTTTATTTCCTATTTAGATAAGGTAGATGCTTCTTTTTGTTGGCTTCTGTGTCATCCACCGTTATTGACCACTAATTGTTTCCTTTGCACCTCTGTGTAAACAGGGTTATCTACTTCACCTCGTTGCCATTGTGACCTTTTGTTGCACTGCACAAAACACTTTTGTTTTAAGAGTGTTTTGTGCAGTTCAACCAAAATGTCACACCAACAACGTTGCTTGATTGCTTGATCTTAGTGGAACTGCACAAGAGGAGATCTTACTTCCTATCCATTAAGTCGAATTTGGTTCAGATCTTCTTCTTGTGAGTTGTTTGAATTCCGCATCATGAGAGGTTAGTACTAGCCTTCTTTCACATGATTCTGAAGTGTGCTTTCATATGTTGTGCTACTTGTACGATATTGTTGCTTGATTTTAGTGAACTGCACAAATGGAGACAAGACTTCCAATCTGTATGTGTACCGTAATATCCCATTGAGGTAAGATAAAGATATTTCACAACTGCTGGCCTGTATTTTGCCACTTTCATCAGAAAATTAAGTTTAGTACTATACTTGTGCTCCCTAATTGACATGCCAAATCTTACATTGAAGGCGAAGCTTGTCTGTTATTGAACCAAGTGATGACGGGGAAGAATAAGCGGAAGAAAAACAAAAATCAACTCTCGGTGCTGTAATGAAGCACTGGAACTGTGATGACACAAGTAATGATATAGTTTTGCATCTTAATTTATTGCTATGGCTGGAACGAGCCATTGTTTTGCCCCTGATTTGATGCCATACGTAATTATCTCTACTTGTGCAAACATGGATCTTCTTTGAAGATACCATATATTTTAGTGGAACTGCACAAGAAGATGTTGGAAACATTGAACTAATCGAGGAGTATATAGTAAGCATGGCCACCCCTAGATAGCAACAGATGGTTCCCGAGAAGTGCTTCATCTGTATGCTCTACGCAATCAGCCTCCTGACAAAGGTTGGTACTCGCCCACTGATTTCATCCATATGATTGAGCTTTGTCATCTCTATTGGTGTTGTGCTACCGTTTAGATACTGTCATGAAAAAATGGTATTGTCCTTGGAAAGTGCTTCATCCGTGCTGTTTTAAATACTTCCTTTCCTTTTTTTTCGAGCAAACATGGATGCTAGCATTTAGTAGTCCTCTTGTCTTTACAAAACAGGATCATCTTCCTTTGAAGAAGAATATGGAGTACGTGAAGTGACTAGTTCCAATTATGCCAGGATGAAGAAGCACTGTCTATCTTATCATCAGAAGGAGCAGTTGAAGGATGGTTACATTACTCCCCACAAGACCAAACTAACTTCAGCTCGGAAGGGTGACAAATCTGCATTTTTTTTTGTGATGCGTGAGCACAATGTTGTTCTAGGATTCTTTCTGGTGAGTTCCATTTTTCTAAAAGTGTGCTCTACATGGACCATGTATGTGCCTGTTGAAACTGTCAATTCATAGTACAGTTTGTTTTATACTAATCACTTTTTTGTATTTGTGCAAACAGGGGTGCTCATCTTGATTTCAACGGGAACTGCACAAAATGTTCATGAATACATCGAATCATTCATTTCCACCACAAGAAAGGAGGTGCCCATAAGTTCAAGGCGTTGCAACATATAAGGGCGAAATCATACAAGCTACGCGTGAATTTGGTTGATTTTGGTGGAACTGCACAAAAAGAGCAGCTGGTTTATTTAGCACGAGGTGCCATGTCAATGTCCTAACTGATGGCAAACCCTTCCCATTCCATAATCGTAGGCATTTGATATTTTGTAATGGGACAACCTTGTCAAATTTTGCTCATTGATTTTAGCAAGATATGCGTTTGATATTTTCGAATGGGACGCCCTTTGTTGTCAGCAACGACGATCAATTTTTTCTTTATTCTTTAGTTGTGAAGTAAATATTGCCTCTGACATGTGAGTCACTGAGATGCATAATCATTGATTGTTTTGAATGTTCTCTATGAATTGCCAGGCCTTTGTGTTTGATTGCCATGTACAGAAAAACCATCACCCTCCGCGACGATGGACGCCCGGTGGCGCGTCCGCTACGCGGCGGATCTGGAGACCGTCCGCACCGTCACCCTCCGCGACAGCGAGCTCCTCCTCCGCAGTGATGCTCTCCGCCTTGTTCTCTACGACGACAAGGGCACGGTGGTGGACGCACGGACGCTTCGCGAGCACGAATTCGTTGACATCGGGTACATTGTCGCGTTTCCCTGCTTCTTCGCTAGGGTGCGTGATAGGATCCCGGACTCCGTGGCGGCCCCGCACCGCATCGACGATGAGCAGGATCGACGAAACGTGACAGGGCTCGGGGCGACACGGGCGGTACACGGTGCGGGGGTTCGACCACGCGTCCCACCAGATCCGCCATGGGTGGGTCCCGTGGTGGGGGAGACACCGACAATGGCGGCAGCCATACACGTGGACGGAGATCCAGCGCCTCCAGCACATCGCGGCGATCCGGGCGTGAGGATAAAAGCCAAACCGCACTCTCCGCTTGACCTAGACGCCGCTTTCTCCCACTTCTGGGCGGCGCCGAGAAACCCTAGATCCACTCCACCCACCTCCTTCTCCTGGTGGAGGGGGAAAATCGGTGGTGATCTCAGATCCTTCGCTGAGATCGCGGCCTCCCCTCCACGACCACCTGATCCAATGGAGGACAAGGGCGGGCAAGGATTCCGTGGCGACCGCCGCGAGGGATTCGGTGCTGGTCGGGCGGGCCGTGGTGCCGGCCGCTTCGACCGCGGCGGCGGGCGCTTCGATCGGGGCGCGGGCAGATCTGACCGCGGCGGCGGGCGGTTCTCGTGGCGGCGCGACGACGTCAACAACTACAACGACAAGTCCGCCCACTCGAACACATCGGGCACCTCGCGCTGGGACGCTGCAGCTGCCTCCAAGGAGCGCATTGACAACAACTCGGAGGGCGTGTGGGTGGAGAAGCGATCTACTGGATCCGGCGGGGGGAGCAGCCACCAAGCCGATCCGGCCCCCACCCCTCTCGCTCCTCCAACCTCGAAGGCCTCGACGAAGAATCAGGTGCTACCTTACAAATTTGGCGACCCTTGTCCCATTTGCAAATCTGCTGGTCATTTCCTTGTTCGTTGCCTGCAAGCTTTTTGTGAGAGATGTAGCAAACTGGGTCATCTTGCTTCCGTATGCACTGAGTTTCTGTCGTGGGAGTGCATTGCTCCTATGTGTGCTTTCCAGGCTAGGGGGCAGGGTTTTTTCTATATTCATGATTATTGTTCTGCTGAGCAAGCGAGAGAGCGCTCATGCAATGTTATTATCACTGTCTTGAGGGGGAATCCCACGGTTAAGCAGATGAATGATGGGTTGTTCTTATATCTGGGTAAAACTTGGAGATGTTCGGCTAAGCTGGTGGAACCTGGTATCTTTTTGATGAGATTCCCCAACACCAGAGAGGTGGAGAAAGCTTGCTACAGTGACCGCATGACCATGAAACCATGTGGCACTGTGTTTAGAGTCACTCGTTGGAATCATGATGATGGTGCTAAGGGGTTTTTGGAAAAGGCTTGGGTCAAGGTGGGCAACATCCCCATTGATAAAAGATGCGAGAGAAATGTTGCTTTTGTTGCTTCTCTTGCGGGAGTACCTCTGGAGATCGATATGGCCACTATGCATCGGCCCGACTCTGTGAGGGTGAAGTTGGGATGCCGTGATGTTGATGAGGTCACTCCAGTGGCTGAGGCAGTCCTGGGAGGGAACTTCTATGATTTCACGTTTTCAGTTGACCAAGTGCTGGTGAGAAACCCTGAAAAGGAAAGCCACAAAACTAAAGCTCCTGCTGAAAAGGAAGAACCATCTCCAAAAAAGCAAAGGAAAACTGGTGGTGGTGAAGATCCAATGGGGAGCTCTTCGGCTGGAGGAACAGCTCTGAGAGGAAAATTTATGAAGGAGAAAGATGCTGGCCCATCTAAATCCCCTCTATCTGTCAATTCAGATAGCTCGAACCATGACACCCTTCTGATCCACTCCATGGAGCAGGAGGCTCTTGCCGAGGCAGAGAAGAAGTATCAGGGGTGTGCCCAGGAGAACTCTACTCGATCTGTTGCTAGCCCTGTTGGTAGTGACACGAGGATCATGACATATGCTGAGAAAGTCAAGGAAATCATTCAAGTAACAGAATTGGAAGGGCCTTTTGGAGCCAATGATGATTACAAGGTTGAGTATAGTGTCCAATCTCCTGACTCAGCTCTTGATTGCTGTGGTGAGGTGATTCCCACACCTCCGCTCGTTTCTGAAAATATACTCAGGTTTGGTCTGAGGACAGCTCGGACCAATCTGGAGAAAGTGGAGGACAGAGCCAAAGCTGCCAACAAGAAAAGAGATCTAGAAGGTACTTCCTGGTATACCAATTCCTTTGCTGTTCTTTCTGATCCTGAACTTATGCTTAGAGCTAATATGATGGGGGTCATGATCCCTGACACTGATTTTTCTAAAATTAATATTCTGCGTGAGCTTGAGAATTTTAGAAATAATGCTGTAGAGAAAGATATCCCCCTGTCAATAATATGTTCATCACTACTGGGAAGGGGGAGGATGTTCCCATCAATCTTAAATGGGGGGATGATTATAATAGTGACACCTCTGATTTTACTGTGGTTGGCCCTAGAAAGAAGAAGAGTGCTAGAAAAATCAAAACTAGGGTCTCTAGGCCTAGAACTAGAAGCCAAAAAACAGTGGAGCCCACTGTTAATCCTGGTAATGCTGCCAAGTCTCCTAGCAGAGTGACCAGGGGGAGGGGGAGAAAAACTACTTTGAAATGAATGGTCTCTTTTGGAATTGCAGAGGGGCAGGCAAGTAAGGAATGACTACTTGCCTCTCTGACTTTATCAAAGATCATTCCCTTGATTTCCTTTGTTTGCAGGAGACCAAAAAGAGTAAAGTCACTCCTAGTTTCTTGAGGAAAATAGATACCCATAACACTTTTGAATGGAACTGGGTTCCTTCTCTGGGCAAATCTGGAGGTATGCTATGTGGGGTTAAGAAAAGTAGGCTGGAAGTGATCTCCTGGTACCTAGGCAAATTTGTTATGCAAACTATCCTATTTGATGTTGATAATAAGTGCATTTGGGCTCTTTTAAATGTATATGGGGCTGCTCATGAAGAACAGAAAAATGAATTCCTTTGTGAACTTGCCAGTTTCTGTAGCCACCTTTCCATTCCCTATATTGTTGGAGGGGATTTCAACATCCTCAGACATTGTGGTGAGAAAAATAAAAAGATGGCTGCGTCGCAATATATTGACAGATTCAATACCATTATTAATACTATGTGCTTGAGAGAAATCTTTATTGAAGGGGACTTATACACTTGGTCCAACAACCAAAGTCACCCCACCTTGGAAAAGCTTGATAGAATCCTCATGAGCACTGACTGGGAGGATCTGTTTCCTTTAGTCACTGTCAGGAAGTTGGTTAGAGACCTCTCTAACCACAACTCTCTTTTGCTCTCTACTAACAGTAATCGCCCCCAATCCCCCAAACCTCGTGAATTTAGGTTTGAAATGAGTTGGATGACCAAGGAGGAGTTTCTCCCTTTAGTTGAGAAAATCTGGCAGAGACCTCTCAAATCATCAGACCCCATTGATGTTCTTAACATCAAATTAAAACGTTTCAAGAAATTTTTTAAAGGGTGGGGCTCTGATAAGTTTGGACATGATAGGAAAAAGAAAGAGGAGATCAAAAAAGAACTTGCGGATATAGAATCTATGGAAGAGCATGGACATCTTGAGCCTGACATGCTCGATAGGAGAGCTGAACTTTGCGGCAAGTTACAGCAATTGCTTGCTGATGAGGAAATCTTTTGGTTACAACAATGAGACATGGCTGTTGAAAGGGGACCAAAATACTTCTTTCTTCCACAGGATTGCCAATGGTAGAAAAAAGAAAAAAATACAATTCACTCTTTCTCCAGTGGAGAGGAGGTGATCGAGGGTACTGAAAATCTTCTGAAACATGCCACTGATTATTATAAAGAACTCTTTGGGACTGCCCCTGGTAACCTTTTCCATCTTGATCCTGAGGCTTGGGAGCAGGATGAGAAGCTACCTCAATCTGACAACGATCTCCTTACTCTTCCTTTTAGTGAAGAAGAAGTTAAAACGGCCCTCTTCTCGATGGACAGTAATCGTGCTCCAGGCCCGGATAACATACCAGCAGAATTCTATAGATTCTGTTGGGAGATAGTAAAACATGATATTATGAATCTATTTGTGGCATTCCATGAGGGTACCTTGGATGTTGAGAGGCTTAACTACGGTATAATCACCATTATTCCAAAAGTCAGTGGAGCCAAGAAAATCCAAGAGTTCTGCCCCATCTGCCTCCTCCGTTGCCCTTACAAACTGATTACCAAAGTCCTGGATAACAGGGTGGCAGTGTTTGCTGATAAGCTCATCAGCCGCCACCAAAATGCTTTTATTAAGAAAAGAAACATTATGGATGGGATCCTGACCTTGCATGAGGTCCTCCACCACACTCATGTTAAGAAAAGAACCGGGGTCGTGCTTAAGCTCGATTTCGAGAAAGCTTACGATAAGGTCAATTGGGACTTCCTTCTTGAGTGCCATAGATTGAGAGGCTTCGGAGATAAGTGGTGTACATGGGTGGATCAAATCTTGCTGAATGGCACCGTGAGTGTTAAGATCAACAACATGGTGGGGCCCTATTTTCAAAGCTTCAAGGGGGTTCGTCAGGGAGACCCTATGTCCCCCTTTCTGTTTAACCTAGCCGCTGAGTGTTTATCCAAAATGGTGTTTAATGCCCAAAAGAATAATCTTCTCAAAGGACTCGCGCCTGACCTGGTCCTAGGAGGTGTAGCTATCCTGCAATATGCCGATGACACGGTCCAGTGTATCGAGGATAACATTGAGCAAGCTGTTAACCTTAAGCTGCTTCTGTACCTCTTCGAACTTATGTCTGGGCTTAAAATCAATTTTATGAAAAGTGAAGTATTGTGTGTGGGAGGGGATGACTCTACTCTATAGAAGTATGCGGACCTCTTTGGTTGCAAAATTGGCCACTTTCCTATGAAATACCTGGGGGTGCCGGTGAGCTACTCCTCTTTACGTAACATTGACTGGGAGTTTGTTGCCATTAGATATCTTTTGAGCTGTGATGCCTGGATTGGTAGATCAGCCTCATCTGGAGGGAGATTGACCTTACTCAATTCTTCCCTATCCAGTATAGCCTATTACTACATGTCCATGTTCCTTCTCTCCAAAACCTTCATTGAGAGACTGGACAAATATCGTCGTAAGTTTTTCTGGTGCGGTGGTAAAGAAAAGAGACGCTATCATCTTGTTAAGTGGTCTCGGGTGTGTCGATCTAAAAAGAAAGGTGGACTGGGAGTTAAAGATCTCCACAAACAAAACTTAGCTCTTCTAGCCAAGTGGTGGTGGAAACTTGATATGGGCAAAGGTCTATGGCAAGATGTGATTAGAGCTAAGTATCTTAAAAACTGCTCTGTGGCCACGGTTAAATCAAAGTTCAATGACTCCCCTGTTTGGAAGGCTTTACTCAAAGTGAAAGAAAACTATATGGCTGGGAGGAGAGTTATCATTCATTCTAGTGATGTGGCCAGGATCTGGCAGGACCCTATCGGTGATCATCCACCACTTTGTATGGTGTATCCAGTCCTATTTAGCATTGCCAACCACCCTGAGGATACGAATGCACAATTTCGTGGCAGAGAAGAGGGGGACATCTTCAGAAGAAGATTGAGCCCGGATTTAGCCAATCAGTTTGCTGGCTTTAAACACATAGTTGAGAACATTGCTCCCTCTGAGGAACCTGATAAAGTTAAATGGGCTCTTGGTCCCAATGAGAAGTACACGACGAAAGCAATGTACTCCTACCTCGAGAGAAATATCTTTGGACGTGATTATAGATGGATTTGGCGGGCTAAACTGCCAGTCAAAATCCAAATTTTCTTGTGGCAACTATTTCAAGATGCAGTCTTAACCAGGGATGTTATGAAACGCAGAAACTGGGCGGGCGATCCTCGCTACTCGTTCCGTGATTGTAGAGAGACTTACCTCCATTTATTCTTTTTGTGCCCCGTCGCTAGAACAGTCTGGCGGACGGTAGGGGCAATGCTTGGCACTGACTTATGCCCTAATAATTTGTGCCAGTTCTACTCCTGGTGCTATGCCTTTCTTCCCCAGGGGGAACGACACTTCACTGTGGGCTTAGCGGCTGTATGCTGGGCTATCTGGAGTCGCAGAAATCAAGCTACTTTTGAACACAAGAAACTGTCATCTCCTTTTGAGATTGTCTTTACAACCTGTGTGCATTTGAAATACTGGGCAGGATTGCTGAAGGGCCAGGAGCGGGAAGAGCTGGAGCACGGTGCGCTACTGCTAAGGGACAATGCTGTGAAGATGATGAGGCTGTGCGCATCTGCTCACGCTGAGAGGGACCCAGAGTGAGAGATCGAAATCTGCTGCGCGGGATTCTGAAGCTGGAGTGCGGAGGCTTCATTGGTGGCAAACGTTGCGTAACTTGTCTGTGGCTCTTTTTGCGTAGGCGAGCTTGTTCGCGTTTTATGATGTCGGCCATCTGAACTGTAGTCTCTTACTGTATGGTGTCTCAGGGTTTTCGCCCCACAGTAGGTGTTTCGATTGCGAGCACCTACAGTGGGTTTCCCTGGGATGCTTGAACTCGTTTTTTCCCTTTCCCTTTCGGTTTGATCTGGAACTCGATCTGTATTTCCGTTATTAAGTTAATGGAAAGGGGATTAACCCGGTTCAAAAAAAAAAGAAACGCTAAAAAGCTGCTCAAAATCTTTGTACTCCTTATGTTCCTTTTTACTTCGCACGTTGTGAAAGTGCATACTTTTTTGTATAAGATTGGTCAAAGTAGAGATACTTTGACTGCAGAAAAAACTTGTATGCAGACTAGAAAGGACCGGAGGGAGTACATGTGATACTGCTGCAAACGTGGTGATCACCCTAGGAATATTGCTAGTACGTATTGTTTTGCATGTTCATCCAATGCCAGTGATACAGGAATTCGAACTAATCGAAATAAATTCATTCATACACGGTCCGATTTCATATAAACATGCCGGATTTCATTAAATTACATTCTTCAACTAAAAAGGGGTGTTTGTGGCCGCATGCATCTCCCAGATGCAGAGGCCGGGGGTCATCCTACTTTTTGAAAAAAAACTAAAAGGGGGTGCACTGGAGGTAAAATTAATTATCCGAAGCTACCCACCTGTGTCCCGCTGAGCCAAACAGAAGCTTCAGTGACTTAACTATAGGTGCAGGTGCATAACTAACATGTGGCCTGTTGGGCCCACGTGTCAGTCAGCCAACTGCACCAGCAGTTAATTAGAAGCAGCGTTCTTCTCCAGCGCAGCTCTCCGACTCCACGTCGCCGCCAAGAAGCTAACCGGCCGTCAATGGTCAACCCGCCTAGCTTGGCTTCAACCGGAGGGTAGCAGTGTGGCCTTACTTGGACCCGAGCGACGGCGACCTACCGTGTTCTACTCTTCCTCGTTTTCTGTGTGGCACGGCCTCGTTGGCAGCGGGGCGGGGCCTCGGCGGAGCCGGCGATGCCTCTGTCTCGTTGCTGGCGGGCGGTGCCTCAGCGGAGCGGTGGAAATCCTCCCCCACATTGCCGGCACGGTGGGGCCTCGGCTGAGCCGGCGATGTCCTATCCCTCGTTGTTGGCGGGGCAGGGCCTCGGCGGAGCCGTCCGTGTCCTCTGCCTCGTTGTTGGTGTCGCGGGGCCTCGGCGGAGCTGGCGGTGTCCTCTGCCTCGTTGTTGGTGCCGCGGGGTGTCGGCGGAGCAGGGCGTCCTCGACGCCAGCGGAGTGGGGACTCGTCGGAGCCGGCATTGTCCTCTGCCTCGTCCTCGGTCTCGCCAAACAGTGCCTCGCCCGCTTCATCGCCCTCTTTGCTAGCCTCTTTGTAGGCGGCTGCAGCCTCCGCCACCCGCATGCGGTACCACCAGCGCTCGAGGCGGACCTTGCGGGTGGAGCGGTACGAGTTGAGCAGCGCCTCCTGCTCCGCCCGCTCCACAGTGATCTGCTCCTCCGCCTGCAGGTGCTCCTGGAGGAGATGGTGGCTGTAGGCGGCATCGGTCTGCGCCTCCCGGAACTGCTCCTCACGCATCTGCCTCACCCTGTCCATATATTGGGCACAGGCCTCGCCGATGGTCATGGTGCAATGCACCGGCGAGGATGGCGCGGAGGAGGGGGTTGGCGCCAGATCGTCGACTACCATGTTCTCCATTGGGACATCGTCGTCCTCCGGCTTCCTGGCGGCCAGCCGGTCGGCAGAAATGGCTGCTATCTCCTTGTGGTCGGTCGTCCGCCCGTCCCGAAGAGCGCTGGAGTGCGAGGAAGCCATGGTGGGTAGTAGTGATGTGTATAGGAGAAAGGCAACGGATGCGGATGACTGCGGCTATGGCCGGCGCAGCAGTTTATATAGCAATGGTGGGCGGGCGGAGGGACGGACGTGTGAAGCCGGAGTAGCCGCCTCGGCAACCGCGTATCATTAATGTGTGCGGCAGATGGACGGACGGACGGCACCTATGTCGTTTGAAGTTGGAGCAATCGCTTACACCGGGAAGCGAGGCGGCCGGTGCTGACTGTTTCGGGCGGAAAGCGCGCGCGGGCGAGGAGATCACTTTACTTGGATAGGATGACAATGGGGACCCACCAGGTCCATAGCCTCACGTACGCAAGTGCCTCCTTATTATATATATATATATATATATAACTATAATTTATTTTGCTTCCTCCTGGTTTCCTGACATCACGGTCCCACACCATTGTCTACCTATGTACTCCCTCCTTTCCAGCTTATAGGGCTTATCTCAAAATTTTAGTTTTTCCATTTTATAAGGCTCAATTTAGTTTTTTTCCATCACATGTTTAGATTCCAAGGTGCATTAAATCATTGCATGCAAGTATTAAGAGAAAATTGACCAATGCATGTACTTTATGCATGCATGCATTGCAATTAATGCATTGATAAACATAATGTTTTGAGGATAACAAGAGCATTAATTAGGTGCTTTTGCAAAACTAGAAAAAGTATTCCACCACTCGCCATCTACCTTGATTGGTGAGATTATTGAATTGAGCATTATAAACCGGAAAGGAGGGAGTAGTCAATAAATGAGAGAATTGCACAAGAAGCGGCCGACAGTTGGGACCAAGCAGCTCGAGCAGTGTTTGTGTTTTTGAGGTGTGAGCACTGCAGAGTTTTTCGATGTTTACCCCAGATATTAATTTTTCTCCTCTGAACAACAACGAAAACATCGCTGCGGTATTAAGCTGGCGGGCTGTGGCCCGTCTAGCCCGAGCAGATATCCAGCCAGATATTAATTTTTTCAAAGCGAAAATGGCTAGCCCAGCTATACTTTTTTAAGAATACCCGAGGCAAGGTCAAGTTGTTATTCTCCGCTTGTTGGCTGCAAATCTTTCTAGGAGGGATCCATTAGGCTTAACAAGAAAATGGGCTTCAAGAAATAATAAATGGGATGTAATTATAAAACTGGGTAGTAACTATAAAAAATGCACCAAACAGTGATTACTTTATAAAATATTATTTTGGAATATTGGAAGTTTTAATTTCATTAATTGTTGAAAGCGGAATGTTTCGTTGGATTTTACATAATATAAATTTATATTGAAATTGTATTTAATCTGACTAAAATTTCGGGATAAAAATATTCGGATCCCATCAAAATGTGGGAAATTTTATTGAATTCTGTTTTGAACAGTTGGTTGAAATGGGCTGTACTTAATTTTAACAAACTGTAAATGGGCTGTAGTAAATTCCATTAGAATTAAAAAATGGGCTACACATTCTTACAAATCTCAAATGGGCTATAAGTTCTCTGCCACACACTTCTGGCCTTACTAAGTTGACGTGTCCCCTAAAAAAACAGAGTCGACGGGTATGCAAGGCTTTGTCAACTTATAGTCAACACACGGTTCTAGAAGCAGTGGCCGTTGGATGTCCATCCAACGGATGCCGTGCTTCTTCTTCAATCTCGGATATTCTAGCTTCACCCGCCCAAAAAATGATTCATCCCCGACATCCGGGCGCACCGTTTGGAAGTGACACTTGGGCCTACTAAGTTGACGTACCAAGCGCTTTGTGAACTTAGTCAATATAAACGATTCTAGCTACAGTGACCGTACGATGTCCATCCAACGACCGTCGTGCTTCTTCAACCTCTGGTCTTCTTGCTCCAGCCGCCCAAAGCAGCGCCGGTCGTGCCGCCTGCTCCTACCTCCCATGGCCGGCTATGCTGCCGCGGAGGCCTCACCGCCCCTACTACTCCCACTGCTGGCTAGGACATCCCTCCACTCACCCACACCCCCTGTTATTCTACGGCGACGGCAGCACAGCCGAACCAGTGAACCCTCGTACTTCTCTCCACGTGTGCATCCACTTCCCCATCTTCCCCGGCTCCGTGTCGTCCCCTTCCTAGGCCTCGCCGTCGTCCACCGCCGTGGTGCTCTCGGCGCGGCGTGGTCAACGCGGTCAAGGAACGACTTCCATCGGACGTGGACTGTACGTGGAGAGGCTGACAGCTGGGTCCACGGCAGCCGCAAGGAAGTGCCTCCTTATTACACGCAAAAGATTTATTCCTCCACCTAACAGTGGGGACCCACCGGACGGGCCACCGTATTTCGCGAAAAAAATGATTCGCCCCCTGACTGCTGGGACCCACCAGCTACATCTTCGCACGCAAGGAAGTGCGTCCAAAAGAATGATTCGCCCCCCGACCGCTGGGACCCACCAGCTACACCTTCGCACGCAAGGAAGTGCGTCCGGCCAAAAAAACGATTCGCCCCCCTGACTGCTGGGACCCAGCAGCTACACCTTCGCACGCAAGGAAGTGCATCCGGGCAAAAAAACGATTAGCCCCCCCTGACTGCTGGGACCCAGCAGCTACACCTTCGCACGCAAGGAAGTGCGTCCGGGCAAAAAAAACGATTCGCCCCCCTGACTGCTGGGACCCACCAGCTTCATCTTCGCAGGCAAGGAAGTGCCTGACAGTCGGGACCCACCTGGTCGAAGCGTACATAGCGTTGTCATCCTGGTCGCGAACGTGTACGTACATACTGGTCGTAGTAGAGGCGCGCACGTGTCGTAGTAGAGGCGTGCACGTAGCATGTACACGTATGTAAAGCGGCCGGGGTGAAAGAAAGAAAATACGGTCACGTATGTGTACATATGGGCGGGGTCTCGAACGCCTAGTCGCGCATACGTACGGAGAGGCCTCGTGTTCATGGGGAGGCAACGGAATGCATCATGTTCATGGGGAGGCAACAGAATGCGTCGTGTTCATGGGGAGGCAACGAAATGCGTCGTGTTCATCGGGAGGCAACGGAACGCGTGGGAGCCAACCGGCTGGGTCGGAACGGAATGCGTGTTCGTGTTCATCGGGAGGCTTGGGCCGAAGCAGCGATGGAAGCGTGGCTGGCGTACCGCTGGCGGAGAAGCGGCCTTGTGTTCGACCAGCCACGTTCGAAACGGGGTCCTGTTGATCGGGAGGGGCCTAGCCTACCGCAAAACGGAGGAAACGGACCTCCTACGGTCAAAACGGGGGTCCTGTTGATTGGGAGGGGTGTGGCGTACCGCAAAACGGAGGAAACGGACCTCCAACGGTCGAAACGGGGGTCATGTTGATCAGGAGGGGTGTGGCGTACCGTAAAACGGACAAAACGGACTTGTGTTGGAGCGCTACGGTCGAAACAGGGGTCCTGTTGATCGGGAGGGGTGTGGCGTAGCGCAAAACGGATGAAACGGACTTGTGTTGGAGCACTACGGTCGAAACGGGGGGAGGGGTGTGGCGTACCACAAAACGGGACTCCACGGGATACTGTTCATCTCCACTGTCGTCCTCCTCCAGCCTCCACGGGCTACCGTCGACCTCCTCCAGCCTCCACGGGCTCCTGTTCATCCAGCCCCCGCCGAGCGCTACTCCACCGGCTACTGTTCAACCACCCCTCCACGGGCACTCCTCCACCATCTACTGTTCATCCAGCCCTCCACACCACGGGGTCCTGTTCAACCACCCCTCCACGGCCACCCCTCCACCGTCTACTGTTCATCCAGTCCTCCACAACACGGGTTCCTGTTCATCCAGAGGCAACGCCACCGCTCACTGTTCATCCACTTCGCAAGCGCCATTGTTCATCAATCGATCGGCTTCAGTTAGCAGCAGTAGTGAAAGAATCGCTCCATCGGGTTCAGTTAACAGCCATCGATCGATCGCTCGGGTTCAGTAACGCGTAGCCTGCAGTGCAATCACTCGGGTTCAGTTAGAGCACAACGCCTCGCTCGGGTTCATTTAGAGCCAACGCCTCGCACACACGCGCGTACCTGTACGAGAGAAATGTGCATCGCTCTCCCACCGTAACCGGCAACTCCCCGAAATTTTCCTCCCCTTCGCTTCTACCACGGGTTTTTCCGTCATGGACGGCCCAAAGAATGTCATGCAACTGCGTCTCCGGCCCGCCCAGGACGAAAAGCCCATTTTCTGTCATGATTTTTTGTCATAGAAGTAGGAGCCCACCACATCTATGATGATACCTGGTTTTGTCACAATTATCATCATAGAAGTGTCATATGTATGACAGAAAAAAAATTCGTTCGGCCCAAAATGTCATGGATGTGTCTTTTTTTTGTAGTGCCATCTGCATCTAGTTCGGTTCTTTTTCCCGTTTTGTGCCATGTCATCTGTCTAGCCATCTCTTCGACCATGAAAAGATGTTGAAGTCTAGGTACGATTGGCATATACCAAGAACATTAACCATGATTTTGGTCTGCGTCCTCTTACCCATACCGTTGTCTACCACAATATACTAGGAAGACTTGCAAATGGAAAAATAGTTCAAGTCTGCATACTCAATCCTAAATAAGGCACATCCTTTCTCACAAGCATATATCTTCTCATAGGGCATCTTAAGAGCACAGAGGATTTTGTCTGACTGGTACAGGTTTGCAGGTAGTACATGGCCTTTGGGTAGAAAGCGTCCAAATACTATCATCATCGTGTCGTAGCATTCTCTACCCAAGTTGCATTGAGCCTTCAGAGCCATTATTTGTGAGATGGCATCCAACTGACAAAGCTCACTGTACTCCTGGAGAGGACGTTTCGAAGACTCCAACATTTCATTGAAGGCCTTCGCAGATTCCTCCATATCATCGTCTGAATCCCGAGCATCATCGAAGTTTTGCACCATGACTTCCATCCTGATACCATGCTCATCGGTGCGACGATGAACCACCTCAACTCTGGCACATTGGGCAGACTCACCATGAAATGTCCACACCGTATAACCGGGCGTAAAACCACTCTTCTGTAGGTGTTTGCCCATTTCATCCTCTGTCTTATTTTCCCAATTTTGCACCAGACACAAGGGCACCAAATTTTCCTCTGGCCATTTGCAAATGCAGCTTTGACAAACCCCTTGGTTTTTGTTAACTATTCATTGGTAATCTCTTATTGACTAGTGTGACTGGTGTACATCCATGCACGATCACTCATCTTGTTTAGCTACTGGACAGACAAGAAATATATATAATTCAGCATGTATATTTATCAGTTAATCCAGTTTGTCAATTTTATTACGTCCATGCAACCTACACTCTAATAGGTAAAGATAGGTCCTAGTCCCACCCGAGTATGTGTAGATTGAGTACGTTCTCCATGCTCTACACCATTCTGAGACAAAATTTTAGTAGCACCTCCCCATTGTTCTCCTGATACATGTATCAGCAAAAAGCCAAGAGAATGTGCATCCGAGAACAACAGGGAGGCGCTGAAGAAATTTTGTCTTGGAATGGGGTATAGCATGGAGAATGTACCAAATCTACAAATACTCGGATTGTCCGTGGAAATCATTGGACAATCCGAATGAGTTATGGTGATAAATATGCAACTGAATGCATATTTGTCGATGCAACCCTTTCGGATGGGAGACGCATACTGGTTACATGGCTGTAGTTACCTAGCTAGTGTCATCGGCACGAAGGCCGGGACATAGCAAATAATTAAGGGGGGAGGAGGAGATGTCATTTGTGCTCACCCATGAATGCAGGGACGGAGCTCGTCGAACAGCAGACCCTCGCAGCGATGAAACAACTGCACATTGAAATCGAAAGATGAGTAACATAGCATTATTGTTTTTGCCATCAACCTAACTAAGTATTTACAACAGGATATGCCTTGACCTCTTAACCCTCGACCCCTCGGCGACCGCTCAACCCTCGACCCCTCGACCCTCAACCTTCTTTTCTTTCTTTTTCTATTTTTTCTATTTCTTTTTTCATCATCTTCTTCTTCCTCTTCTTCTTCTTCTTCCTCTTGTTCTTCTTCTTCCACCTCTTCTTCCTCTTCTTCTTCTTATTTTTTTCATCTTTCTTCTTAACCTAAAATAAACCTAAACTAAACTAAATCTAAACCTAAACCTAAAAAATAGAAAAAAACCATAACCTAAACCTAAACCTAAAACTAAAACTAAACTAAATCTAACTAAACTAACTACACTAACATAGAAAAAAATTAAAAAAATAGAGAGGGGGAGGGGCTCACCGGATTGGTGGAGGTGGAGGCCGATGGAGGAGAGGGTGGGGCGGCTTGGGGCAGCCGTGAAGGGCATGACAGAAGGCGGGCAGAGGCGAGGCGGCGCGGCGTGGTGAGGCGGCGAGATGGTGTGGGGCGAGGCGGGCGGCGGGGTGGTGCGGCGGGCACGATGGGGTGGTGGCGGGGTTGTGCGGCAGGGGTGGTGGGGCGACAGGCGGCGGGGGTGCAGGGTGCGATAGGGCGCGACGGGGGCGACGTGGCGGCGGGGTGGTGCGGGGCGCGGCGGGGGCGATGGGACGGCAGTGGTGCAGGTGCGAGCGGAGACAGAGGAGAGAGAGAGACAGAGGGGTGGGGCAAGGGAGAGACAGGGAAAGGGTTACCGTTAGTTTGGGTGGGCCAACCTCTTTGCCGTCTGCTAGCGGACGACAAAGAATCTTTGCCGTCCGCTAGCCGATGGCAAAGAATTGGCTGACGGCAAATTGCACCTTTGCCATTAGGCAGTTCTTTGTCCTCTGCTTTTTGTGAGCTGGCGGCAAAGACCTTCTTTGTCGTCCGCAAGCTGACGGCAAAGAACTGACAGACGGCAAATTCTCTGATTCCAGTAGTGATTAACCCATAGGACAAAACGGATCTACTCAAACATCATAGGATTAACCATAGATCATTGGGAAATAATATATGGAGTTAAGCACCATATTTAAGTAGAGATTACAGTGGAGAGAAGGGAGGTTACACTGCTGCATAGAGGGGGAGAGAGTTGGTGTTGACGGTAGCAAGATTGTTGATGTAGATCGCCATCACGATCATAACCCCGGCGACACTCCGGCGCCACCGGGAGAGAGGGGGAGAGAGCCTCCCTCATTCTTCTTCTTCTTCTTCCTTGGCATCCCCCCTCTGGTCCATGGCCTCCATGGCAGTGGATGGGTGGGTGCCCCTTTGAGATTGGATCTCCCTCTCTATTCTCTTCTCTTTCATGCTCCCCAGATCTGGCCCTTCACCGTTTCTTAAATTCCCGAATCCGTAACTCTGATTGCGCTGAAATTTTTACATATTTTTTCCCATAAATTATCTTTCTTGTGCGAGAAGAAGGGCCCCAACCGCCTTACGAGGAGGGCATAAGACACCTGGGTGCGCTTGGCACCCCATGGCGCGCCCTGGTGTCTCTTGGGGGCTGTGGGGCCCCGTTTGCGTTGATTCCACCTCCCAAAAATCACATATATTCCAAAATAATTCTCCGTAAACTTTTATCGTGTTTGGACTTCGTTTGATGTGGATTTTATGCGAAAACATAGAACAAACGTGAACTGGCACTGGCACTGGATCAATAGGTTAGTCCAATAGGCATGAAAGTTGTATAATATTGGCATGAAACAACCAAAAATTATAGATAAGACAGAGACATATTAGCATGCCCAAGCATAATTTCTACTTGTCCTCTAGTAGGTAAATGATAAAAAAAGATATTTTTTGATGTGGAATGCTACCTAGCATAAACTTGATCATATATCTAATCATGGCCTGAATATTAAGACATAAGTGATTTAAAGCAATAGTCTATAATTTGACATAAAAACATCAATACTCAGGCATCCCAACAAACAATCGTGTCTTTCAAAATACCAATGCTAAAGGAAGCTATCCCTACAAAATCATATAGTCTTGTCATGCTTTATCTTCTTAACACAAAGTATTTATCACGCACAACCCCAATGACAAGACGAGCAATTGGTTCATACTTTTTAACGCGCTTCAGCTTTTTCAACCCTCACGCAATACATGAGCGCAAGCCAAGGATATAGCACTATAGGTGGAATAGAGTGTGATGATAGGGGAAAATATAGAGAAGACAAAAAAAGTAAGAAAGTCTCACATCAACGTGGCTAACCAATGCTATGGAGATGCCCCTCGATTGATATCAACGTGAGGAGTAGGGATTGACATGCAATGGATGCACTAAGAGCTATAAGTGTATGAAAGCTCAATATGAAAACTAATTGGGTGTGCATCCAACTTGCTTGCTCATGAAGACCTCAGGCATTTGAGAAAGCCCATCATCGGAATATACAAGCCAAATTCTATAATGAAAATTTTCCACTAGTATATGAAAGAGACTGCATAGGAGACTCTCTATATGAAAAACATGGTGCTACTTTGAATCACAAGTGTGGTAAAGGATAGTAACAATGCCCCTTCTCGTTTTATTCTTTTTCCTTTTTCTTTTTTTTTCTTTTTCTCTTTTTGTCCTTCTTTTTTTTCTCTCATTGTCCGGAGTCTCATCCTGACTTACGGGGGAATCATAGTGTCCATCATCCTTTCCTCACTGGGACATGCTCTAATAATGAATAATGATTATCATCACACTCCTATTTACTTCTAACTCAAAGGAAATAAAAATTACAACTCGACACCTACAACAAAATATGACTCTATATGAATGCCTTAGGCAGTGTACTAGGATGTGCAATGATCTAGTGTAACAACGATATCAAAAACGAACAAGCCATGGAAATATCATGCTAGCTATCTTACGATCATGCAAAGCAATATGAAAATGAATGCTCAAGTCATCAAAACGGAGATGATGGAAGTTGCATGGCAATATATCTCGAAATGGCTATGGAAATGCCATAATAGGTAGGTACGGTGGCTATTTTGAGGAAGATATAATAAGGCTTATGTGTGATAGAGCGTATCATATCACGGGGTTTGGATGCACCTATGAAGTTTGCACCACATCTCGAGGTGAGAAAGGGCAATGCACGGTACCGTAGAGGTTAGCAGATTGCGGAAAGGTAAGAGTGCGTATAATCCATGGAGTCACATTAGTCATAAAGAAATCATATACTTATTGTAAAAGTTTATTAGCCCTCGAAGCAAAGTACTACTACGCATGCCCTTAGGGGTATAGATTGGTAGGAAAAGACCATCGATCGTCCCCGACCGCCACTCATAAGGAAGACAATAAATAATAAATCATGCTCCAACTTCATAGCATAACGAGAGACTATGCGTGCATGCTTCGGGAATCACAAACCTTAACACCAATATTCTTACTAACCACAACCGTTTACCAGTACCTCCTGAAGGAAATATGCCTAGAGGCAATAATAAAGTTGTTATTTTATATTTCCTTATATCATGATAAAGTTTTATTATTCACTCTAGAATTGTATTAACTGGAAACTTGATACAGTTGTGGATAAATAGACAAAACATAGTGTCCCTAGTATGCCTCTACTTGACTAGCTCGTTAATCAAAGATGGTTAAGTTTCCTGACCATAGACATGTGTTGTAATTTCATGAACGGGATCACATCATTAGGAGAATAATGTGATGGACAAGACCCATCCGTTAGCTTAGCATAATGATCGTTAAATTTTATTGCTATTGCTTTCTTCATGACTTATACATATTCCTCTGACTATGAGATTATGCAACTCCCGAATACCGGAGGAACACCTTGTGTGCTATCAAACTTCACAACGTAACTGGGTGATTATAAAGATGCTCTATAGGTGTCTCCGAAGGTGTTTGTTGGGTTGGCATAGATTGAGATTAGGATTTGTCACTCCGAGTATCGGAGAGGTATCGTTGGGCCCTCCCGGTAATGCAAATCACTATAAGCCTTGCAAGCAATGTGATTAATGAGTTAGTTATGGGATGATGCATCACGAAATGAGTAAAGAGACTTGCCGGTAACAAGATTGAACTAGGTATGATGATATCGACGATCGAATCTCGGGCAAGAAACATACCCATGACAAAGGGAATAATGTATGTTGTTATTGCGGTTTGACCGATAAAGACCTTCGTAGAATATGTAGGAACCAATATGAGCATCCAGGTTCCGCTATTGGTTATTGACTGAAGATGTGTCTTGGTCATGTCTACATAGTTCTCGAACCCGTAGGGTCCACACGCTTAATGTTCGATGACGATTTGTATTATGAGTTATGTGTTTTGGTGACCGAAGTTTGTTTGGAGTCCCGGATGAGATCACGGACATGACAAGGAGTCTCGAAATTGTCGAGAGGTAAAGATTCATATATTGGAAGGTAGTATTCGGACATCGGAATGGTTTCGAGTGGTTCGGGTATTTTACCGGAGTACCGAGGGGTTACCGGAACCCCCGGGGGAATTAATGGGCCTACACGGGCCTTAGTGGAGAGAGAAGAGGGCCGCAAGGGGTGCCCCCCCCATGGCAGTCCGAATTGGACTAGGGGAGGGGACGGCGCCCCCTTTCGCTCTCCCTCTCCCTCTCCTTCCTTTTCCCTCCAATGAAGAAAGGAAAACGGGGGGGGCAATCCTACTAGGAGTGGAGTCCTAGTAGGACTCCCCCCCATGGCGCCCGCCCCCTGGCCGGCCGCCTACTCCTCCCCTCCTTTATATACGGGGGCAGGGGCACCCCATAGCACATTAATTGTTCTCTTAGCCATGTGCGGTGCCCCCCATCACAGTTTACTCCTCCGGTCATAGCTTCGTAGTTCTTAGGCGAAGCCCTGTGTGGATCACATCACCATCACCGTCACCACGCTGGTGTGCTGACGGAACTCTCCCTCGACCCTCTGTTGGATCAAGAGTTCAAGGGACATCATCCAGATGAACGTGTGCTGAACTCGGAGGTGTTGTACGTTCGACACTAGATCGGTTGGATCATGAAGATGTTCGACTACATCAACCACGTTAACCTAACGCTTCTGCCTTCGGTCTAAGAGGGTACATGGACACACTCTCCCCCTCTCATTTCTATGCATCTCCTAGATAGATCTTGCATGAGCGTAGGATTTTTTTGAAATTGCATGCTACGTTCCCCAACAGTGGCACCCGAGCCAGGTCTATGCATAGATGATATGCACAAGTAGAATACAAAGAGTTGTGGTCAATAATGGTCATAATGCTTACCACCAACGTCTTATTTTGATTTGGCGGTATTGTTGGATGAAGTGGCCCGGACCAACATTTCATGACCACGTTCATGAGACCAGTTCTACCGACGTGCTGTTGCACACATGTGGCTGGTGGGTGTATGTTTCTCCAACTTTAGTTGAATTGAATTTGACTACGGCCGGTCCTTGTTGAAGGTTTAAATAGCACACTTGACGAAAAATCGTTGTGGTTTTGATGCATAGGTAAGAATAGTTCTTGCTAGAAGCCCGAGGTAGCCACGTAAAACTTGCAACAATAAAGTAGAGGACGTCTAACTTGTTTTTGCAGGGCATGTTGTGATGTGATATGGTCAAGACGTGATGAGATATAAATCATTGTATGAGATGATCATATTTTGTAGAAGTTATCAGCAACTGGCAGGAGCCTTATGGTTGACGCTTTATTGTATGAACTGCAATCGCCATGTAATTTCTTTACTTTATCACTAAGCGGTAGCGATAGTCATAGAAGCAATAGTTGGCGAGACGACAACGACGCTACAATGGAGATTATGGTGTCAAGCCAGTGACGATGGAGATCATGACGGTGCTTTGGAGATGGAGATCAAAGGCACAAGATGATGATGGCCATATCATGTCACATATTTATCTTTTATGCATCTTATTTTGCTTAGTACAGCGGTAGCATTATAAGATGATCCCTCACTAAATTTCAAGGTATAAGTGTTCTCCCTGAGTATGCACCATTGCTATAGTTTGTCGTGCTGAGACACCACATGATGATCCGGTGTGATAAGCTCTACGTTCACATACAATGGGTGTAAGACAGATTTGCACGTGCAGAATACTCGGGTTAAACTTGACGAGCCTAGCATATGCAGATATGGCCTCGGAACACTGAGACCGAAAGGTCGAACGTGAATCATATAGTAGATATGATCAACATAGAGATGTTCACCATTGGAAACTACTCCATCTCACGTGATGATCGGACATGGTTTAGTTGATATGGATCACGTGATCATTTAGATGACTCGAGGGATGTCTATCTAAGTGGGAGTTCTTAAGTAATATGATTAATTGAACTTAAATTTATCATGAACTTAGTCCTGATAGTTTTTTGCATATCTATGTTGTAGATCAATAGCTCGCGTTTAGCTCCCTGTTTTATTTTTGATATGTTCCTAGAGAAAACTAAGTTGAAAGATGATAGTAGCAATGATGCGGACTAGGTCCATGATCTGAGGATTGTCCTCATTGTCGCATAGAAGAATTATGTCCTTGATGCACCGCTAGGTGACAGACCTATTGAGGAGCAGATGCAAATGTTATGAACGTTTGGCAAAGCTCGGTATGATGACTACTTGATATTTTAGTGCACCATGCTTTACGACTTAGAACTGGGACTTCAAAAACATTTTGAATGCCATGAAGCATATGAGATGTTCCAAGAGCTGAAATTGGTATTACAGACTCATGCCCGAGTTGAGAGGTATGAGACCTCTGACAAGTACTTTGCCTACAAGATAGAGGAGAATAGCTCAACTAGTGAGCATGTGCTCAGAATGTCTGGGTACTACAATCGCTTGAATCAAGTGGGAGTTAATCTTCCAGATAAGATAGTGATTGACAGAGTTCTCTAGTCACTATCACCAAGTTACTAGAATTTCCTGATGAACTATAATATGCAAGGGATAATGAAAACGATTCCCGAGCTCTTCGCGATGCTGAAATCGGCGAAGGTAGAAATCAAGAAGTATCATCAAGTGTTGATGGTTAACAAGACCACTAGTTTCAAGGAAAAGGGCAAGGGAAATAAAGGGAACTTCAAGAAGAATAGCAAGCAAGTTGCCGCTCCTGTGAAGAAGCCCAAAGCTAAACCCAAGCCTGAAACTGAGTGCTTCTACTGCAAAGGAAATGGTCACTAGAAGCGAAGCTGGCCCAAACATTTGGCGGATAAGAAGGATGGCAAAGTGGACAAAGGTACATTTGATATACAGATTTTTTATGTGTACTTTACTAGTGTTCATAGTAACCCCTAGGTATTTGATACCGGTTCAATTCCTAAGTTTAGTAACTTGAAACAGGAGTTACAAAATGAACAGAGACTAGTTGAGGGTGAAGTGACGATGTGTGTTGGAAGAGATCCCAAGGTTGATAAGATCACCATCGCATACTCCCTCTACCTTCGGGATTAGTGTTGAACCTAAATAAATGTTATTTGGTGTTTGCGTTGAGCATGAATATGATTGGATTATGTTTATTGCAATACGGTTATTCATTTAAGTTGGAGTTGTTCTGTTTACATGAATAAAACCTTCTATGGTCATACACCCGATATATATGGTTCATTGAATCTTGATAGTAGTGATACACATATTCATAATATTGATGCCAAAAGATGCAAAGTTAATAATGATAGTGCAACTTATTTGTGGCACTGCCGTTTAGGTCATATTGGTGTAAAGCGCATGAAGAAACTCCATGCAGATGGGCTTTTGGAATCACTTGATTATGAATCACTTGATGCTTGCGAACCATGCCTCATGGGCAAGATGACTAAGACTCCGTTCTCCAGAATAATGGAACGAGCCACTAACTTATTGGAAATAATACATACCGATGTATGTGGTTCGATGAGTGTTGAGGCTCACGGCGGGTATAGTTATTTAGTAACCTTCACAGATATTTGAGCAGATATGGGTATATCTAATTAATGAAACACAAGTCTAAAACATTTGAAAAGTTCAAAGATTTTCAGAGTGAAGTGGAAAATCATCGTAACAAGAAAATAAAGTTTCTACGATCTGATCACGGAGGCGAATATTTGAGTTATGAGTTTGGTCTTCATCTAAAACAATGTGGAATAGTTTCGCAACTCACGCCACCTGGAACACCACAGCGTAATGGTGTGTCCAAATGTTGTAATCATACTTTATTAGATATGGTGCGATCTATGATGTCTCTTACCGACTTACCACTATTATTTTGGGGTTATGCATTAGAGACAGCTGCATTCACGTTAAGTAGGGCACCATCTAAATCCGTTGAGATGACACCGTATGAACTATGGTTTGGCAAGAAACCTAAGCTATCGTTTCTTAAAGTTTGGGGTTGCAATGCTTATGTGAAAAAGCTTCAACCTAATAAGCTCGAGCCCAAATCGGAGAAATGTGTCTTCATAGGATACCAAAAAAACTGTTGGGTAGACCTTCTATATCAGATCCGAAGGCAAGATATTTGTTGCTAAGAATGGATCCTTTCTAGAGAAGGAGTTTCTCTCTAAAGAAGTGAGTGGGAGGAAGGTAGAACTTGATGAGGTAATTGTACCTTCTCTCAAATTGGAAAGCTCATCACAGAAATCATTTCCAGTGATGCCTACACCAACTAGAGAGGAAGCTAATGATGATGATCATGCAACTTCAGATCAAGTTACTACTGAACCTCGTAGGTCAACCAGAGCATGTTCCGCACCTGAGTGGTATGGTAATCCCATTCTGGAAGTCATGTTACTAGATCATGACGAATCTATGAACTATGAGGAAGCGATGATGAGCCCAGATTCCCATAAATGGCTTGAGGCCATGAAATTTGAGATAGGATCCATGTATGAGAACAAAGTATGGACTTTGGTGGACTTGCCCGATGATTGACAAGCCATTGAAAATAAATGGATATTCAAGAGGAAGACGGACACTAATGGTAGTCTTACTATCTACAAAAGCTCGACCTGTCGCAAAATGTTTTCGACAAGTTCAAGGTGTTGACTACGATAATATTTTCTCACTCGTATCAATGCTTAAGTCTGTCCGAATCATGTTAGCAATTGTCACATTTTATGAAATCTAGCAAATGGATGTCAAAACTGCATTCCCTAAATAGATTTATTAAAGAAGAGTTGTATATGATATAAACAAAAGGTTTTGTCAATCCTAAAGGTGTTGACAAAGTGTGGAAGCTCCAGTGATCCATCTATGGACTGGTGCAAGCATCTTGGAGTTTGGATATACACTTTGATGAGTTGACAAAGCAAATAGTTTTATACAGACTTGCGGTGAAGCCTGTATTTACAAGAAAGTGAGTGGGAGCACTACAGCCTTTCTGATAAGTATATGTGAATGACATATTGTTGATCGGAAATGATATGGAATTTTCTAGAAAGCATAAAGGAGTGTTTGAAAGGAGTTTTTCAAAGAAATACCTCCGTGAAGCTACTTAAATATTGAGCATCAAGATATATAGAGATAGATCAAGACGCTTGATAAGATTTTTCAATGAGTATATACCTTGACAAGATTTTGAAGTAGTTCAAAATGGAACAGTCAAAGAAGGAGTTCTTGTTTGTGTTGCAAGGTGTGAAGTTGAGTAAGACTCAAAACCCGACCACGGAAGAAAATAGAAAGAGAATGAAAGTCATTCCCTATGCCTCAGTCATAGGTTCTATGAAGTATGTTATGCTGTGTACCAGACCTATTGTGTACCTTGCCATGAGTTTGGTAAGGGGGTATGATAGTAATCCAGGAGTGGATCACTGGACAGCGGTCAAAGTTATCCTTAGTTACCTAACACGACTAAGGAAATATTTCTCGGTTATGGAGGTGATAAAGAGTTCGTCGTAAAGAGTTATGTTGATGCAAGTTTTTACATCAATCCAGATGACTCTGAGTCTCAATCTGGATACATATTGAAAGTGGGAGGAATTAGCTAGAGTAGCTCCATGCAGAGCATTGTAGACATAGAAAATTTGCAAAATACATACGGCTCTGAATGTGGCAGACCTGTTGACTAAACTTCTCTCACAAGCAAAACATGATCACACCTTAGTACTCTTTGGGTGTTAATCACATGGCGATGTGAACTAGATTGCTGACTCTAATAAACCCTTTGGGTGTTAATCACATGGTGATATGAACTATTGGTGTTAAATCACATGGCGATGTGAACTAGATTATTGACTCTAGTACAAGTGGGAGACTGAAGGAAATATGCCCTACAGGCAATAATAAAGTTGTTTTTATATTTCCTTGTATCATGATAAATGTTTATTATTCATGCTAGAATTGTATTAATTGGAAACTTGATACATTTGTGGATACATAGACAAAACACCGTGTCCCTAGTATGCCTCTACTTGATTAGCTCGTTAATCAAAGATGGTTAAGTTTCCTGACCATAGACATGTGTTGTCATTTGATGAATGGGTGATGTCTACTACGCAACCTTCTCCTTGTAGACATTGTTGGGCCTCCAAGTGCAGAGGTTTGTAAGACAGTAGAAAATTTCCCTCAAGTGGATGACTGATACGTCTCCAACGTATCTATAATTTTTGATTGTTCCATGCTATTATATTACCCGTTTTGGATGTTTATGGGCTTTACTTTACACATTTATATCATTTTTGGGACTAACCTACTAACCGGAGGCCCAACCCGTATTGCTGTTTTTTGCCTATTTCAGTGTTTCGAAGAAAAGGAATATCAAACGGATCCAAACGCAATGAAACCTTCGGGAGCGTGATTTTTGGAACGAACTTGATCCAGAGGGGACTTGGAGTGGAAGTCAAGCAACAACGGAGGCGGCCACGAGGGTGGAGGGCACGCCCCCCCACCCCCCACTGGGCGCGACCCCCTATCTCGTGGGCCCCTCGGGAGTCCACCGACCTACTTCGTCCTCCTATATATACCCATGTACCCCGAAAACATCAGAAGAGACCACGAAAACCTAATTCCACCGCCGTAACCTTCTGTATCCGCGAGATCCCATCTTGGAGCCTTTGCTAGCGCTCCGCCAGAGGGGGAATCGATCATGGAGGGCCTCTACATCATCTCCAAGGCCTCTCCGATGAATTGTGAGTAGTTTACCACCGACCTTCGGGTCCATAGTTATTAGCTAGATAGCTTCTTCTCTCTCTTTGAATCTCAATACCATTTTCTCCTCGATCTTCTTGGAGATCTATTCGATGTAACTCTTTTTGCGGCGTGTTTGTCGAGATCCGATGAATTGTGGGTTTATGATCAAGTTTATCTATGAGAAATATTTGAATCTTCTATGAATTCTTTTATGTGTGATTGATCTTTCTTGCAATGGGAGAAGTGCTTAGCTTTGAGTTCAATCTTGCGGTGTCCTTTCCCAGTGACAGCAGGGGCAGCAAGGCACGTATTGTATTGTTGCCATCGAGGATAAAAAGATGGGGTTTATATCATATTGCATGAGTTTATCCCTCTACATCATGTCATCTTTCTTAATGTGTTACTTTGTTCTTTATGAACTTAATACTCTAGATGCATGTTGGATAGCGGTCAATGTGTGGAGTAATAGTAGTAGATGCAGGCAGGAGTCGGTCTACTTGTCACGAACGTCATGCCTATATACATGATCATGCCTAGATAATCTCATAATTATTCGCTTTTCTATCAATTGCTCGACAGTAATTTGTTCACCCACCGTAATACTTATGCTATCTTGAGAGAAGCCACTAGTGAAACCTATGGCCCCCGGGTCTATCTTTTATCATATAATCTTTCAATCTAGTTTTATTTGCATCTTTACTTTTCCTATGTATATTATAAAATACAAAAATATATTTATCTTATCATACTATCTCTATCAAATCTTACTTTCGCAAGTGGCCGTGAAGGGATTGACAACCCCTTTATTGCGTTGGTTGCGAGTTCTTGTTTGTTTGTGTAGGTGCATGCGACTTTCGAGGAGCCTCCTACTGGATTGATACCTTGGTTCTCAAAAACCTAGGGAAATACTTACGCTACTATTGTTGCATCACCCTTTCCTCTTCAAGGAAAACCAACGCAAGCTCAAGACGTAGCAAGAAGGATTTCTGGCGCCATTGCCGGGGAGGTCTTCGCTCAAGTCAAGACATACCAAGTGCCCATCACAAACTTTTCTCCCTCGCATTTACATTATTTGCCATTTGCCTCTCATTTTCCTCTCCCCCACTTCACCCTTGCTGTTTTATTCGCCCTCTCTTTCCCAATCTCATCTCTCTTTTGCTTGCCTTTTTGTGTGCTTGTGTGTTGGATTACTTGTCTCTATGGCGCAAGATAATACCAATTGTGTGACTTTTCCAATACCAATAATAATGATTTACTTAGTACTCCGATTGCTCCTCTTAATGATGTTGAGTCTTGTGAAATCAATGCTGCTTTGCTGAATCTTGTTATGAAAGATCAATTATCCGACCCTCCTAGTGAAGATGTCGCTACCCATCTAAACAACTTTGTTGATTTGTGTGAGATACAAAAGAAGAAAGATACGGATAATGTTATTGTTAAATTGAAGTTATTTCCGTTTTCACTTAGAGATCATGCTAAAGTTTGGTTTTCATCTTTGCCTAAGAATAGTATTGATTCGTGGAATAAGTGCAAAGATGCTTTTATCTCTAAATATTTTCCTCCCGCTAAGATCATCTCTCTTAGGAATGATATTTTGAATTTTAAACAACTTCATCATGATCATGTTGCCCAATCTTGGGAAAGAATGAAATTGATGATTCACAATTGCCCTACTCATGGTTTGAATTTATGGATGATCATACAAAAATTTTATGCCGGCTTGAATTTTGCTTCTAGAAATCTTTTAGATTCGGCCGCAGGAGGCACGTTTATGGAAATCACCTTAGGAGAAGCTACTAAACTCCTTGATAACATTATGGCTAATTATTCTCAATGGCACACCAAAAGATATACTAGTAAAAAAGTGCATGCTATAGAAGAAATTAATGTTTTGAGTGGAAAGATGGATGAACTAATGAAATTGTTTGCTACTAAGAGTGCTTCTATTGATCCCAATGATATGCCTTTGTCTACTTTGATTGAGAATAATAATGAATCTATGGATGTGAATTTTGTTGGTAGGAATAATTTTGGTAACAATGCTTATAGAGGAAACTTTAATCCTAGACCGTTCCCTAGTAATTCCTCTAATAATTATGGAAATTCCTACAATAATTCTTCTGGAAATTTTAATAAGATGTTCTCTTATTGTGAGAATAGTGTGAAAGAATTTATGATCTTTCAAAATAATTTTAATGCCATGCTTGAAGAAAAATTGCTTAAAGTTGATGATTTGGCTAGGAACGTTGATAGACTCTCGCTTGATGTTGATTATTTGAAACTTAGATCTACTCCTCCTAAGCATGATATAAATGAGTCTCTCAAAGCTATGAGAATTTCCATTGATGAGTGCAAGGAAAGAACCGCTAAATTGCGTGCTAAGAAAGATTGTTTTACAAAAGCGTGTTCTTCTAGTTTCCATGAAAATAATGATGAAGATCTTAAAGTTATTGATGTCTCCCCTATTAGATCTTTGTTTTGAAATATGAATCTTAATAATGATGGGACTGGAGATGAGTCAACTTTTGTTAAAAGGCGTCCCAATGATTCGGAATTTTTAGATCTTGATGCCAAATTTGGTAAAAGTGGGATTGGAGAGGTCAAGACTTTAAATAGCATTGAACCCACTATCTTGGATTTTAAGGAATTTAATATTGTATTTCCTTGTTGCAATCCGTTGTGAATTCTCCTCATGCTTATAGTCAAAATAAAGCTTTTACCAAACATATTGTCGATGCCTTGATGCATTCTTATGATGAAAAACTTAATTTGGAAGTTTCTATACCTAGAAAACTTAACGATGAGTGGGACCTACTATAAAGATTAAAATTAAAGATCATGAGTGTTATGCTATGTGTGATTTGGGTGCTAGTGTTTCCACGATTCCAAAAACTTTATGCGATATTCTAGGTTTCCATGATCTTGATGATTGCTCTTAAAATTTGCACCTTGCGGATTCCACCATTAAAAAGCCAATGGGAAGGATCAATGATGTTCTCATTGTTGCAAATAGGAATTTGGTGCCCGTTGATTTTATCCTTCTTGATATAGATTGAAATCTTTCTTGTCCTATCATTCTTGGTAGACCTTTCCTTAGAACGATTGGTGTGAGTATTGATATGAAGGAAGGGAATATTAGATTCCAATTTCCATTAAGGAAAGACGAGTAGCACTTTCCAAGAAAAAAAGTCAAATTACCTTATGAATCTATCATGCGAGCTACTTATGAATTGAGTGCCAAAGATGACACTACTTAGATCTATCCTAGCTTTTATGCCTAGCTAGGGGCGTTAAATGATAGCGCTAGTTGGGAGGCAACCCAATTTTATTTGTGTTTTTTGTTTTTGCTTATGTTTAGTAATAAATTTTTGCATCTACCTTCTGTTTAGATGTTTTTTATGTTTTAATTAGTGTTTGTGCCAAGTAGAACCTATAGGATAACCTATGGTGATAGTTAATTTGATTCTGCTGAAAAACAGAAACATTGCACGCACAAAAGTAATTTTGGTAATTCACATAAACGAGATTTTGCGTTGATTCATTTTGCTGTAAATCAATAGACAAATTGCCCAGGACTTCCTATTTTGGTAGGATTTTTAGAGTTCCAGAAGTATTCGAGAGTTACAAATTGCTACAGTTTGTTCTGTTTTTGACAGATTCTGTTTTTCGTATGTTGTTTGCTTATTTTGATGCATCTATGACTAGTATGTAAGGGTATGAACCATATAGAACTTGGAATACAGTAGGCTTAACACCAATATAAATAAATAATTAGTTCATTAGAGTACCTTATGTGGTGGTTTTGCTTTCTTTCACTAACGGAGCTTATGAGATTTCCTGTTGAGTTTTGTGTTGTGAAGTTTTCAAGTTTTGTGTAAAGATTTATTGGACTATGGAATAAGGAGTGGCAAGAACCTAAGCTTGGGGATGCCCATGGCACTCCAAGATATTCAAGAATAGACAAAATCCTAAGCTTGGGGATGCCCCGGGAAGGCATCCCCTCTTTCGTCTTCGCTCATCGGTAACTTTACTTGAAGCTATATTTTTATTCGCCACATGATATGTGTTTTTCTTGGAGCGTCTTGTATAATATTAGTATTTGATTTTTTGTTACCACAATCATCCTTGCTGTACACACCTTTTGGGAAGAAGCCCACTTGATTGGAAATTATTTGAATACTCTATGTGCTTCACTTATATCTTTTGAGCTAGATAGTTTTTGCTCTAGCGCTTCACTTATATCTTTTAGAGCACGGCGGTGGCTTAATTTTTAGAAAATGTTATTCTATCATGATTCAATTATATTATTTGATAGTCTCTTAGAACAGCATGGTATTAGCTATGGTTATAAAATTGGTCCTAGAATGATGGGCATCCAAGTTGGGTATAATAAAAACTATCATAGGAAGTGAATTGGATGCTATGATCAATTTGATACTTGATAATTGTTTTGAGATATGGAGGTAGTTTTATTAGAGTCATTCTAGTTGGGTGATTATGAATTTAAAGAATGCTTGTGTTGAAGTTAGCAAGTCCCGTAGCATGCACGTATGGTGAAAGTTGTGTAACAAATTTGAAACATGAGGTGTTCTTAGATTGTGCATCCTTATGATTGGCGGTCGGGGACGAGCGATGGTCTTTTCCTACCTATGTATCCCCCTAGGAGTATGAGCGTAGTGCTTGGTTTTTGATGACTTGTAGATTTTTGCAATAAGTATATGAGTTCTTTTTTGACTAATGTTGAGTCCATGGATTATATGCACTCTCACCCTTCCATCATTGCTAGCCTCTTCGGTACCGTGCATTGCCCTTTCTCACCTTGAGAGTTGGTGCAAACTTCGCCGGTGCATCCAAACCCCGTGATATGATACGCTCTATCACACATAAACCTCCTTATATCTTCCTCAAAACAGCCACCATACCTACCTATTATGGCATTTCCATAGCCATTCCGAGATATATTGCCATGCAACTTTCCACCGTTCCGTTTATCATCATGGCACGCATCATCATTGTCATATTGCCTTGCATGATCATGTAGTTGACATCATATTTTTGGCAAAGCCACCATGCATAATTTTTCATACATGTCACTCTTGATTCATTGCCCATCCCGGTACACCGCCGGAGGCATTCATATAGAGTCATACCTTGTTCTGGTTTTGGGTTGTAATTCAAGAGTTGTAAATAAATAAAACTGTATGATCATCATTATTAGAGCATTGTCCCCAAAGAAAAAAAGAAGGCCAAAAAGAAAAAAAGAAAGGCCAAAGAAAAAAAGAAAAAAAAAGAAAGGCCAAAAGAAAAAAGAAAGCCCAAAGAAAAAAATTTAAAAAAATTAAAAGGGGGCAATGTTACTATCCTTTTCCACACTTGTGCTTCAAAGTAGCACCATGTTCTTCATATAGAGAGTCTCTTATGTTATCACTTTCATAGACTAGTTGGAATTTTTCATTATAGAACTTGGCTTGTATATTCCTACAATGGGCTTTCTCAAAATGCCCTAGGTCTTCGTGACCAAGCAAGTTGGAAGCACACCCACTAGTTTCTTTTGTTGAGCTTTCATACATTTATAGCTCTAGTGCATCCGTTGCATGGCAATCCCTACTCCTCATGTTGACATCAATTGATGGGCATCTCCATAGACCATTGATTATCCTCGTCAATGTGAGACTTTGTCTTTTTTTTGTCTTCTCCACACAATCCCCATCATCATATTCTATTCCACCCATAGTGCTATATCCATGGCTCACGCTCATGTATTGCGTGAAAGTTGAAAAAGTTTGAGATTATTTAAGTACAAAACAATTGCTTGGCTTGTCATCGGGGGTGTATAAGATGGGAGCAATTTTGTGTGATGAAAATGAAGCATAGCCTAACTTTATGATTTTTAGGGATGAACTTTCTTTAGCCATGTTATTTTGAGAAGACATGATTGCTTTGATTAGTACGCTTGAAGTATTACTATTTCTTATGTCAATATAAAATTTTATTTTGAATCATTTGGATCTGAACATTCATGCCACAATAAAGAAAATTATATTGAGAATTATGCTAGGTAGCATTCCACATCAAAAATTCTGTTTTTATCATTTACCTACTCGAGGACGAGCAGGAATTAAGCTTGGGGATGCTTGATACATCTCCAACGTATCTATAATTTTTTATTGTTCCATGCTATTATATTACCCGTTTTGGATGTTTATGGGCTTTACTTTACACATTTATATCATTTTTGGGACTAACCTACTAACCGGAGGCCCAGCCCGTCTTGTCGTTTTTTTGCCTATTTTAGTGTGTCGAAGAAAAGGAATATCAAACGGAGTCCAAACGGAATGAAACCTTCGGGAGCGTGATTTTTGGAACGAACGTGATCCAGAGGACTTGGAGTGGAAGTCAAGCAACAGCCGAGGCACCCATGAGGGTCGAGGGCACCCCCCTACTAGGCGCGGCCCCCTATCTCGTGGGCCCCTCGGGAGTCCACCGACCTACTTCTTCCTCCTATATATATCCATGTACCCCGAAAACATCAGAAGCGACCACGAAAACCTAATTCCAACGCTGTAACCTTCTATATCCGCGAGATCCCATCTTGGAGCCTTCGCCGCTCCGCCGGAGGGGGAATTGATAACGAAGGGCCTCTACATCATCTCCAAGGCCTCTCCGATGAGTTGTGAGTAGTTTACCACAGACCTTCAGGTCCATAGTTATTAGCTAGATGGCTTCTTCTCTATCTTTGAATCTCAATACAAAGTTCTCCTCGATCTTCTTGGAGATATATTCGATGTAACTCTTTTTGCGGTGTGTTTGTCGACATCCGATGAATTGTGGGTTTATGATCTTTTAAGTTATCTTTGCAAGACTCTTCGAATTATCAGTTGTTCGACCTACTAGATTGATCTTTCTTGCAATGGGAGAAGTGCTTAGCTTTGGGGTCAATCTTGCGGTGTCCTTTCCCAATGACAGCAGGGGCAGCAAGGCACGTATTGTATTGTTGCCATCGAGGATAAAAAGATGGGGTTTATATCATATTGCATGAGTTTATCTCTCTACATCATGTCATCTTTCTTAATGCGTTACTCTGTTCTTTATGAACTTAATACTCTAGATGCATGCTGGATAGCGGTCGATGTGTGGAGTAGAGTAATAGTAGTAGATGCAGGCAGGAGTCGGTCTACTTGTCACGGACATGATGCCTATATACATGATCATGCCTAGATAATCTCATAATTATTCATTTTTCTATCAATTGCTCGACAGTAATTTGTTCACCCGCCATAATACTTATGCTATCTTGAGAGAAGCCACTAGTGAAACCTATGGCCCCCGGGTCTATCTTTTATCATATAAGCATCTACTTTTATTTGCATCTTTACTTTTCCTATCTATATTATAAAATACCGAAAATATATTTATCTTATCATATTATCTCTATCAGATCTCACTTTCGCAAGTGGCTGTGAAGGGATTGAAAACCCCTTTATTGTGTTGGTTGCGAGTTCTTGTTTGCTTGTGTAGGTGCGTGGGACTTTTGAGGAGCGTCCTACTGGATTGATACCTTGGTTCTCAAAAACTGAGGGAAATACTTACACTACTATTGCTGCATCACCCTTTCCTCTTCAAGGAAAACCAACGCAAGCTCAAGATGTAGCAATGACCTAAGGTTTATCAATCCGTGGGAGGCGTAGGATGAAGATGGTCTCTCACACAACCCTGCAACCAAATAACAAAGAGTCTCTTGTGTCCCCAACAAACCCAATACAATGGTAAATTCTATAGGTGCACCAGATCCGCGAAGGGATGGTGATACAAGTGCAATATGGATGGTAGATATGAGTATTTGTAATCTGAAATTATAAAAGCAGCAAGGTAACTATTGATAAAAGTGAGCACAAACGGTATTTCAATGGTGGGAAACAAGGCCTAGGGTTCATACTTTCACTAGTGCAAGTTCTCTCAACAATAATAACATAACTTGATCATATAACTATCCCTCAACATGCAACAAAGAGTCACTCCAAAGTCACTAATAGCGGAGAACAAACGAAGAGATTATTGTAGGGTACGAAACCACCTCAAAGTTATCCTTTCTGATCGATCTATTCAAGAGTCCGTAGTAAAATAACATGAAGCTATTCTTTCCGTTCCATATATCATAGAGTTCTTACTAGAATAACACCTTCAGACACAAATCAACCAAAACCCTAATGTCACCTAGATACTCCAATGTCACCTCAAGTATCCGTGGGCATGATTATACAATATGCATCACACAATCTCAGATTCATCTATTCAACCAACACAAAGTACTTCCAAGAGTGCCCCAAAGTTTCTACCGAAAAGTCAAGACAAAAACGTGTGCCAACCCCTATGCATAAGTTCACACGGTCACTGAACCCGCAAGTTGATCACCAAAACGTACATCAAGTAGATCACGTGAATATCCCATTGTCACCAGAGATAAGCACATGCAAGACATACATCAAGTTTTCTCAAATCCTTAAAGACTCAATCCGATAAGATAACTTCAAAGGGAAAACTCAATCCATTACAAGAGAGTAGAGGGAGAGAAACATCATAAGATCCAACTATAATAGCAAAGCTCGCGATAATCAAGATCGTGCCACCTCAGGAACACGAGAAAGAGATAGATCAAACACATAGCTACTGGTACATACCCTCAGCTCCGAGGGTGAACTACTCCCTTCTCGTCATGGAGAGCACCGGGATGATGAAGATGGCCACCGGTGAGGGATCCCCCCTCCGTCAGGGTGTTGGGACAGGGTCCCAATTGGTTTTTGGTGGCTACAGAGGCTTGCGGCGGCGGAACTCCTGATCTAGGTTATTTTCTGGAGGTTTCAGTATTTATAGGAATTTTTGGCGTCGGGAACAAGTCAGGGAGGTCTCCGGGCTGTCCATGAGACAGGCGGCGTGCCCAGGGGGTGGGCGCACCCCCCATGCTCGTGGGAAGCCCGGGACTCTTCTGGCCCAACTCTTTCACTCCAGGGGCTTCTTTTGGTCCATAAAAAATCATCAAAAATTGGCACGTCAATTGGACTCCGTTTGGTATTCCTTTTCTATAAAACTCAAAAATAAGGAGAAAACAGAAACTGGCACTAGGCTCTAGGTTAATAGGTTAGTCCCAAAGATCATATAAAATAGCATATAAATGCAGATAAAACATCCTAGATGGATAATATAATAGCATGGAACAATCAAAAATTATAGATACATTGGAGACGTATCAAGCATCCCCAAGCTTAATTCCTGCTCGTCCTCGAGTAGGTAAATGATAAAAACAAAAAATTTGATGTGGAATGCTACCTAACATATTTATCAATGTAATCTTCTTTGTTGTGGCAAGAATATTCAGATCCATAAGATTCAAAACAAACGTTTAATATTGACATGAAAACAATAATACTTCAAGCATACTAACAAAGCAATCATGTCTTCTACAAATAACATGGCCAAAGCAAGCTATCCCTACAAAATCATATAGTCTGGCTATGCTCTATCTTCATCACACAAAATATTTAAATCATGCACAACCCCGGTTTCATCCAAGCAATTGTTTCATACTTTTGATGTTCTCAAACTTTTTCAACTTTCACGCAATACATGAGCGTGAGCCATGGTCATAGCACTATAGGTGGAATAGAATGGTGGTTGTGGAGAAGACAACAAGAAGGAGATAGTCTAACATCAACAGCCGTATCAACGGGCTATGGAGATGCCAATTAATAGATATCAATGTGAGTGAGTAGGGATTGCCATGCAACAGATGCACTAGAGCTATAAGTGTATGAAAGCTCATCAAAAGAAACCTAGTGGGTGTGCATCCAACTTGCTTGCTCACGAAGACCTAGGGAAATTTGAGGAAGCCATAATTGGAATGTACAAGCCAAGTTCTATAATGAAAAATACCCACTAGTTTATGAAAGTGACAACATAGGAGACTCTCTATCATGGAGATCATGGTGCTACTTTGAAGCACAAGTGTGGTAAAAGGATAGTAGCATTGGCCCTTCTCTCTTTCTCTCTCATTTTTTTAATTTTTTTATTTGGGTCTTTTTTCTCTTTTTTTATGGCCTCTTTTTTCCCTTTTTTTATTTTTTTCGTCTGGAGTCTCATCCTGACTTGTGGGGGAATCATAGTCTCCATCATCCTTTCCTCACTTGGACAATGCTCTAATAATGAAGATCATCACACTTTTATTTACATACAACTCAATACTTAGAACAAAATATGACTCTATGTGAATGCCTCCGGCGGTGTACCGGGATATGCAATGAATCAAGAGTAACATGTATGAAAGAATTATAAAGGTGGCTTTGCCTCAAATACGATGTCAAGTACATGATCATGCAAAGCAATATGACAATGATGGAGCGTGTCATAATAAACGGAACGGTGGAAAGTTGCATGGCAATATATCTCGGAATGGCTATGGAAATGCCATAATAGGTAGGTATGGTGGCTGTTTTGAGGAAGGTATATCGTGGGTTTATGGTACCGGCGAGAGTTGCGCGGCACAAGAGAGGCTAGCAATGGTGGAAGGGTGAGAGTGCGTATAATCCATGGACTCAACATTAGTCATAAAGAACTCACATACTTATTGCAAAAATCTACACGTCATCAAAACAAAGTACTACACTCATGCTCCTAGGGGAAGGGTTGGTAGGAATTAACCATCGCGCGATCCCGACCTCCACTCATAGGGAAGACAATCAATAAATAAATCATGCTCCAACTTCATCACATAACAGTTCACCATACGTGCATGCTACAGGAATCACAAACTTTAACACAAGTATCTCTCAAATTCACAACTACTCCATTAGCATGACTCTAATATCACCATCTTCATATCTCAAAATAATCAAAAAGAATAAATCTTCTCATAGTATTCATCACTTTATATGAAAGTTTTTATTATATCCCTCTTGGATGCCTATCATATTAGGACTAAATTCATAACCTAAGCAAATTACCATGCTGTTCTAAAAGACTCTCAAAATAATATAAGTGAAGCATGAGAGTTCATCTATTTCTTCAAAATAAAACCACCGTCGTGCTCTAAAAAGATATAAGTGAAGCACTAGAGCAAACGACAAACTACTCCAAAAGATATAAGTGAAGATCAATGAGTAGCCGAATAATTATGCAAATATGTGAAGGCTCCCTAAGATTTAAGAATTTCAGATCTTGGGATATTATTCATATAGCAAGCAAAACAAAATAAAATAAATTGACGCTGCAAGCAAAACACATATCATGTGGTGAATAAAAATATAGCTCCAAGTAAAGTTACCGATGAATGAAGACGAAAGAGGGGATGCCATCCGGGGCATCCCCAAGCTTAGGATCTTGGTTGTCCTTGAATATTACGTTGGGGTGCCTTGGACATCCCCAAGCTTAGGCTCTTGCCACTCCTTATTCCATACTCCATCGAATCTTTACCCAAAACTTGAAAACTCCACAACACAAAACTTAACAGAAAACTCATAAGCTCCGTTAGTATAAGAAAATAAATCACCACTTAGGTACTGTTATGATCTCATTCTAAATTCATATTGGTGCAATATCTACTTTATTACAACTTCTTTATGGTTCATACCCTCTGATATTACTCATAGATTCATCAAAATAAGCAAACAACACATAGAAAACAGAATCTGTCAAAAACAGAACAGTCTGTAGCAATCTGTAACTTTCGAATACTTATGTAACTCAAACAATTCTGAAATAAATTGTTGGACGTGAGAAATTTGTCTATTAATCATCTTCAAAAAGAATCAACCTAAAATCACTCTCCAGTAAAAAATGGCAGCAAATATCATGAGCGCAAAAGTTTCTGTTTTTTACAGCAAGATCGCAAAGACTTCACCCAAGTCTTCCCAAAGGTTCTACTTGGCACAAACACTAATTAAAACATAAACCACATCTAAACAGAGGCTGTATGAATTATTTATTACTAAACAGGAGCAAAAGGCAAAGAACAAAAATAAAATTGGGTTGCCTCCCAACAAGCGCTAACGTTTAACGCCCCTAGCTAGGCATGATGGTTTCAATGATGCTCACATAAAAGATAAGAATTTGAAACATAAAGAGAGCATCATGAAGAATATGACTAGCACATTTAATTTCAGCCCACTTCCTATGCATAGGGATTTTGTGAGCAAACAACTTATGGGAACAACAATCAACTAGCATAGGAAGGCAAAACAAGCATAAGTTCAAAACTTTAAGCACATAGAGAGGAAACTTGATACTATTGCAATTCCTACAAGCATATATTCCTCCCTCATAATAATTTTAAGTAGCATCATGAATGAATTCAACAATATAACCATCACATAAAGCATTATTTTCATGATCCCCAAGCATATAAATTTTATTACTCTCCACATAAGCAAATTTCTTCTCATGCGGAATAGTGGGAGTATCATAAGAGACTCGAATACTATAAATTGTTTCCACATTAAAAGAGTAATCATAATCATGACAAGTTTTTATAAATATGATCATCACTACTTTTTACAGCATAAGTGTTATCACAATAATCATCATAAACAGGAGGTATCATCATAATAAATTTGCTCATCAAAACTTGGGAGGCTAAAAATACCATCTTCATTAAACATAGCATCCCCAAGCTTGGGACAAACATTAATTGCAGCAAATAAATTCTCAAACATGTCATTCTCATCAAACATAGCATCCCCAAGCTTGGGCCTTTCCATATCATAAGCATAATCACTCTCATTAATAGTATGGATAGCACCAATAGTATAGCGATTATCATCATCACAATGAGTAATAGGAGCAACATCATTTGGGAGGGGTACCTTTTTGCCTTTGCTTCTACGTCTTTTCTTTTTCTTCTTCGCATCATCTGTGGGGTTAACCCTCTTTTTGGAGCTCCTTATTAATGAGATTGGTTGGATAGAAGGCTCTCCTCGTTACCTGATTCATCATAAGAAAGAATAGGAGGATATGGGGAAATCTCTTCCCTTTCATTAGTATTCTATTCATGTTATATTTGTTTTCTTGATTTTATGTAATTGGCAATGTAAGGATTTTCAATGCAATTCACTGCACAATACATATAAATTTCCTCTACATCAAAATCAAGAACTTTATCAAGGACAAACTCTGGAAGATTCTTAGTTAAAGGTTCCATTTCTTCATAACCCACAAGCAAACTAAGTTCATTATGACGTGCAAGGGAAATCAAGTCATCATAATTTTTGGACAGGATTCAATCATGAAACAATTTTCATTGGAGATTTAAATGATCATGTTCATTGCAAAGTTCACAAGGATGGCAAAGAAATTTTAAATTTTTAGCACAAGCATCTAGCCTCTCTTGCAACCATTTAGTTTCTAAATACTTATGCCTCTTGCAAAATCTATCTTCCCTATTTGGTGTGTACTTGCAAACTCTATGCACTTGATAACCCACAAGTGTAGGGGATCGCAACCGCTTTCGAGGGTAAAGTATTCAACCCAAATTTATTGATTCGACACAAGGGGAGCCAAAGAATATTCTTAAGTATTAGCAGTTGAGTTGTCAATTCAACCACACCTGGATAACTTAGTATCTGCAGCAAAGTATTTAGTAGCAAAGTAGTATGATAGTAATGGTAATAGTGGCAAAAGTAAAGATAGCAGTTATGTAGTGATTGTAACAGTAACAATGGAAAAGTAAATAAGTGAAGCACAATATGTGAAAAGCTCGTAGGCATTGGATTAGTGATGGATAATTATGTCGGATGTGATTCATCATGTAATAGCTATAACATAGGGTGACACAGAACTAGCTCCAGTTCAATGTAATGTAGGCATGTATTCCGAATATAACCATACGTGCTTACGGAAAGAACTTGCATGACATCTTTTGTCCTACTCTCCCATGGCAGCGGGGTCCTAGTGGAAACTAAGGGATATTAAGGCCTCCTTTTAATAGAGAACCGGAACAAAGCATTAGCACATAGTGAATATATGAACTCCTCAAACTACGGTCATCACCGAGAAGTATCCCGATTATTGTCACTTCGGGGTTGTCGGATCATAACACATAATAGGTGACTATAGACTTGCAAGATAGGATCAAGAACTCACATATATTCAAGAAAACATAATAGGTTCAGATCTAAAATCATGGCATTCGAGCCCTAGTGACAAGCATTAAGCATAGCAAAGTCATAACAACATCAATCTCAGAACATAGTGGATACTAGGGATCAAACCCTAACAAAACTAACTTGATTACATGGTAAATCTCATCCAAAGCATCACCGTCTAGCAAGCCTACGATGGAATTACTCACGCACGGCGGTGCGCAACATGAAATTGGTGATGGAGGATGGTTGATGATGACGACGGAGACAAATCCCCATCTCCGGAGCCCCGAACAGACTCTAGATCAGCCCTCCCGAGAGAGATTAGGGCTTGGCGGCGGCTCCGTATCATAAAACACGATGAAACTTTGTCCCTGATTTTTTTCTCCGCGAAACGGAATATATGGAGTTGGAGTTGAGGTCGGTGGAGCATCAGGGGGCCCACGAGACAGGGGGGCGCGCCCAGGGGGATGGCACGCCCCCACCCTCGTGGACAAGGTGTGGGCCCCCTGGCCTTGATTCTTTCGCCAGTATTTTTTATATTTTCCAAAAGTTATCTCCGTGGATTTTCAGGTCATTCCGAGAACTTTTGTTATCTGCACAATAAACAACATCGTGGCAGTTCTACTGAAAACAGCGTCAGTCCAGGTTAGTTTCATTCAAATCATGCAAATTAGAGTCCAAAACAAGGGCAAAAGTGTTTTGAAAAGTAGATACGTTGGAGACGTATCAACTCCCCCAAGCTTAAACCTTTGCTTGTCCTCAAGCAATTCAGTTGACAAACTGAAAGTGATAAAGAAAAACTTTTACAAACTCTATTTGCTCTTGTTGTTGTAAATATGTAAAGCCGGCATTCAAGTTTTCAGCAAAGATTATGAACTAACCATACTCACAATAACACTTAGGTCTCACATTTACTCATATCAATGGCATAATCAGCTAGCGAGCAATAATAATAAAATTCGGATGACAACACTTTCTCAAAACAATCATAATATGATATAACAAGATGGTATCTTGCTAGCCCTTTCTGAGACCGCAAAACTTAAATGCAGAGCACAAGATCAAGGATTGACTAAACATTGTAATTCATGGTAAAAGAGATCCAGTCAAGTCATACCCAATATAAACTAATAGTAATGAATGCAAATGACAGTGTGCTCTCCAGCGGGTGCTTTTTAATAAGAGGGATGATGACTCAACATAAAAGTAAATAGATTGGCCCTTCGCAGAGGGAAGCAGGGATTTGTAGAGGTGCCAGAGCTCGATTTTAAAATAGAGATGAATAACATTTTGAGCGGCATACTTTCACTGTCAACGCAACAACTATGAGATGGCGATATCTTCCATACTACATGCATTATAGGCAGTTCCCAAACAGAATGGTAAAAGTTTATACTCCCCCACCACCAACAAGCATCAATCCATGGCTTGCTCGAAACAACGGGTGCCTCCAACTAACAATAGCCCTGGGGCAGTTTTGTTTAATTATATTGATTTGCTTTGATCTTTTTGATCATGGGACTGGGCATCCCGGTTACCGGCCATTTTCTCGTGAATGAGGAGCGGAGTGCACTCCTCTTGAGAATAACCCACCTAGCAAGGAAGATATAGACAACCCTAGTTGAAACATGACTTGCTCGAGCATACAAAACAAAATTTCATTTGAAGGTTTGGAGTTTGGCACATACAAATTTACTTGGAACGGCAGGTAGATACCGCATATAGGAAGGTATGGTGGACTCATATGGAACAACTTTGGGGTTTATGGAGTTTGGATGCACAAGCAGTATTCCAGCTTAGTGCGGTGAAGGCTAGCAAAAGACTGGAAGCGACCAAGCGAGAGAGGCGACAACAGTCATGAACATGCATTAAAATTAATTTACACCAAGTACAAGCATGAGTAGGATATAATCTACCATGAACATAAATATCGTGAAGGCTATGTTGATTTGTTTCAACTACATGCGTGAACATGTGCCAAGTCGAGTCACTCAATTCATTCAAAGGAGGATACCATCCCATCATACCACATCATAATCATTTTAATAGCATGTTGGCACGCAAGGTAAACCATTATAACTCATAGCTAATCAAGCATGGCACGAGCAACTATAATCAATAAAGGTCATTGCAGATATGTTTACTTCATAATAAGCTGAATTAGGAACGATGAACTCATCATATTTACAAAAACAAGAGAGGTCGAGTTCATACCAGCTTTTCTCATCTCAATCAGTCCATCATATATTGTCATTATTGCCTTTCACTTGCACGACCGAATGATATGTATAATAATAATAGTGCATGTGCATTGGACTAAGCTGGAATCTACAAGCATTCAACTCAAGAGAGAAGACAAAGTAATATGGGCTCTAAATTAAATAAACAATCATGCGTATGAGAGCCACATGGTTTTCTACTCTTGACCCCCAAAGGAAAGAAAAGAAAATAAAACTATTTACACGGGAAAGCTCCCAACAAGCAAGAAGAAGAACGAGAAATATTTTTGGGTTTTCATTTTAATTTCTACTACAAGCATGCAAATTAAACTAACTAATTTTTTTTGGTTTTCTTAACGTTTATCAAACACACAAGAAGAAAGCTAGAAAAATAAATAAAACTAGCATGGATAAGACAATGAAAGAGTATGAGCACCGACAACTAGAGTAATGTGTGAACATGAATGTAAAGCCAGTGAGAAATACGTACTCCCCCAAGCTTAGGCTTTTGGCCTAAGTTGGTATAATGCCAAGGATATCTTGGCTGATATCGGTAGTTATAACTGGGATCATACTGAGATGTAGTAGCAAATGCATCCTGAGCTGCAGCATGTTGGCGAGCAGCCTCCGCTCTCCCCTCGTGTTCAACTGCCTCCTCCCTGGTAACAACATATCTTTGTTTTGCCTGTTAATCAAAAAGGAAAGGAGTAGGGAGAGTAACATGGACAGAGCTATGTCTGTCAAAGATTAGTCGATACTGGAGGAATTGTTTGTTCCTCAAAAGAAAACGATGTCTGACCATCGCGTCAAAATCTAAATAAGCAGGAGGCAACTCCATATCCCCCTCTCGTGGGGCTATACCAAGATAATTAGCTACACGGGTCGCATAAATCCCTCGAAATAAATTTCCAGACATACCATTATTATGCAACCTACGTGCAACTATTACCCCCAAGTTGTAATCTTTATTACCTAACACAGCACTCTTGAGGACACAAAGATCAGGGACACATATGTGGCATGCTTCATCTTTACCGTTAATGCATCTACCAATGAAGAGAGCAAAATAATGTATAGCAGGAAAATGAATGCTCCCTATGGTATCGTGTGCTATATCCCTAGACTCTCCCACAGTAATACTAGCTAGAAAGTCTTTATATTCAGATCTGTGGGGGTCATTAACATTGCCCCACTGCGGGAGTTTGCAAGCAGTTGTAAAATCTTCTAAGTCCATGGTATAATATTTATCATAAATATCAAACAGGACACTCTGAGAATTACGTGAAGATTTATATTTAAACCTTCTCACAAATGAATCAGTCAATTGATAGTACTGAGGACACTTATCTTGTAAGAAGTCCTCAAGATTGGCATTACACACATATGCGTCAAATTCATCCTTAATGCCTGCATTGACCATAAAATCATCTGATGGCCACTCACAAGCTCGCACTTCTACGTCCCTTGGCGGTTCATTGTCTTGCTCACACATAGCACGCCTGGGTCCTTTCTTTGTCGAGGAACCACCTTGGTACATTCTCCTAGACATATTTCTTTTTCTGAAAAATTTCTGAAATTTTAGTAACTTCAAAATAAAATTGAATAAAACTAAACAAGATTGGTAGCAACTAGTCCTACAAGTGCCTAGAGCCTATATCATGCATTAGAATTACTTGGGACCTCATAAATTTGACATGCAAGCTCAAGAACAGGGTCACCTATGCAGCAAAAATTTGCAATGAATAAAGCAATAGAACAAAAACTAATTGGATCGATGGAGGAGTCACATACCAAGAAACAATCTCCCAAAGCAGTTTTGTGAATGGAGCTTTGAGCAAGGAGATCGAAAATCGCAGCAAAATGAGTTAGAACTAGTGCTTGAGCTGGATGGGGAACTTATTGGGAGGAAGATGGAGTGTGTGGGTGCAGGAATAAGTGGAGGGGAGCCACCGTGGGCCCACGAGATAGTCGGGGTGCCCCCAGGGGGTGCGGGCGCGCCCTCCACCCTCGTGGCCAGGTGCTTGCCCCCCTGTAGTGTTTTTAGTGCCTAAAATCCACAAATATTCCATAAAAAATCATACTAAATTTGCAGGGCATTTGGAGCACTTTTATTTTCAGGATATTTCTTATTGCACCGATAATTCAGAAAACAGACAGATAATACTATTTTTTCTTTATTTATTCTAAATAACAGAAAGTAAAAAGAGGGCACAAAAGGTTATGCCTTATAGATTCATCCATCTCATGATCATCAAAATGAATACACTAACAAGGTTGATCAAGTCTTGTTAACAAACTCATTCCGAATAACATGGAACCGGAGAAATTTCGGATAACACTAGGTTACCTCAACGGGGATATGAACATCCCCAACAATAAGAATATCATACTTTTTCTTGACAGTAGGAAGAGGAAATTCAAAACCTCCAATAATGATGGTTGGAACTTTTCCAATAGAATTGATGCTATGAACTTGAGATTGTTTCCTCGGGAAGTGTACCGTATGCTCATTACCATTAACATGAAAAGTGACATTGCCTTTGTTGCAATCAATAACAGCCCCTGCAGTATTCAAAAAAGGTCTACCAAGGATAGTCGACATACTATCGTCCTCGGGAATATCAAGAATAATAAAATCCGTTAAGATAGTGACATTTGCAACCACAACAGGCACATCCTCACAAATGTCGATAGGTATAGTAGTTGATTTATCAGCCATTTGCAAGGATATTTCAATAGGTGTCAGCTTATTCAATTCAAGTCTACGATATAAAGAGAGAGGCATAACACTAACACCGGCTCCAAGATCACGTAAAGTAGTTTTAACATAATTTCTTTTAATGGAGCATGGTATAGTTGGTACCCCTGGATCTCCAAGTTTCTTTGGTATTCCACCCTTAAAAGTGTAATTAGCAATCATGGTGGAAATTTCAGTTTCCGGTATCTTTATTTTATTTGTAATGATATCCTTCATGTACTTAGCATAAGGATTTAATTTAAGCATATCAGTTAAGCGTATACGCAAGAAGATAGGTCTAATCATTTCAGCAAAGCGCTCAAAATCCTCATCATCCTTTGTCTTGGATGGTTTAGGAGGAAAGGGCATGGGTTTCTGAACCCATGGTTCTCTTTCTTTACCGTGCTTCCTAGAAACAAAATCTCTTTTATCATAACGTTGATTCTTTGATTGTGGGTTATCAAGATCAACAGCAGGTTCAATCTCTACATCAGTATTATTGCTAGGTTGAGCATCAACATGAACATTATCATTAACATTATCACTAGGTTCATGTTCATCACCTGATTGTGCTTCAGCATCCGAAATAGAGATATCATTGGGATTCTCAGGTGTGTCTACAACAGGTTCACTAGAAGCATGCAAAGTCCTATCGTTTTTCTTTTTTTTTTGTTTGTAGAAGAACTAGGTGCCTCTAAATTATTTCTCTGAGAATCCTGCTTGATTCTCTTAGGGTGGCCTTCAGGATACAAAGGTTCCTGAGTCATTATACCAGTTCTAGTAGCCACTCTAACATCAAAGTCATGTTTATTATTTAATTCATCGAGCAAATCACTTTGAGCTTTATCTACTTGCTCAGCTTGAGTGGTAACGATAGAAGCATATTTGCTAATGAGTTTAAGTTCACCTTTAACTCTAGACATATAATCACTCAAGCGTCCTATCTCGAAAGCATTATTCTTTAATTCTCTACCAACATAAGCATTAAAACTTTCTCGTCTAGCCATAAATTCATCAAATTCATCTAAGCAAGGGCTATTGAATTTAGTAGAGGGAATTTCAACTTTATCATATCTATAGAGAGAATTTACCTTTACTACCTGTGTCGGGTTATCGAGACAATGTGGTTCTTCAACGGGTGGTATATTAAGACCATGTATTTCTTCAATAGGAGGTAAATTCTTAACATCTTCAGCTTTTATACCTTTTCTTTCATTGATTTCTTTGCCTCTTGCATATCTTCAGGACTGAGAAATAGAACGCCCCTCTTCTTCAGAGTTGGTTTAGGAATAGGCTCAGGAGTTGGCTCAATTGCCTCAGGGATTGCCTCAGGAATTGGCTCGGGAAGAGTCCAATTATTTTCATTAGTCAACATATTATTCAATAATAATTCAGCTTGGTCGTTTGTTCTTTCCCTGAAAACACAACCAGCACAACTATCCAAGTAGTCCTTGGAAGCATCGGTTAGTCCATTATAAAAGATATCAAGTATTTCATTTTTCTTAAGAGGATGATCAGGCAAAGCATTAAGTAATCGGAGAAGCCTCCCCCAAGCTTGTGGGAGACTCTCTTCTTTGATTTGAACAAAATTATATATTTCCCGCAAGGCAGCTTGTTTCTTATGAGCAGGGAAATATTTAGCAGAGAAGTAATAAATCATATCATGGGGACTACGCACACAACCAGGATCAAGAGAATTAAACCAAGTTTTAGCATCACCCTTTAATGAGAACGGAAATATGTTAAGGATATAATAATAGCGAGACTTCTCATCGTTGGTAAACAGGGTGGCTATATCATTTAACTTGGTAAGATGTGTCACAACAGTTTCAGATTCAAGGCCATAAAAAGGATCAGATTCAACCAAAGTAATTATCTCAGGATCAACAGAGAATTCATAATCCTTATCAGTAACACAGATAGGTGAAATAGCAAAAGCGGGGTCAGGTTTCATTCTAGCATTAAGAGATTACTGCTTCCATTTAGCTAATAACTTCTAAAGATCATATATATCTTTGCAAGCAAAGATAGCTCTAGCAGCTTCCTCATCCATAACATAACCCTCAGGAACAATAGGTAATTCATAATCAGGGGGAGAACTTTCATCATCACTATCATCAATAATAGCATCTTCGGTAATTTCATTCTCTCTAACCCTAGCAAGTTGTTCATCAAGAAATTCACCTAATGGCAAAGTAGTATCACGCACACAAGTAGTTTCATCATAAGTATCATGCATAGCAGAAGTGGCATCATCAATAACATGCGACATATTAGAATTCATAGCAGTAGCAGGTTTAGGTGTCGCAAGCTTAATCAAAACAGAAGAAGAATCTAGTGTAAAGCTAGATGGTAGTTCCTTACCTCCCCTCGTAGTTGAGGGAAAAATCTTGGTTCTTTCGTCTTTCAAGTTCCTCATAGTGATCAACAGATATAAATCCCAAGTGACTCAAAGAATAGAGCTATGCTCCCCGACAACGGCGCCAGAAATTAGTGTTGATAACCCACAAGTGTAGGGGATCGCAACAACTTTCGAGGGTAAAGTATTCAACCCAAATTTATTGATTCGACACAAGGGGAGCCAAAGAATATTCTCAAGTATTAGCAGTTGAGTTGTCAATTAAACCATACCAAGATAACTTAGTATCTGTAGCAAAGTATTTAGTAGCAAAGTAGTATGATAGTAATGGTAACAGTGGCAAAAGTAAAGATAACAGTTTTGTAGTGATTGTAACAGTAACAACGGAAAAGTAAATAAGCGAAGCACAGTATGTGAAAAGCTTGTAGGCATTGGATCAGTGATGGATAATTATGTCGGATGCGATTCATCATGTAATAGCTATAACATAGGGTGACACAGAACTAGCTCCAGTTCATCAATGTAATGTAGGCATGTATTCCGAATATAGTCATACGTGCTTATGGAAAAGAACTTGCATGACAACTTTTGTCCTACCCTCCCATGGCAGCGGGGTCCTAGTGGAAACTAAGGGATATTAAGGCCTCCTTTTAATAGAGAACCGGAACAAAGAATTTGCAGATAGTGAATTGCATGGCAGGCTACGCGTTACTGAACCCGGGCGATCGATCGATGGCTGTTAACTAAACCCGATGGAGCGATTCCTTCGCTACTGCTGCTAACTGAAGCCGATCGATGTTGCCTCTGGGATGAAGCAGTGAGCATTGCGGGGGGGTTGGATGAATAGTGGCGGTTGCCTCTGGATGAACAGGAACCCGTGGTGTGGAGGGCTGGATGAGCGATGAGCGGTGGAGGGGTGGCCGTGGAGGGTGGTTCAACAGGACCCGTGGTGTGGAGGGCTGGATGAGCAGAGACGGTGGAGGGTGCCCGTGGAGGGTGGTTGAGCAAGAGCGGTAGAGTAGCGCGGTGGAGGCTAGATGAGCAGGAGACCGTGGAGGCTGGAGGAGGTCGACGGTGGAGATGAACAATATCCGTGGAGTCTGTTTTGCGATGCGCCACACCCTCCCCGTTTGACCGTGGCGCCCAACACAAGTCCGTTTCGTCCGTTTTGCGGTATGCCACACCCCTCCCGATGAACAGGACCCCCGTTTCGACCGTAGCGCTCCAACACAAGTTCGTTTCATCCGTTTTGCGGTACGCCACACCCCTCCCGATCAACAGGACCCCCGTTTTGACCGTAGGAGGTCCGCTTCCTCCGTTTTGCGGTACGCTAGGCCTCTCCTGATCAACAGGACCCCGTTTCGAACGTGGCCGGTCGAACACAAGGTCGTTTCCTCTGTTGTGCGGTACGCCAGGCCTCGTTTCCATCTCCTATTCCATCCAAGCCCTCCCGATGAACATGACCACGCATTCCGTTCCGACCCAACCGGTTGGCTCCCCATGAACACGACGACGATGCTGTTTCTCTGTTCCAACCCAGCCATGTACATATGCGCGATAGGCATTAGAGACCCTGCCCATATGTATGTACGTGGCCGTATTTTCTTTCTTGCACCCTCGCCACTGTACGTACGTGTACATGCTACGTCCGTGCCTCTACTACGACACGTGCGGGCCTCTACAACCACCAGTATATATGTATGTACACATTCGCGACCAGAATGACAATGCTACGTACGCTTCGACCAGGTGGGTCCCGACTGTCACGCACTTCCTTGCGTGCGAAGATGTAGCTGGTGGGTCCCAGCAGTCAGGGGGGCGAATCGTTTTTTTCGGACGCACTTCCTTGCGTGCGAAGATGTAATTGGTGGGTCCCAGCAGATAGGGCGAAACGTTTTTTCGCTAAATACGGTGGCTCGTCCAGTGGGTCCCCGCTGTCAGGTGGAGGAATAATTATTTTGCGCGTAATAAGGAGGCACTTCCTTGCTGCGGTCGTGGACCCAGCTGTCAGCCTCCCCACGTACAGTCCACGTCCGATGGAAGCCATTCCTTGACCACGCTGACCATGCCGCGTCAAGAGCACCAGGGCGGTGGACGACGGCGAGGCCTAGGAAGGGGACGACGCGGAGCTGGGGAAGATGCGGCAGTGGATGCCCATGCGTAGAGGAGTATGAGGGTTCACTCATTCGGCTGCGGTGTGAGGCTGCCGTCGCCGCAGAATAACAGGGGGTGTGGGTGCGTAGAGGGATGGCCTGGCCAGTGGTGGGAGTAGTAGGGGCGGTGAGGCCTCCGCGACATCACAGCCGGCCACGGGTGGCAGGAGCAGGCGGCACGACCGGCGCTGCTTTGGGCAGCTGGAGCAGGAAGACCAGAGGTTGAAGAAGCACTACGGCCGTTGGGTGGACATCGTACGGTCACTGGAGCTAGAATCGTTCATATATTGACTAAAGTTGACAAAGGCCACCGTCCCAGTCAACTTAGTAGGCCCACAAGTCAGCCTCCCACCAAGGTTGGTCCCAGCTAGCAGGGGGTATTCATTTTTTTGTGCGTAATAAGGAGGCACTTCCAGTGGGTCCGAGCTGACAGCGGGGGGGAACGTTTTTTTCGCGAAATACGGTGGCCCGTCCTGTGGGTCCCAGTAGTCAGGGGGAAATGTTTTTTTCGCAAAATACTGGTGACCCGTCCGGTGGGTCCCTGCTATTAGGTGGAGGAATAATTATTTTCCCCGTAATAAGGAGGCACTTCCTTACGGCTACCGTGGACCCAGCTGTCAGCCTCTCCACGTATAGTACTCTCCGATGGAAGTCGGTCGTTGACCACATTGACCATGCCGCGCCGAGAGCACCATGGCAGTGGACGACGACGAGGCCTAGGAAGTGGACGATGGGGAGCCGGGGAAGACGCGGCAGCGGAAGCCCGCGCGGAGAGGAGTACGGGGGTTCACTGGTTCGGCTGCGGTGTGAGGCTGCCATCGCCGCAGGGCCTGGGCAGCGGTGGGAATAGTAGGGGGCGGTGAGGCCTCCGCGGCAGCACAGCCGTCCACGAGAGGCAGGAGCATGCGGCACGACTGGCGCTGCTTTGGGCTGCTGGAGCAAGAACACCAGAGGTTGAAGAAGCACTACCGCCGTTGGATGGCCATCGTACGGTCACTGGAGCTAGAATCGTTTATATTGACTAAAGTTGACAAAGGCCCCCGTCCCAGTTAACTTAGTAGGCCCACAAGTCAGCCTCCCACCATGGTGGGTCCCAGCTAGTAGGGGAGTATTCATTTTTTTTGTGCGTAATAAGGAGGCACTTCCGCTGGGTCCGAGCTGACAGCGCGGGGAACGTTTTTTTCACGAAATACGCTGGCCCATCCGGTGGGTCCCAGCAGTCAGGAGGGAAATGTTTTTTTCGCGAAATAAGGTGGCCCATCCGGTGGGTCCCTGCAGTCAGGTGGAGGAATAATTATTTTGCGTGTAATAAGGAGGCACTTCCTTGCGGCCGCCTGGACCCAGCTGTCAGCCTCTCCACGTACAGTACTCTTCCGATGGAAGTCAGTCGTTTACCATGTTGACGACGCCGCGCCGAGAGCACCAGGGCATTGGTCTGGACGACGGCGAGGCCTAGGAATGGGATGACGCGGAGCCGTAGAAGACGCAGCAGTGGTAGCCCGCGCGAAGGGGAGTACGAGGGTTCACTGGTTCGGCTGCGGTGTGAGGCTGCCGTCGCCGCAGAATAATAGGGGGTGTGGGTGAGTAGAGGGATGGCCTGACCAGCGGTGGGAGTAGTACGAGGCGGTGCGGCCTCCGTGGCATCACAGCCGGCCACGGGAGCCAGGACCATGCGACACGACCGGCGCTGCTTTGGGCGGCTGGAGCAAGAAGACCAGAGGTTAAAGAAGCACTACGGCCGTTGGATGGACATCGTACGATCACTGCATCTAGAATCGTTTATATTGACTAAGTTGACAAAGCCCTTGGTACGCGTCAACTTAGAAGGCCCACATCTCGGATTTGGCAGAGAACATATAGCCCAATTGCAATTTGTAAGAATGTACATCCCATTTTTCAATTCTAATGGAATTTACTACAGCCCATTTACGGGTTTGTTAAAAGTACAGCCCAACTTCTAGGTAGGACAACGATTAATAATTTCAAACTACCGCTCAAAACAGAATTCAAAAAAAAATTCCCACATTTTGATGGGATCCAAAATATTTTTATCCGAAATTTCTAGTCAGGTTAAATATAATTTCAAAATAAAGTTGTATCACGTTAAAATCCAACGAAATATTGCGCGCGCAACAAGTAATGAAATTAAAATTTCCAAATCCCAAAAATAATATATTTTTCAAACTAATTATGTGTTTGGTGCACAGTAATTGCCCAGTTATTATAATTACATCCCATTTATTATTTCTTAAAGTCCATTTTCTTCTTAAGCCTAATGCATACCTCCTAGGAAACTTTGCAGCCAATGAAGCGGATAACAAGTTGACCGGATATTGTGTACAACCTGTCGGCCCGATTGCATTGCTGATGTTGAAAAAAAGGCCTGTGTAGTACAGTACAACCTAACATGGTTACTCAGCCCACATTCAGGGACGCCGGAAAGGCCCAAACAAGGCTTCTGTACAACTTTTTGAAGTCACTGAGCTCAATTAATAACTTAAGAAAAAAAGTTAGATTACAATGGAACCTAATTAAAAGCTGTCACGATCAAATAAATAATTCAACGGGTCCCACTTATGCGTGTGTGCATGTGTGAGAGAGAGAGAGAGAGAGATAGAGAGAGAGAGACCCATCAGTCAATGCTCGTAAATACATCTTTCAGCCATATGCATTGCTGATGCTCAGTAAAAACTTATATAGTTGACACAATCATATAGAACATCATAGCACACTGACCTTGCATACAAAAATTTCACGCAGGCGGCACAATCAGGATGGAAGCGGTGGATCGCTACGGAAGGGCTATGTTGAAACCAACGAAGTCGTACATAACGGTTCATCGTCTTTATAAATGACGGGAAATATCTTGAATGTTGTGCGAGAGAAAAGCATGCGAGACAACACAATAAGTTCTACTAGCACATTAAGTTGACATACAGCCCTTTCTAAAAAAGTTCAGGTACAAAATTAGAACAGGTCACAATCAAATGTACTGGCATAGCAGTGCTTCAGACCCATAGCTCGGATTTAACTAGTACTATCTGACAAGATTCAGTTGTTACCTCAAATTAGAGCACATCCAGGTAGCCAGCCCTGCCTCTTCTCCCAGAGAAGCAGTGGCCTCCGACGCGCGATGGAGTAGGCCCTGTGCCATCCATCATTCCGAGCAACACGGGGGAAGTCTGACGTTGACTCCTGTAATGGACGTCGTCGACGGACCCTGGCACCAGTGGGGGCGGCAGGACTTCGATTGATGGATTGACCACTTCTTCGACATGCACGAACACTCGATATAGGTACATCCCTAACGTGTTCTGCGGCAGCCTTGGTGGCGACGAATAGTACAACCCCGGTTCCTGCACCAGTATCTCAACACCAATCACCTTCGGTATCGTAGACGGCTTCTTCATCCATGCCATAACTGTCAGAGCCTAGCTATCTGGAGGAACAAACATACTTACGATCTCACCTCCAAGGTCGTTGATAAGCTCATTCATGGACTCGGTGTTCCAAGCACGTCGAGGCATGCCGTGGAAGATAAGCTTTGTTAAAAACTCAAGCTCAGAGGGCACCGAGCCCCATTGAGGGAGTCCTGGATTAGGGGGTGTTTGGATGGCCGGACTATCACCGTTGGCCGGACTCCTAGACTATGAAGATACAAGATTGAAGACTCTATCCCGTGTCCGGATGGGACTTTCCTTGGCGTGGAAGGCAAGCTTGGCAATACGGATATGTAAATCTCCTACCATTGTAACCGACTCTGTGTAGTCCTAGCCCTCTCCGGTGTCTATAAAAACTAGAGGGTTTTAGTCCGTAGGATGAACAACAATCATACCATAGGCTAGCTTCTAGGGTTTAGCCTCTTTGATCTCGTGGTAGATCTACTCTTGTACTACCCATATCATCAATATTAATCAAGTAGGAGTAGGGTTTTACCTCCACCAAGAGGGCCTGAGCCTGGGTAAAAACATCGTGTCCCTTGTCTCGTGTTACCATCCGCCTAGACGCACAGTCCGGGACCCCCTACCCGAGATCCGCCCGTTTTGACACCGACATTGGTGCTTTCATTGAGAGTTCCTCTGTGCCGTCGCCATCAGGAAGGATGCCTCGTCCCGTCTTTAAAGACGGCACCGTTGCTAAAGGAGCTTTGGCCATCGGCCAAACTCTCCGGCTAGGCGGTTTTCTTATGACCGCCTGTTCGGCCGCCGCGCCGACGATGACTTCTTGGGTCATCAAAAGCAATCTTCACGTAAACTCGGAACTCGCCGAGCAGTTAAATCTGATGGAGCTCTCTTTCTTAAGCGAGCTCTTGGATCGCATCGCCATCCTGGGAGTCGCTACAGACTACGACCAGATTGGGCCTAAAACCGATCTGAGAGAGATTAACTCTCCCCAGGCTACCCACCACGTTGCTGTGGTAGAGGAACAATACGGCGACCCTTCTTCTATCTTAAGGACTAGCTATGTCCGGATTCCTCACCCCTCCATGCCGGATCCCCGCAGAGGGGAGAACACCACTCAAGCCCTGAACTTAAAGTCAGGCAGCGGGCTAGATTAATCGGACAACATCCAAGAGCCCAAGCTTCCAAGTTCGGAAACTTCTCAGCCCCTGAGTCTTAGATCGGACGGAGTTCAGAATTTAACTCCACCCGCCCACCCAAACATAAGCGATCTATCACAAATCGGGCAAGAGCCCGCTAAAATAGTACATCATTACTGGGCCAGATTCCTCCTGGTCATGAACAGGATAAAGGACTGCCGTGAAGAGGACGCAGTTTCATTCTTCTACATTAATTGCACGGACGAAGGAATCCTCAATGCCGTAAGTCGTCGCGAAATTACATGCTTTGGTGACTTGGCATCCATCGTACGAAAGTACTGTGCGATGGAGAGCGCCTGGAAAACCGAAATCAAATTTTGGGATAATCCGGCCTTGAACACAACCCTAGTCCAAAGTAAAAGGGTGCATCATTACCAGGCACCTGGGACAAATACCAAAAAGCAAAAACCCTCTAAAGGGCATGGAACCGTACTGGAGGGATGGCTCAGTGGACCCTGTAAAATTCATAGTACAGAGGGCGCCACGCCAACTCATGGCCTTAGAGCATGTTGGATACTACGGCAGGTGGCCAAAAGTGGCGAAGAGCTTCTAGCTCCAGAGCACCACCCCAGCAATACCAGTACAGTATTAACAATCTTCGAAACTTTTGCATCAAATAATATGCGGAAACGAACACTCCGCAGCCTTGCCGAAGTCCACTAGGTAGCAACAATAAATCCATGGAGTGACACGGCTATTACCTTTAACGCCAGTGACGAACCTAAATTCCGAACAGTCCGAGCACCAGCCGCATTGGTCCTCATGGATGGCTGCAGCGGATTAAACCTCATTGAGCGAAGCAGCACAACCTTTAGAGGAATAATCCCCAGTCGGGAAGCATGCTGTATAGGAAAAATCACACTGGATGTGGTGTTCGGCACGCCGGATAATTACAGGTCCGAGGAGGTCACATTCCAAGTGGCCCCGTTCAGCAGCGGATACCACGCTCTATTAGGGCGAGAGGCATTCAAAAATTTTCAAGCTATACCCAATTACGGGTACAAGAAGCTCGAAATGCCCGGACCCAACGGAATCATTACTCTTGCTAGTTACCCGGACATAACACTCCGCGCCAAAAATAAAACAGCCGCACTTGCCCTTGAGGCACTATCCAAAGCCCTAGCGGCCGAGGAACTCACTGCGCTGCGCTCAACGGTGAACAGGGACGATGTGATACTCAATAAGAGATCCAAGTCCACCTCTTTTAAACCGGCGGACGAAATAGTCAAATTCCAAGTCCATCCAACGGACCCTACAAAAACGGCCTCCATCGGGGCACAATTAAACCCTGATGTAGACGCCGCACTACAAGAATTCCTACGCAAAAATTGGGACATCTTTGCCTGGCACCCCTCAGACATGCCAGGAATCCCACGCCAGCTGGCTGAGCATAGCCTAAATATCCTAAACGGATTCAAGCCAGTCAAACAAACTCTTCCGCGTTTCTCCGAACCTAAGAGACAGGCCATGGGAGAGGAGCTAGCCAAACTATTGGAGGCTGGATTCATCAGAGATATAAAACATCCGAACTGGCTAGCAAACCTGGTAATGGTACCAAAGAAGGACAAATCCTGGTGCCTGTGTGTCGATTTCAAGGACCCTAACAAGGCTTGCCCAAAGGATCCCTTCCCCCTTCCCTGCATCGATCAAATTATCGACGCTACCGCAGGACACGATTCACTGTGCTTCCTCGACGCATACTCCGGCTACCACCAAATTAAGATGGCAAAGCCAGACCAAGCCGCAACGGCATTCATCACTCCATACGGCCCATTTTGCTTTAACACAATGCCCTTCAGGCTCAAAAAGGCCGGCGCAACATATCAGCGCATGATTCAAACATGTCTGGCAAACCAGATCGGCAAAATAGTGGAGGCATACGTAGATGATGTGGCCGTCAAATCCAAGCATGTCGAAACTCTAGTACACGACTTGAGGCTCACATTCGAAAATCACCGAGCATATGACATTAAGCTCAACCCGGAAAAATGCGTTTTCGGCGTACCAGCCGGAAAGCTCTTGGGCTTGATTGTATCCGGTAGAGGAATTGAAGCAAACCTAGCCAAGATCCGAGCTCTGTCACAATTGGATATCCCAAAAGACCTCAAACAAATACAAAAATTGACTGGATGCGTGGCGGCTCTAAGCCTCTTTATCTCCCGCTTAGGAGAAAAGGCATTACCCCTTTATCGCCTCCTGCGGCGCACCGAACACTTCGAGTGGACGGATGCCGCCACGGCCGGACTCGAATAAATCAAAGCCATATTGGTAACAAATCCGGTCCTGGCCGCGCCCAACATGGGCGAACCAATGCTATTATACATCGCGGCAACCCATCAAGTTGTAAGCGCGGTGCTCATTGTCGAACAAGAAACGGACGGACACAAGTTCCCTCTCCAAAAACCAGTTTACTACGTGTCCACTGTCCTAACTCCATGCAAGTCACGGTACCCGCACTATCAAAATATAGCATACGCGGTGTTCATGGCATCCCGGAAGCTGCGACACTACTTCCAAGAGTGTTCGATAACAGTAGCCTCTGAAGTACCTATTAATGACATTATAAACAACTGCAACGCAACGGGCCGGATTGCCAAACGGGCCATCGAGCTCCTCCCGTTCGACATAACCTACAAGCCACCGCAAGCTATTAAGTTGCATGTTTTGGCCGACTTCGTCGCCGAATGGACTGAAGCCGAACTCCCTAAAGAGTACGGCACATATTCCAACTGGATCATGCACTTCGACGACTCCAAAATGTTGGCTGGCCTGGGGGCTGGCGTCATTCTGACATCCCCAACTGGAGATACAGTCAAATACGTACTTCAGATAATGTACACGGACTCCAACAACGCAGCCGAATACGAAGCCCTTCTACATGGTCTCCGGATGGCAGTCTCCATGGGCATTCAGCGCATAGAGGGCCGCGGGGATTCAAACCACGCGATATCCCAAATAAATGGAGACTTTGATGCCAAGGATCCGAAAATGGCATCTTATCACAACGCCGTCCTAAAAATGTCAGCTCGGTTTGAGGGGCTCGAATTTCACCATATAGCCCGGGAGAAGAACCAGGCAGCAGACGTGTTGGCACGCATTGGCGCAAAGCGCGATGCCGTCCCTCCCAACATTTTCCTAGAAAGGCTTTTCAAGCCATCCGTATTATGGGAGGGAGAGTCCGGAAATAACATCCCGGACCCAACCACACTACCCCACACCGAATATTCTAACATAGTTGGTGGTTCTGCCAACGAAATAACACCGTCAGCCCACACAATAATGGCAGTCATTACCCACCTACCTAACTAGGCAGGAACTCCCCGAGGACCAAACGAGGCCCGCTGCATAGTGCGGCGATCTAAAGCCTATAAGGTTCATGAGGGAGAGCTTTATAAGAAAAGCACAACCGGAGTCCTTCAAAGGTGTATATCCGAAGAGGAAGGGCGGAATCTCCTGGCTGAAATTCATGCTGGACTCGGCGGGCACCACGCCATAGCCCGGGCCCTTGTAGGCAAGGCCTTTCGTACAGGATTTTATTTTGCCGACGGCCCAGGCAGATGCTCAGGACATGGTCCAACGATGCGTCGGATGCCAGCTCTTTGCTAATCAAAGCCACATGCCACCTACTGCCCTCAAAACTATACCCATCACCTGGCCGTTCCTGGTCTGGGGACTTGATATGGTTGGACCTCTTAAAGGAGGAACCCACAAGCAAAAATACCTATTGGTCATGGTGGATAAATTCACCAAATGGATAGAGGCAAAGCCTGTTAAGACGGCCGAATCCGGACCGGTGATAGACTTCATATCAGGGGTAGTACACCGTTACGGCGTCCCCCATAGCATCATCACTGATAATGGCACGAACTTCACGGCCGACGAGGTCAAACTCTGGTGCAAAAACAAGGGCATCAAGCTCGACTACACTTCAGTCTATCACCCTCAAACTAACGGTCAAGTCGAGCAAGCAATTGGTCTAATCATGAGCGGCATTAAACCCAGACTAGTGCAATCCCTCAAGGAATCTAATACACACTGGGTAGAGGAGCTCGAATCCGTACTCTGGGGGCTGTGGACCATGCCGAATCGCACTACCGGATTCACACCATTTTTTAGGTGTACGGTGTAGAGGCAGTTTTGCCCTGCGACATAATTCATGACGCACCTCGCGTGCGCATGTACGAAGAAAGAGAAGCCGAGCTCGTCGGCAGGACAGTTTGGACGCCTTGGAGGAGGAGCGCGACGTGGCAAAAGCTCGTTCCGTATTCTATCAACAGCAGGCTCGAAGATACCAAACCAGAGAAGTACGGGCCAAAGCTTACAATGTTGGCGAATTAGTTCTACGCCTGCCGGACAAGAAAAAGGACAAACTCAAGCCCAAATGGAAGGGTCCCTTCATCATCGACCAAGTCCTGACCGGCGGAGCATACCGTCTACGGAACGCATCGGATAACCGACATGAGCCGAACCCATGGAACGCAACCCGTCTCCGAAGATTCTACGCCTAGCGCCAGACTCTGAGTTCGTCTCCTTCCTCCATCTATATTTTATACTTTAATTGTCTTTTATTTCTCTCCTTCTCCCTCCTTTTTTCTGAAGCCGTTGAAGGATCGTTTGCGCACTGTTCGTACACACTTGATGCGTTATCCGTGCTCAGTATACGTGGGGGCTTCTTTAACAGAAGCTTATTTATACGGGCTTTATGCCCAACACATGTGTCACACTTTCGCATGTACCTTTTATTCACTATTATATGCATCGATATGACTTAAGTTTTGGCCAAGCTGGGTTGCCTGGCCCCTGTGCTTACCCCTACGTTCCCGATTGTTCGGCTAGGTGGTAAAGGGAGCACCTCTGCGATTGTTACCGCTGGGTCAGCCGGACGTGTACCTCAGACTGGGTGAAGCCAAAAGCTAGCGTTCTTAAGGGAATATTCGGTCGGTGAACTAAAAGATCAATTCTTACTTATTCATTTATCTGCCCCGGATGTTTTTACCTTTTTGCATGATCCGGACATGCACTTTAGGGCATGCCTCGAGGAAAGGAACCCCTAACGGAACTATTCTCCTTGGAAGATGTTTCTTACTAACCATGTAATATAACATAACTAGTTGGGCACTTGTTTGATAAAGCACTCATGACCCCTACACTGGTCTCCACGCATGCCTGGTTCTTACATAACCATGAGGGTATTCGGACACACCTCATCGTCGGGTCCCGAGGTTGAAGCGAAAAGGTCCGCTACGACAAACGATCTACAATCCGGCTAGAAGGCATTTTACATGTCATTTTAAATTACATAGTCAAATTGACTGATTGTATTCCTCTTCAATACCATCTAATAGGCTGTCTAGTTTACAGTCCCGCTGGGAATACTTTGCGGCCAACTCTACTTGGCCGTACACTAAGCTCACAGGGATCTCCTTCCCATTGGGCCCCACAGGTCCGACCTCGGCCATGTGGTTTGGGTCAGCAACCGTGTGCAGCGTCTTCACCATGGCCGGGCCTCCTGGCGCCTTGACGGCAGGCCGATATCTTCCATAGCCAGAAGCGCCGCCATGCTCCCTGAAGCTTCGCTGCAAGCTCTCCAAGGCCTTCGGGTAGGGAGATGGATGGCCACAAGGCCTGGGCGACGCCTCTCATCACCTACCGAACTTGTTCGTGTAGTTGCAGCAGCTCGGGAAGTAGGTCACCCGTTGAACCGGGCATTTCTTCTGAGGCGACACTGTGAGCATACCTCTGAGACATATTTACGTTAATCGACTTCCTCGCCGAACTCTTCTTTTCATAAGTTCGCTCAAGCACTTACTATAAATGCCGCGACAAGCAGCGATTCTCCTTAATTGAGTCGGACAATTTGGGCTCGAACATCCTTGAGTTCCTCACCCAGCTGGGTGTTGGCATCTTGGAGATTATTTTTCTCTTGCCTCACCCTTGTAAGCACATTCTCGCCAGCCTTTAACCGGTGCAGTAGCTGTTGCCTGTCCGGATCTAGTCAGGTGCCATCTGCAATATTATTGTCAGACTTACACACACGCCGCACTTCACAAACTACTTATCTTTCGAAGTATATATTACCGGAGGGGGTCTCCGTGGCTCCCCCTGTGGCGGCTAGTGTGGCCTCAAGCTGGGCCTTGCACTCTTGAAGCTCCTGGGACAGTTGGGTATTCTTTTCCGTAAGATCCTGCATAACAAATGATCCTTAAATCAGTTCTCCTAACTATTTTAAGTCTCGGGGGCTACTGGCATATATTACTGTCAAATATCATCACCCGTATGTCCTTTACATACTGCTCCGTGGCCCTGGCTAGACCATCTTTAGCGGCACAGAGGTGCGCGTCTCCCAAATTGAAGGCGTTCAATGCCTCTTGGGAGAAACATGCGTCACGAAGAACTGTCCGGCGGCGCCTGTGATTCATGGCGCTCTCCACCTCGGAGTTGGTGGCGGAGAGTCTGTCGGCATCCTCTGTCGGAGGAGCATCCGACGCACGCCTCGTGTTCACCTCCGCTTCCGGACCCGACGTTGGAGCCTGGCTGGCGGAGGCAGGATAGGCCATCTCTCCGGACACAGTCCGGCGAGCGCTCTTTTTCCTGAAAGGAGCACCAGCATTAATATACCTTCCCGGAATCAATCCCGGGAATATGGTGACACGCCTTACCGTTGCGGCGGCGTTTCAATCCGGACCGCGCTTCTTTTTAGCCTGCGCAACCGTGCTGCCCCTTGTTGGCTAAACTACTAGGAAAAGGCATGCTAGTGGCACACCAGTTTTGCCTTCTAATGGCGCACTACTAGTGCGCCACTGGCATCACGCCATTAGAATTAAATTCTAATGGCGCACCACAGGTGCGCCATTAGTATCTGGTGTTCTAGTGGCGCACCGCGTAGTGCGCCATTAGTATTGCCCACAGTGCGCCATTAGAATTCTTTCCTGGGGGGCATATGTACCCATGTGCTTTGGCATACTAATGGCGCACCAGTGGCTGATGCGCCTTAGTGTGATTATCACAGTGCCATTAGTGTCTTGCGTAGTGCACCACTAGTATGAATATTAGGGATTATTTATTTTCTTTTCTGATATTTTCACAGGTTACAAAATATATTATTGGACAGAAATTAGACAACAGCACACAGCAACAGCAGATTCATCGAATACAATAGAAGATTAGTCTCCGAATACAAATCACCATATTAGTCTCTGAATTCAAAAGACCGAACAAAGATAGAACATTACAAGTCTCGAGACCGCGAGTAGCTAGTTTGTCTTCACATTACAAGTCGATATCGACCATCTAAACTACCATCACATAGAAGAGAGTTGTGGTCATCACGATGAGCATCATCATGATCAAACTGGTCTTCATCCGGTTCCTCCAATGCTCCCTCCTCTCTCCCGCTAGATAGCGGGCATATCTAGATTCTGCCTCCGCCCTAGTGGTGTACCCTTTGTAACTATTACCGCTGAAATGGTGAACCTGTCTCCGACACTCCTCCCGGTCGTCAGAGACTCGAACCTTACCCTTGTACCACGACATCGACGGCATCTCTATGCACAAGCCAAACAACAGACAATACATAAGCAATATGTAAGTATGCAACAAAAGGATCGGAAGAGAAAAGCAAGACATTAATAGCACGATTCATGGTCCTACTAATAAATAGCATCGATTACATCTAAGTTGAACGACTGTCCAAACCAAAGAGACATATGAATTCATTAAAGTTTAATTACAACATGAGCCAATCAATGTTTCAGAACTACACATCACTACTTTCGACTTGACTCATCGGACAGGAGCGTGGATGAAGCCGCCGTCTGTCGCGATGGTCATGAAATCGCGGTTGTTTTCACCCTGCATTTGTAGCATTCCATCTATCTCATTGTTGGACGGTTGATATCTGAGGAAGAACTGCTCCGACGTATGAAGGACATCTTGATGGATGATGTCCGCAAAGTCCATTGGATCTGAAAAGAATTCTTGTCTGAGGTCCGCGTCCTGGATTGCCGACAAGTTCGCGGCCCAATCTTTGAGATTATCTGGTAGCAGAAGTTGATGGTGGTCCCTTACGATCGCCCGCATGTGATGGAGGGCGTAGTAGGCATCCTTCTGACCGCCAGGCGGCTGCTTGATGCAGCAAAACTTCGTATTATGTGAGAACATGTGCTTGCCGTACTTACGAACAGTCCTGGTGAAGGTGCCTCCAGATCAGGCATAGCTGGGGAGAACATCATCAAGAACTTTCTTGACATTTGTGTAGTCTATCTTGGAGTTACGGTTTGGGTCGAAATACGTGGCCATGGAATATTTCGGGCTTAAGAGGATGAGTGTGCAATGTGTGTCACTTTGCACGAACACGGAATGTTAGAAAAAAGCGATCAAATCTAAGAAATCATATGTTACAGGCGGTTAAGGGATGACTTACTCGGAAAGTAAGCCACAAGGAAGTTATCCTTATCGGGTTTGCGAATAGCGCCTTCGAGGTGTGAACTCGCAACTTGGCGGTCCCCAACGCTGCTCAAGTGCTTGGCACGCATGTAGAAGGGGTCGACTATCACGATGTCCGGGGTCTTGTCTCTAATGATCCGCATCTCCATACTCAGCGAAAACTGCCGAACAAAGGTGTAGTGCAGCGGATGAAGGTTAAACATAGCAAAGATGTCATCAAACCGCAGGACGATCGTACCCCTGATGTCGCCATCCACAAAGCCCTTGCCCCCTGGCACCTTGGCCACGAAAACTGGGTATGCCACATCCTTCTCTCTGAGACGCCACTTCTCCAAAGAAAGAACACTCTCGTGCAGACTCCGCATAGCACCGGTTGCAGCATTCAGCATATTTGGCGGTAGCATCGCCCTATCCGCCACATGCACCCTCCTCGAGATATCCTTAGGTGAAGGTGGCCCGTCCTAAGCACGGATCGTACTCGGTGCCGGCTGGCTCGCACCAACGTGTAACACCCCAAAAATTTAACCAGGTTTTAGTTATTAAAATTTTGCCAAGAGTTTAAAATTTTTGCCTGCAAGAATATATCTGTTGATTTCAAAACTTTTCTTTTAATATTAAGGAATTTTTCCCAAGTGGATCCTTCCAAAACAGATTGGACTTATTTTCTCCCTCATTTAAAAACATCTCTCAATCAGGAGATTTATTTATTAAATTATTTCACTCTGAGCTTTATTCCTTAAAATGACTTTCTTTAAGTTTTGGAGCTCTTTTTGAACTACAACCATTTGATAGATTTATCTAAAAATCCAACCAAAATTTGGAGATGTCATGTGATGTTTTTAAATCACTTTTATACAAAAATATCTTTTATTCTTGAAATATTTTGAGTGCTACACATGTTTTCTTCTCTGGTCCAGAGAGCAATTTTGCACTACAACCTATTTAAATATCTCTTTAAAACACCTACCAAAATTAAGGGAGGTCAGTAGGAGCATATAATTCCACTTTGTGCAAAAACCCATTTATGTTCTTTGAAAATTTTGAGTGAATCAACCTCTTTTCCATTCTGGTCCAATTTGAGGATTTGTACAGCAACCACCATTTTAGTTGCTCCTATATCCATGATTTCTTTTTCTACTGGTAGTACCCCTTGCCAAACCCTTAAGTCCAGGAGAGTGGACCCATTGGATGATTCTAAGTGCTTGCAACAATGCCATTTGCTTTCTGTCCAGAATTGAAGTTTTGCAAAACTTGCACTAGCAAGTTTCTCCTTTCTGCAAACTAACTTCACCACTCCCTCTTGCATCCAAAGAGACACTGACCTAGAGATTTTGGCCACTCCAAGGATAGCCTAGGTGCCTTTGGCATTTTGACAAACACCTAGAGTGCATGGACTGAATTGGCATGATCTCAAGTCTACGCTGTGAACTTAATCCCCTGACCAGACCAGCATGTCAAATGGTTTTGCCTTAGACTATAACCCCACCCTGCTAACTCCCAGCTCCAACCAAGCGCTCTGGAGTGCCGTAGCATTTCGTCGAGCATGTCCCGTGCGTGCACTGGGCGCGCCCAGAGCGCACGTATTGCACGAGCGGCACCCGAGTCGCCGCGTCACTCCCCACACTAACCCCAGCCCGTGACCGACCGCAGCCGACACGCCGGGTCCCCTTGCGCGCTACGTGCTCTCCCTCACCGCAACGCGCCAAGCAGAGCCTCGCCGCGTCCCCGGCAAGCCAAGGGCTAGCCGCCACGGCCGCCCAATAGCCCTGCTCAGGCCGGCGCCGCCAAAGCCACCCCGGCCTGCCACCTGCCCCTGGGACAGTGCAAGCTCATCCGCAGCCTCATCAGTTAGTGCACGTCGCTGCCACGTCGCCCTAGCTACAGAGAGGCGGTCCGCCGGAGAAGCTTATCCACGGTCGCCGCGGAACCGCCTTGCCTCGCCTATATAAGGGGCCCGAGCTCGTCTCCGCACGCATACAACCTCATATCACTCCCCTAGGACCCCCTTGAGGCAGCCAATCGAACCGGGGAGGTCATCTTCCCCACCTCCGGCAGCAGCGGCCGCCGCCATGGCCCCAGCTCTCCCAGCGCCACCAGGGCCTCTACCTCCCATTTCTCTTTGCCAAGAACACCTAATTCCCTCCAGGAACCCAACCCCCTACTTAATTTTGATCGGGAGCCACCGCCGCCACAAAACCACTTCGCCACCGAAGCTTTCCCCGCCGCAGAGCTCGCCGCTGGCTGCTCACTCCGTCCCCATCACTTCCTCGACCACCGGTGGAACCGCCCCATTCATGCGGATCCATCCCCACCCTCGGGGGCCCGCGAGGAGCAGCCGTTCGCCGGCGACGATCGCCGGAGCTCCGCCTCCGCTCGGGACAGAGGAAGGAGAGGGAGGACGACTAGTCAAACCTGACTAGTGGGCCACCTAGGACCCACTGTCAGTGACCCCGCTCGGTCTACGCGGAGTAAGTGGAAGCGCAAAACCCCGAGTACGTTTCCCCTGTTCGAAGACGTATTCTGCCGAAACGTTTTCTTTTCTGTTTTATTATTTAAAAACAGATTTGACCAGAACTTTGACTGACTATATCTTTTTAAATATAACTCCAAATGAATTAATTCTTTTTCCTACCTCTCTCAAATTTCACCTAGTTTATTTTAAGATTTATTTGAAAAAAATTCAGAACAACTTTTGGTGCTGTTTTTATTTTGTGTGTTAATTCTTTTATATTGCCAAAATAGGATTTTTTAAGAGAGGAGAAATGTTTCAAGTTTTGGAGTGCACCCTGCCTTTCCACACATTGAAGGAAAGCATTCTGAACCCCGGCATAATATTTTTGGTGTGTTCGTTGACACGTTTATAACACCACCTCATTTCGAAGGACTTGTTATTTCATGTGATATGATCATTTGCATGGATGCATATTGGTGATTTCCATGCTGTTGGAAATGGGTATACTTGTGATGGTAATCATCCTCATGTATCTTGCATGCATACCGGAAAGGAATCCGGGAAAGCCTATGCCTTGGGTAGGCGTGAGCTTGTCGCCGGTCTTCGTCGGGACGGTTATGTCCGGTATGGCATGGTAAGATATAATGAGTGTTGATTGTATTGGTTGAAATATATTTGTTATACATGTCATGCAGGAAACTATAAACCTCCTGAGTCGACCGTAGATCGAGTCTTGTTCCAGTAACCCCCACACTTGTTTCGTACTACCACTTGTCCCTGCCACAGGTAGGGTACGGTTCAGTAATTTTTCAACCCCTTTCTAGCACACACCGTACAGAGGGGCTGGGATGAGGGTACCGTGACATGGATTAAAGCCAGTCATCCGGTCAGGGGGCATGGGTGTTTCCGGTTGGGACTGAGAGGGGAGGCCACCCCTTAGAGCGCGTGATATAAATTTGATCCCATGCTACGCGAGGTTGTAGCCTCCCCACTTAGAGTTTGCTTGACAGGTGTTGTGGGTGATTCCAGACACGTGTAAGTTAAGCTGGTGTGTGCAAGTCAGGTGTGTTTTCATTTAAAAGACCGTGGCGGAATTAGTCGATGGACTAAAGGAATCCGTTACTCGTGGGTAAAGTACACCCTCTGCAGAGATTAAAACCTATTGAATAGCCGTGTCCATGGTTAAGGACTACTGCTGGGGCCGGGTCAAGTGTCGGTCTTAGTGTGGTTCTTCGGAGGTGAAGTGTTAACGTAGCTGGAACAACATGGATTGTGACTTGTGACTTATGATGATTATGATTATTATTATCGTTGACTAACCCGTGATATTATTGTTATTATCGAGTATCTCTGGGATGGTTCTACCTCCGGGATATTCACTATGATTGTTCATTTTAAAAGCCCTTTATGCGGTGTCGCTCAGACGCCCGACTGTGGCATTTCTTTTAAAGCCCTTTATGCGGTGTCGCTCGGGCCTTGATCGTAGCATTTATTTTAAAAGCCCTTTATGTGGTGTCGCTCGAGACGCCCGACCGTAACATTTCTTTTAAAGCCCTTTATGTGGTGTCGCTCGGGCCCGACCGTGGCATTTCTTTTAAAGCCCTTTATGTGGTGTCGCTCGACGCCCGATTCGTGGCATTTCTTTTAAAGCCCTTTATGTGGTGTCGCTCAGACGCCCGACTATGGCATTTCTTTTAAAGCCCTTTATGTGGTGTCGCTCAGACGCCCGACTGTGGCATTGCTTGTTATTTATTTCATAAATTTTAACACTACCATGTTATTGCATTTTTATAAATAACTTGCTTGCACGCATCAGAGTTATATTTATCTTTGTGACTGACGTCATGAGCATAAAATATTGTCAGCACATCATTGTTATATTATACATGTGTTCAAAATGTTTGCGAGTACATTCAAAGTACTCACTGGCTTGTCCCACAGCTATTGTCTTGGCAGATTTTCTTGCACGGAGAGGAGCGACGCGATGACAACCCGGAACCTAAGCAATGGAGATAGCAGCCTCGCGAAGATAGGAGTTAACCTGGTCACTGTTCACTGTGGGAAATGGAGTCCCATAGACACCGATGATCCACAAACCGCTTCGCCATCAACCACTAGAAACCATTTTTTGTACTCACAGGCGAATGGTCTTGTACCACATATTTTGTATTTTGCTTGGAATTTACGTATCAAGTTGGAGCCTCATCAGCTAACAAGTAATCCTGGGGCTGATGAGCACGACGGTCTTTTCTGGAAATTTATTACCCGAAAAACCGGTCGTGACACGGCGCCCTTGTTAGTCTTTCGTTTCCGTCCCTTCTTCTTGATCTCCTATAATGGGACCGAGTTCTGCTCACAGACCGCCTTCTTGAGCGTGTTTGGGCTGATAATATTTCGCACCTCAGCTACCCGAGGCTCGGTGAAGAGTGGAGGCTGGGCGTCTCGAACTGAGCGCCGAGCAGCGCCTATTGCTATTGGATTTCTCCGGCGTACCAGCTAGATTGCGGTCGTCTTGGTTGGAGTTCTTGAGAAAGAGGCCCTTGAGAACTCGTCGGCGTACCCATGTTCGGACAAAGTACTTATCGACTTTGGTAAATGTACCATAAATCGTTGTCGTGCGTCGTTCGGATCCTGTGCCATAGGGCTGTCCGGATCCTGTGCCATAGGGATGTCCGACATAGGGATGTCTGGCGGGTCCGGTAGCATTGCGGCGTTCTTGCCATGGCTTGGCGCCGGCACAACAGGCGGTCATGTATGGGGGGTGGTGTCCCCCGCCCCCAAACGAATCTGGATCTTCGGCCAAAGCAGCTGCTAGCTTACGCAGGCGCTGAGGGTCATCTCATCTTCTTCGTCGGCCCCAGCGGGTCGAACCGGAGGTAACATCTCGTCGCAGCCTGGTAGCACCCGAACCACTTCAACCATATACATTGTGGGTGGCATCGGATTATCGTGGAACATGCGGTTGCCTGGTTGAAAGATTCTGCCCTTGGCAACATCGACTAGCTCGGCGCCCCGAAGTCGCAAGCAGAGTGCAAAGGCGTCGGCGGTGCCTCGCGAAAACATGTCTGGCGTCGAGGATGCCCGTCAAAGGCAAGGGATGAAGTCATCGGCTGAGAGGCTTAGTTACCGTGATGCCGTCGAGCTCGGCTAATGTCGAGCACCGCCAGCGGCGGGCGTGCAACTAACGGGGCGCTTCTTTGGCGGCGCCGCCGGCGTACACCCGGGTGCATTAAGCTCCAATGCCCGTGCCGGCGCCGGAGACACGAATACCGCCTATGTCGGAGACACCAATGGCGCCACCGGAGACATCAATGGCGCCGCCTGCACGCTGTGCGAGTTGCTGGCCATGAAGCTGGGAACCGGGTGAGGCCCCTGTTGCCCGCCCGCAATCCACGTCGTTAGCCCATGAATCAATGTAGGCACCATGGCGTTGAGCTTCGTTCCCAGCTGTTGTTCCACTTGCTCTTGGACAAGCTCTGGAATCCGCGCCACTTGTGCCTTGAGTTCTTCAACCTTGCGTGTCTGGCTTTCCGAGCTGGCCTTTTTCTCCTTCCGCACACCAGTGGTATAGTATGACCCACATTTTGTGGACAAGCCTTTGCCGGCCACACGACCAGCTGACGTCGGCTTAGTGAGCTTATTCTTGTTTTTCATTATGTTCAACGCCCTATTTAAAGGGGTGTCGAAAGGGAGCTCGAGGCGACCCAGCGCTCGCTTTCGGTTTCTGCGAAAGGAACGTGAACCATTTAGAAATATTGGGGATTAATTAGAGTGCAACCATATGGAGCTAATTACGCGGGGGTGTATTCCTTGCGAGAACAAGCTCAAGCGCCTGGTCTTGGATCCGTGGTAAACTCCTTTGTTATCGGGTCCTCCTTGTGCAGGCCCCGACATAGTTCTGATGCGCTTGCTACCGCTGTATTTCTCAGAGCAGGGTGGTAGGCCTTGCTCGGCACGCTCCGCGTCCTCCTTGTCCCATATAGTCTCCGCCACTCTGTAACCGCCGGGACCGAGTTTGTGTTCCCCTAAGTTCAACTCCCGCATTTCTTTCCCCCACTGACTTGATTCGGAGGTTGCGCTACTCGAGCACTTGATCTTGAGCTCCTTGTACTCATCTTCGCTCATCAAAGGATATTTCGCCTTGATCTTCTCATAACTATCACCTTTATCAATCATTCTCTTCACCGTGCTTCTCCAAGTAGACAGGGTCGTGCTCATCTTCGTGAGGGCGGCACTGTTCACTTTATTCCCTGAGAGGCGTGTGTTTTCAAATTCGGCAGGGAACTTGTATCGTTCGTGCAGCTTCCGGGGCATCCGGGGCAGCCAAGTTACGTTTTCATCATTTAGGGTTTATCGATGCCGAGGCACCCTAGGTTGGGCCTAATCACTTGGCACTAATCACTTGGCTCTATTGCCACCTATGTTGGGTTTATCATCTAGGGTTTATCGATGCTAAGGAGAATTCTAAGTTGGGCCTAATCACTTGGCTCTATTGCCACCTATGGTTTAATGCAGCAAGAATAAAGGGGCAGTTGATCCTACTTAATTAAGTACTAAGATACCCCGGCCCATGCATTAGTCGCAAGTACTAATGTATTCATGTACCTAGGGTGGGGTCATAGACCTGACCCACCCTTAGAAGAAATCGCCTTCCAGTCGACCAACGAGGAACCCACTCGACTGACTAGAAGGACTCGACCATGAAGACTCACTCGACCACCAGAAGGTCAGAAGGCACTCTGCACTGCAACGGCCTGTAATTGAATAGACTTTATGGTAGTTAAGACACTTTATGTGGGCGTTACAATGCGCCCGGAATGTACTTTAACCCCTTCATTACGTGGGGTGGCGGGGGTCTGGCGCCTCTATATAAGCCAGCCCCCTCCACAGGCGAAGGGTTCGCACCCACTGTAACACATACATACATAATCCACTCGACCGCCTCGGGGCTCCGAGGCGTAGGGCTTTACTTCTCCGAGAAGGGCCTAAACTTCATTACATCGCTTGTGTTTACAACCTCTCCATAGCTAGGACCTTGCCTCTCCATACCTACCCCCACTCTACTGTCAGACTTAGAACCACGACAGTTGGCGCCCACCGTATCGGTCGACTCCTTTATCAACCACCCGCCCGGTCTCCCACCAGCGCAAGCGCTCTGGTCGGTCGAGGCTCCAGCGGTGGGTGAAAGCTGTGATGGCTCGCTTGAGACAGCCACCGCCCAAGTTCTTGTAATCGAGCCCGACGAATCTCTCTGACTGTTCGATCGCCGACTAGCTCCGTAGAGACTGCATCCGAATGATAGCAGCGATCCGGCGGCGGAGATTCTCATGGTCGACGGACCCCACAGTCCTCCCGGCTTCGCCCATGGGGGCGGAGCAGGCGGTGGAGGTGACCCCGCACAAGACCACGAAGAGTACCAGCCGAGACACTTTGGACTCTCTGCGAGAGAAAAGCCGCCGCAGAACATGGATGCCTGCATACTCCCATCGCGGAGAAACCCGAGGCTCGCGCCTTGGAGGAGGCACATTTGGCCAATGTGGCTGAACGTGCTCGTCTGGAGAATCTTCGGCGAGCACTCGACGAGCACGCTACGGCAGCGAAGTACCGACGCCCGATCGGCGTCGACTCTTCCGCCGACTCGGGTATACCGCCGCCAATCAGAATTTAGCTTGCTGCAACTCTGTATAGCAGTGTCCATCCAGCCTTCTCGGTCGGAAGTGGGAGAGGCTTAATGGATCGTAGATTTACTCCGAGCAGCGGAGATCGAGAACTCAGCCGTGTCGCGATCGCGACAACAGAATTCACGGTCGATCCGTCGCTGCAAATACGGTTCGATCGGCTCACAGTCCCAGATCGCCTCCAGCGGAGGAAGGGCGCGACAACGGCGAGATCGGTATGGAGAACGACACGACCGAGATGACAGCGTCAGTGCCGCTTCCCCGAGGGATGGGTCTTCGCTCCTCGGCGGATCGGATGTCGATTCGTCTTGAAGGGAAGAGTTCGATCGACCCTGTGGAACCAGGCCGACGCGATCCATTATCGTACAAGGCTTGGTCGACCGAACAGAGCCTCGTCGGCGGACTGAGAGAGATGCACCCACGAGCGATCGAGTGCATGTTTACGTCCGGAGTGTTTTAGCGAGGCTATCGAGCATGATGATTCCCCCAATTTTAGGTTGGCAGCAGAGTCGACAAATTCACTTGGGAGTCCAAGCACGAAACTTGGCTTGAAGATTACCGAGTGGCTGTTCAGATTGGTGGTGGGAATGACGAGGTGGCCATGAAGCATTTGCCCTCATGTTGGAAGGTTACGCTAGAGCATGGTTGAATCGGTTACCTCCTAGCGAGATTTACACTTGGGAAGATTTGTCCCGAGTGTTCGTCAGAACTTTTGAAGGAACTTGCAAGTGACCAGCTGGTTTGACAGAGCTGCAAGTCTGTGTGCAGAAGACCAATGAGACTATCCGAGAGTACATTCAGAGGTGGATCACTTTGCACCATACAGTGGAAAATGTGTCTGATCAGCAGGCAGTTTGCGCCTTCAAAGATGGCGTCAAGAATAGAGAATTGAGTCTGAAGTTTGGTCGAACCGGAGACATGACCACGAGTCGGATGATGGAATTGCTACCAAATGCGCCAATGGCGAGGAAGAGGACCGACTCAAGCGGCAAGTACAAGCCAAGTCGATCGGAGAAGGGAAATTCGATCGGAAGCGAAGCGAAAGCCGAGCCAGCAGCTCTGAGAGGCCCCGGCCGTGACTCGTGGAAAGTTCAAGGGGAAGCCAAAGGATCACGGAATCCTAAGAAAGTAAAGGATAAAGAAGGAAGCGGCGTGATGGATATGCCGTGTCACATCCACATGAAGAAAGATGAAGAGGGAAACATCATTTACCCAAAGCACACCCTCGCGAAGGTCGACTCACGATCCGGCGGTTTGAGGAAAACAGTCTAAGGACAAGGAGAAGGAGTCGGACAAGGCGAAGACAAAGAGGACGGTGAGGAGGATATCCGCATGTCAAATCCACTCGATGATCTTCGCAGATGTGGAAAGCAAGAGTCGTGAAAGTCATTAACCGTGAGGTGAACATGGTTGCCCAGCAAAACCAAGTTATCGATATGGTCCCAAACACCCATCACATTCGACCAATCTGATCACCCGACTCGTGTTGCCACCCCGGGAGGCAAGCTTTGGTGGTCGATCCGGTTATCGAAGGCACTCGATCGACGAAAGTCTTGATGGGCGGTGGTAGTGGGCTGAACTTGTTGTATGAGACACCTGCTTGAAAGGAATGGGCATCGATGTCGACCGAGCACCGGCAACATGAGTTTCCACGAGTCATACCGGGGAAGAAAGTGAGTCACTTTCGCCAAATAGCTCTGGACGTGGTTTTTGGTGATTCAAAGCATTTTCGCAAGGAAAAGTTGACCTTTGAGGTTGTGGATTTTCAGAGTGCGTACCACGCCATTTTGGGGAGGCCAGCCTACGCACGGTTCATGGCTCGACCATGTTACGTGTACCTCAAACTGAAAATGCCAGGTCCCAAAGGAGTGATCACTGTCACCGGCGATCGGAAAAAGGCAGAAGAGTGCTTTCAGAAGGGCTCGAAGATTGCCGATTCGTGTGACAGCGGTCGAGTTCAAGAGTACAAGCAAAATGCAGATCCGAAGTGATTTGTTGAGATCCAAGAAACCCGCCACAGAATCTGCATTTCAGTCGTCTGGTGAGACGAAGCCTGTTCACATTCACCCGACCGACCCCAATGCAGCCCGACCCACATCTCCACAACACTCGACCCAAAATAGGAAGAAGTGCTCATCCGGTTCCTCCGTGAGAAGCTGGGACATTTTGCATGGAAGCCGGTGTCATGCGAGTGTTCCAGTCTTGGCTGAGCATCGCCTCGAAGTCGACAAAACAGCAAAACCAGTCAAAGAGCATCTTGGCGGTCCGCCGTCCGTAAGAGAAAGGCTATTGGTGAGAAGTGGCTCGATTGTTGGCGGCAGGATTTATCGAGAGATATACCACTCGAGTGGCTCGCTAATGTCGTCATGGTTCCCAAGAAGGACAAGTCACTTCGCATGTGCATTGATTTCAAGCACATCAATCGGGCCTGCCGAAAGATCATTTCTCCCTCGCATAGATCAAATTGTTGACTCGACCGCGGGATGTGAGATTGTCTTTTCTAGGCGCATATTCCGGGTATCATTAGATCCGCCTCAGTATGGACCCGACAAAATAAAACAGCTTTCATCACTCCATTCGGTGCTACGCTATATCACCATGCCATTTGGCCTCAAGAATGCGGAGCCACATTTATGCGAATGATTGAAGTGTCTTCTCACGCCAAATCGGTCGGAATGTGGAAGCGTATATGGATGATATCGCCGTCAAGTCGCGAAAGGGTTCCGACCTGCTTGCGACCTCGCGAAACATTTGCCAACCTCGGAAGGTATGATATCAAGCTAAATCCGTCAAAGTGCACATTCGAGTTCTGGTGGAAAGTTACTCGGTTTTCTCGTTTCCGGCGAGGATCGATGCTAATCCACGAAGATCGGCACTATTCTCCGAATGAAACATACTGTCGCGAGTGCACGATCTCGAAGCTTCTTTGGATGCTTGGCGCATTAAGTCGATTCATCTCACGACTCGGTGAAAAGGAATTGCCTCTTTACCGATGATGAAGAAGGAACAAGTTATTGGACTCGAAGTCGATGCAGCGCTTGCCGAGCTAAAGCTCGCTCTCCACCAGCCGTGCTTGCTGCTCCAATCAGCAAAGAGCCTCTGTTGCTTTATATCGTAGCCACGGGACAAGTCGTCGATCAGATTGCTTACGATCGGCGGGAAGAGGAAGGAAAAGCCTTCAAAGTTCAGCGCCCATCGTCGCCGACGCTCCTCTATCGTAGATTACGCACAAGAGACGCAACGGTCGAGTGGCGAAATGGGTGATTGAACTTCTTCCCTTGATATCAAGTTTGAGGCAAAAAAGCCATTAAGTCCCATGCAATAGCAGATTTCCTCGCCGAGTGGATTGAACAATGACAGCCCGGTGAAGTTCACTCAGACATTGGACCATGTTCTTCGATGGCTCTAAGATCTTTGAATGGTTCCGGTCTGGGGTTGTTCTGGTTTCCCCGGAGGAGATAAGCTTAGGTATGTGCTCCAGATTCACTTTGATTCCTCCAACAATGAGGCAGAGTATGAGGCCATTTGGTATGGATTACGCATGGCCATCTCACTCGGCGTCCGTCGCCTGATGGTCTATGGCGATTCAGATTTAGTGGTCAACTAGGTGATGAAGGAGTGAGACGTGAGAAGCCCAGCAATGACTGGATACTGCAATGCAGTAAGGAAGCTGGAAAAGAAGTTCGAGGGGTTAGAGCTCCATCACATCCCCCGACTGAAAAATCAGGCAGTAGATGATCTGGCAAAGATAGGTTCCAAAAGAGAAGCCATTCCGAGTGGCGTGTTTTTGGAGCATATACACACTCCGTCAGTCAAAGAAGATCCTTTCACAGAAGAAGCTCCACAGCCCAAGAGTGCCTCAGATCCGGTGAGTTTGAGGTTCCAGCGGTGGTCGACTTGGTCATGGAGGTTTTAGTGGTCACTCCGTGGACAATTCCCTATATCGCGTATATCACGAGAAAAGAGCTCCCGGAGGACGAGGAAGAGGCTCGGCAGATCGTCTGTCGATCCAAAGCCTTTACCGTTATCAAAGGACAGTTATATAGAAAGCCCGACCGAGTTGGTCAAAATGCATAACGCCGGAAGAAGGTCGAATCATTCTCAATGATATCCACTCGGGGACCTGTGGTCACCATGCGTCCTCTCGGACCATTGTAGCCAAAGCATACCGAGCCGGATTTTACTGGCCAAGGGCGAATGAGATGGCGAAGGAAATAGTGGACAAGTGCGAAGGATGTCAGTTCTACTCCAATATGTCGCACAAGCCTGCGTCAGCTCTGAAGACCAGTCCACTCGTCTGGCCGTTCGCAGTATGGGGGTTGGACATGGTCGGTCCCTTGAGAACAGGTCGAAGTGGTTGCACGCACATACTGGTAGCAGTCGACAAGTTCACTAAATGGATTGAGGCTAAACCAATCAAGAATCTTGACGCCGGTACTGCGGTTACCTTCATCGAGGCGGCGTTCGGATATGGAGTCCCTTACAGCATCATTACGGATAATGGGTCAAACTTTGACTCGGAAGAATTCAAGGATTTCGCAACGCTCAAGGCACATGAGTCGACTACGCTTGATCGCCCATCCGCAGTCGAATGGACAAGCGGAAGCGAGCCAATGGCTTAATCCTCAAAGGTTTGAAACCCGGTCGATGCGTGATCTCAAGCATGCGGTGGAGCATGGGTCGATTTAACTCCCTTCGGTGCTTTGGGGTTTGCGGACCACACCCAATCGGGTCGATCGGAAGAACTCCATTATTTTATGTCTATGGAGTGAAGCAGTCTTGCCGAGTGATCTTCTTCACAATGCTCCTCGAGTTGAACTCTAAAACGGGCGAAGCGGTGAGCAAGCGCGTCAGACACAATCGACCTTCTAGAGGAAGAAAGGGAGATGGCTCGATCCGATCGCCATCTACCAACAGGACTTGCGCCGCTTTCACGCCCGTAAATGTGAGAGGTCGAGCCTTCCGGGAAGGAGATCTAGTGCTCCGAGTGGATCAGTGAGAAACCACACAAGCTCGCTTCCTTCTTGGGAAGGACCCTTCATCGTCACCAAGGTTCTCCAGCAACGGGGCATATCGCCTTTACAACGTCGAACACAATATCGAAGAGCCCCGAGCTTGGAACGCGGATCTGCTCCGCCCATTTTACACTTAAAGTTTTTTCACTCGGATGAGTTGTAATAAAGTACTTCTGTAGTTCATGGATTTCAAAATATTAGTGTCATAATTCCTCCATAATTTTTGTCACTTTTCATTTTGTACCATAAAATTTTCCCCCCAGTGGGTGGCTTAGTCGCGAATCCGTTTCGCCTAAGTTATAAAAAAATCCTACCGAGTGGTAAGCCAGACTTCCATTCGGGGGCTTAGCTGCAGCCCAGTGCTCGCCTAAGTTATAAAAAATCCTACCGAGTGGTAAGTGAAAGTGCAACTAATCCCCGGGTGGTTTTGGTAATTAATAACAACATATATATCATTGAACTAATTGTTTCTTGAGAATATTTCAGAAAGTTCAGTGATATGGGTATGGCAATGACTGATGATGTGGACCCCTCAAAATGCTAAGGAAAACATTGGCAAAAGCTCAAGACTCCATTTTTGGTTTAGTGATCCATGATCACATTGAGTCCATAGGAAAGCCAATACTATTAAAAGGATGAGGTTATGATGATGATCCGTTGCTCAAAGTGCTTAGTGATCTATCTCCCAAACTATCAGCAATCTTTCATTCCAACATATACTCATAAGTAATCTCGGTCCCACCGATTCCATAAACTCACCACACCGAGATGAACCACCTCAGCCATATACCCAAACCCTAGAAATTTCGGATTTTCCGATTCCAAACTCGGTCTCACCAAACTAGTGTTGCCAACCTTACAGAACATTCAGAATCAAATCGGTGTCACCGAGATGATAAAGTCGGTCCCACCGAGAATGGCAAACCCTAGTCTTTGGAAGAATCGGACTAACCGAGATTGTATTTTCGGTCCCACGAAAAATCCCAACGCTCACAAGATTTGAACTTTCGGTCTCACCGAGTTGTCAACTTCGTCCGACCGAGATTGGTCAAATGTATGTAACGGTTGATTTTGTGTGGAGGCTATAAATACCCTCCACCTCCTCTTCATTCGTGGAGAGAGCCATCGTAAAGAACTACCACTCCTACCTTACATTTCTCGTAAGAAAACTACCTACCCTTGTGTTGAGATCAAGTTGCTCCACTCCCACCATATGAAACTTGATTTCTAGTCTTCCCAAGTTGCTTTCCACTCAATCCTTTCTTCCACCACAGCCAAATCAGTGAAGAGAGTTGAGTGTTGGGGAGATTATCATTTGAAGCACAAGAGCAAGGAGTTCATCATCACCAACACCATCTATTACCTTTTGGAGGGTGGTGCCTCCTAGATTGGTTAGGTGTCGCTTGGGAGCCTCCGTCAAGATGTGGAGTTGAACCAAGAAGTTTGTAAGGGCAAGGAGATCGCCTACTTCGTGAAGATCTACCCCAGTAAGGCTAGTCCTCCGTGGGCGTATGCCAAGATGGCATAGACAAGGTTGCTTCTTCGTGGACCCTTAGTGGGTGGAGCCTCCGTGGACTCTCGCAGCCGCTACCCTCCGTGGGTTGAAGTCTCCATCAACGTGGATTGACGATAGCACCACCTATCGGAACCACGAGAAAAATCTCCGTGTTCCAAATTATGCTTGCTCTTCTCCACCTCTATTTACTACATGTGCAATTTACTTTCCGCTGCCATTACTCTAGAATTGCATGTGTAGGGTGATACTTGACTTGGTCATCATTGTGAACTTGCTAAAAACTTGTCCTAATCAAAAGGCTAAACTTTTAAATTGTCAAGTAGTCTAATCACCCCCCCTCTAGACATACTTCCGATCCTACAGTAAGCCAGACTTCCACTCGGGGGCTTAGCTGCAGCCCAGTGCTCGCCTAAGTTATAAAAAATCCTACCGAGTGGTAAGCCAGACTTCCACTCGGGGGCTTAGCTGCAGCCCAGTGCTCGCCTAAGTTATAAAAAATCCTACCGAGTGGTAAGCCAGACTTCCACTCGGGGCTTAGCTGCAGCCCAGTGCTGCGCCTAAGTTATAAAAAATCCCACCGAGTGGTAAGCGGACTTCCACTCTGGGGCTTATGCAGCAGCAAGCAGTGCTCCCCTAAGTTATAAAAATCCTACCAAGTGGTAAGCCGAGACTTCCACTCGGGGCTTAGCTGCAGCCAGTGCTCGCCTAAGTTATAAAAATCCCACCGAGTGGTAAGCCGACTTCCACTCGGGGCTTAAGCTGCAGCCCGTGCTCGCCTAAGTTATAAAAATCCCACCGAGTGGTAAGCCAGGACTTCCACTCGGGGCTTAGCTGCAGCCAGTGCTGCACCTAAGTTATAAAAATCCCACCGAGTGGTAAGTCAAACTTCCACTGGGATTAGCTGCAGCCCAAGTGCTCGCCTAAGTTATAAAAAATCCTACCGAGTGGTAAGCCAGACTTCCACTCGGGGCTTAAGCTGCAGCCCGCCTCGCCTTGTTATAAAAATCCCACCGAGTGATAAGCCAGACTTCCACTCGGAGGCTTAGCTGCAGTCCAAGTACTCGCCTAAGTACAACGTACGCTCACAAGGAGGACGAGGTGCAGGTCGACTGCGACCCTCTCCTCCGAGCTATGCCATAAGTACAATGTGTGCTCGCAAGGAGGACGAGGTGCAGGTCGACTGCGACCCTCTCCTCCGAGCTACGCCATAAGTACAATGTGCGCCGCAAGGAAGGCGAGGTGCAGGTCGATTGCGACCTCTCTTCCGAGCTTCGCCACAAATACAACGAAAAATCCCACCGAGTGAAGAGCAAACCTCTCACTGGGGCTTAGCTGCAGCCCAAGCTTCGCCTAAGGTATAAAAATCCCACCGAGTGAAGAGCAAACCTCTCACTCGGGGGCTTAGCTGCAGCCCAAAGTGCTCGCCTAAGGTATAAAAATCCTACCGAGTGAAGAGCAAACCTCTCACTGGGGCTTAGCTGCAGCCAGTGCTCGCCTAAGGTATAAAAATCCTACCAAGTGAAGAGCAAACCTCTCACTCGGGGGCTTAGTCAGAGCCCATGCTCGCCTAAGGTAT